>CM060364.1:83926706-84526706 GCA_030545235.1 Helianthus tuberosus | reverse complement strand
GGAAGTCAAAATATCATAGACAATATGGATAATAATATGTGCCCGAGTTAATATTCGCGGTTCCTACGTGATGACCTTTAATAAACACACACATGCGCAAATAATCAATCATATAATCAAATAAACATGTTAGTCACCAATAAGCAATCAAGTAATTCCCCTAGTCCCACTAGTCTATCCTCCCAGCCTCTCAGACTGAACTTCCTAGTCCCACTAGACTATCCTCTCAGCCTCTCAGACTGAATCTCCTAGTCCCACTAGACTATCCTCCCAGCCTCTCTGACTGAATCTCCTAGTCCCACTAGACTATCCTCCCAGCCTCTCAGACTGAATCTCCTAGTCCCACTAGACTATCCTCCCAGCCTCTCAGACTGAATCTCCTAGTCCCACTAGACTATCCTCCCAGCCTCTCAGACTGAATCTCCTAGTCTCTCAGACTGACTCCCTGGTCTCTCGACCAGATCCAGCCACCCGGGTGAATTCCCTGTTCCGAAGGTCTTAAATGCATGTTTCCTAAACTCTCAGAGTGTTGTGTACTGTATGTAATTGTTTTGTGTACCGTGTATAAAACATCACAATAGCGTATGTTTGAAAACAAAATTTGACTGTTTGCTTTTCGGCAACGGTTGGAGACCATATTCGAGTACTAGGCGTTCTGTATGTATTCAACGTCTTAATAGTCTAAGTCCCAGAGAAAAGTGAGGTTAGAGCCTAGGTATCACAACAGAAACCTAATTCGCTGTAACCTATAGCTCTGAAACCAATCTGTCACACCCCGAAATTATCAGAGCATTGGCGTGACTGGACTGGTATCTTCATTGCACAGCGGAAGCAAAATCAGCTAAGTCTTCTAGAAATTGAACGCCTGCTAAGTACTCGACTCTTCATGGTTCTCCTATTCCAACCGTGCCTTGTCTTAGAAATGCAACCTGAGAAAGAAACATGAGAAAACTCAACATAAAGTTGAGCGAGTTCATAGTTTGTTTGTAAAAGATTTGAAATAAATCTTTTGAGTTGTGAAAGATTTGAAATAAATCTTTGGAGTAACCGGTTTTTGAAATAGTATTGAAAAAACGAGTTTAAAAATCATTTTCTTGCCAAGTTATATGGAAACGTTGTGTTTGTAACACAGTATGTTCATAAAAACCATGTATTTGTAAAGTCTTGTATTTGTAATGTTCGTATAACCGTCAATGCCCACCCTGACTTTGACTCCATACCCGCATAATCCTATGCTTTGAATTTGTATAAAACATGGTATTTAATTTGTATGAACAAGTATTTTTGTAAGTATATATGTCACTGGTATGTAGCAAATAAGGAAATAAAGAGATCACCAATGGTTTGCAAGACCATTGATATGTGTGAAGTGCAAGTAGGAAGACTCAAACCTAGCGGATTTATGCGTTGGGCACAAAGTCACCCCGAGGTCCGTTCTGCTGGGCCTGGGGCTGGGCTCGCTACACCCAGATAGATCTACCGCTCCTGTCCCTCGGTCCTACAATGAGGATTAATGGCCTCAAGTTGCGCCTACCCACTCACATGATCTAAGTAGTAACCCTCCTTACGCTAACCATACCATGTAAAAAGTACTCGTAATCATAGTAACATGTCTGTATGTATGAAAACCCCTGGTCTCCCCGACCCAATCCCTGGTCACCCTGACCGAATCCCTGGTCTCCCCGACCAAATCCCTGGTCACCCTGACCGAAAATTATTCACATTTCGAAAATAAGCATTTGTTTTGTAAAAACCGGTATGTTTAGTATAAACCTTTCGTAAATCATTTGAGTTCCTTGAAATCCCTTCGTAATATGATTTAGAAATACGAGTTTTGCGTTTGTTCAAAACTTTGTATGTTTTTGCAAAACGTGCATGTCTTTCCACCCCGAAAACATTTACAAAATCGTAAACAGTAAAAAGTGGGGGTTATGAACTCGCCTGAATATTCCTTGTGCAAAGCTAGCTAATTACGACTTCGATGATGTCGTTTCCAAGACTTGACTTGCTAGCGTGCATTCTACAATATTCCTAACGCGGAATACCTAATAAGTTTCTAAATAACATAGTAACTAAACTTCGTGTCATCGAGCTCTACCGAATCGTTGACCGAACGATTTGACGGTAAATTGTCAACTTAAAAGAAGCGAAGAAGTTATACTTGTTAGCTCGTTTTAAGAAGTCGTATGTTGATATAAAGGAATATTCGTATGAAAGTAATATATAATAAATTTGTATTATATATTACGTCTTGTATATACTTGCCATAATATGCGTATACGCCGTTTCGGCGTTTGTAATAAATATAAAAAGTTATATTTATTTTGCGAAAGTATTATCGAGTTTATTTGAAGTTTGAAATAAATAGATAAACTATATCTATTTTATAAAAGAATTCGTGTCGTTTATTACTTCAAATAAATATATAAACTATATTTATTTTGGCAAAACATTCGTCGTGTCGTTTGATATTTGAAATAAATATAAACTATATTTATTTTGATGAAACGAATTCGTGTTACGCGATGCTTGAAATAAATATATATACTATATTTATTTATAAAAAGATTCAAGTTCGTTTGAAATAAATATAATAATAACTATATTTATTTTGTTGTCAAAATATTTTTCGTATCGTTGTTCTCGTAAGTTGTAAGTTGTGGTCGAAAGAAACTTTATATTCGTATCTCGTTTTATAAAAGTCGCTCAAAAAGCACGTTTTGTTTTATAATAAAACTTGGATTTTCTCGAAAAACGGGCAGAGTTTCCTCTGTTTTTGGACGCCCCCGACAACACCAGTTGTCGTTACTTTATCAAAATTCAACCAATAATCAATATATATAAGATTTCGTCAGTTATGTAAAGATGTAAAGCATATTTAGGTAGATCGGTTCGAGCTCGTTTTCACGTGAGATAAATTATAAAAACAACGAAATAAGTCGCGCCGCTAAAATCATTTACCAAATCCTCCGCGTCGAGAAGCTGAGCTGACCGAGTCAACTCGCTGAGTTGACCGGCTAACCTTGACTGAGTTGACTCGGTTTGACCGAGTCAACTGAACCGAACCGTCTAGTCTCGTTGACGGCCTTGCTTGAACCCGTTGACCGAAATCTGACTCGAGACCCGACCCGTTGACTATTGACCATGCGTAACCTGCTGTTGACCCGAGTTGACTCGGGTGTTGACCGAGTCAACTAGGTTTGACTCGAACCCGGACACGAACCCAAACTGTACTGGACCGAGACCTGCCTTAACCGAGCACCGAATCTGTTGACCAAACTTGGATTTGAAAGAGTGACCCCGAACCAAACGCAACCAACTCGAATCAAGCACTGTGAATCCGTCGGATAATGGCAAGGACCGCCGGATAAAGAAACTGACCGGTGGTCCGAGCCTCCATCTCGTTTTCTGCTGCTTGAATTCCCAAAAAAACTGACTCGAACCTGAACCAAGTTGAACCCGAAACCGGTTAACTCGTCGGATAGAGACATGGTCCGCAGGTTAATCGATCCGACCGCCGGTTAAACAATCCGACCGCCGGTTCTCTCTCCCTCTTCTCGGTTTCCTTCTCTCAGTCTTTCTTTCTCGTCTCTTCTCTCCCTCTATCCCATCTCTGTCTTCATCGCCGCACCACCACCAAATAGTGGTGGTGGTGACTCGTTGTTGTTCGAAAAGGGGGGGTACAACCGGTAGAACAGAGAGAAGGGGGGTCGCCTGGTCGGAGACTGCCACGCACCGCCACGCGTCGCCACCGCCACGGTGGTTGCTGGCCGGTTCTTCGGAGGGTGAGAGAGATGTAGGCGTATGTCGTCTGTGTTAGATGGAAGCTTCTGATTTTCATTTGTGGTTGTAGACAAGAAGGTAAGTTGCTTTGGGAGAGAAGACAGTAGTGTGTTGGTTTTGTGTGTGTATGCATAAGAGATCGAGAGAGAGGAGAGGGTAAGATCTGTTTGTGATATTCTGTGAGTGTTTGAAAAGAATGAGGGGAATAAGGTTTTATTTTATGTTGTGTGTATTTATAGAGATCTAGATGAGATCTTATAAGATCTTATGTTTCAAATCAAAATATTTTGTATAGATTTTATGAGATTATATAAGGATTTCCAAATCCTTTAGAGATTTGTTGAGATCTAATATATATGTGCAGGTTTAGGCTTGTGGGTTTTGGGCTTGGGCCCAGGGCCCACAAGTCCTTCTTATGTGTAAGTGGCCCGTAATTCCTTCGTGACCCGTTGTCAAAGCCCGAACTCCATCTAACATCAAAACATAAAATTTTAGTATTAAAATACATAAATTTTACGGTCGGTAGTCGTTGTTTGCACGCCCGTTCGTCGATTGCGGTAATAATCGCGAAAAATTATATCGTTGCCTTCCTTAATCCGTTTTTCGATCCGGTTTCGACTGTAATTACTAAAATTTTATTACGGAGCTAAATATAGCGTAAAATGTAAGTTTCGAAGGTGACGGGCGTCTCCGTCGCTTCCGTTTCGTCGCCAATGCGTTTCCTACCGTCGCGTTTTTAGTCCACGTTTGTATTTGTGTCGCACGGAAGCCCCATAAATTCACAAAATTAATTTCATAAGCATAAAATATTTGTAGAAAATCCGTATCTGTCGGCGTTGTCCGTATTCTGTTTGGTTTCGTTTCATTATCGCTTAACGTTTAGCATGTTTCTCCGCAAACCACCGTTCGCACATTGTAAAGCCGGATAGGCGTTCCCAGGCACTCCAGAGGCCTAATTAAGTTAATTCGCGCTGTAAACACTATTTATTATTGCGTTAATCACTTGTTAACCACGTAATTAAGAGCCGTAAATCCCCGGTTGTCACATTAGTTTAGCCGGTGAAACTATTCAAAGTTAAGAAAGCGTCATAACAAATACAAGCGCTTGTTAATATAACACAAGTGCGGGATAGACCTGTTAAAAGACTAACCAGACTAAGTGGTCAAGTGACAACTCAGTCAATAAAGATAAAGGGTTATGAGCTGTAAGTAATGGCCCGCGAGGCCTTACACATGAAAGACGTACGCGTCAGTATACATGAAAACTTTTGACCAAAGGAAACGGAAGCCTTGAAAACAAAACTAGGATCGTTTGATTAAACCAATGAACTACGTAAATAAGGTTTCGGGGACGAAACCTCTTTAAGGGGGGTAGACTTGTAACATCCCGAAAACGGGTTTAGTAATCAAACTCCGTTCATACTAAAAGACAGGTAACGTACCGTTAGTAGTAAAAATAACCCGGTAAATATTTGGATTTAAATAAGAAATCCTAATATTAAATAAAAATGAATCAAAGTTTTAAGGAATTGAGTTTATAAGAGCCTGAGTTAACGGGACTTAAAATATAAAGGGTTATAGCTTCCCGAACCCATCAAGTTAACTAGGAGTAATTAACCTAGTTAATAAGATGTAAATAAGTAAATAAAATATGGAGTTCTAGTCCCCAATAATTAAAATCTAAACTTAAGGGATCAAAACCGTTGAAAAGGAAACAAGTTCTAATTAATAAAAAAAACACACCACACACACAAGGTGTGTGTGTGGATCGATCATCAGGAGCGACCAAAGAGGGTGAAACCCTAGAGTGCCAAAAATCATCAAATTGAAGGTCGATTTCAGTCCTAAATCAATGCATGATCACATAAAAACGATCACCAAGTCATGGGGATCATAAGGTATGTAAAAATTTGATGATTCGTGAAGTTGCAAAATTTGAGTTAGCATCATAATTCGCGAATTATGTAAGGATTAGAGGAGCTATGGCTAAGTTAGTGATGTACACATGCTTAGGAACTAAACCCTAAGTGAAAATCATACATATGATGCTATGACTTGAATGATTTGGTGATTACCTATATGTGTGTTAAATGGGTGTTGTAGAATGATGAAGAACACTAGAAATTTGATTATAAACTGAGTGTTATTTATTTACATGAGATGAATCTAGATGTTATTATGCATACTAGATATATTAAACTTGCTAGAATTGTTTAATCTTGGCTAAATAGTTAGTCATGAAACTTGATTTTTGATTTAATGAAATTATGCCCACTAGGTGTTTGTTAAAATGCCTAAACGAAGCTAAAATGTTGAAATTCCATGTGAAGTGTGCATTTGAATATGTTGATAGATCAATTGACTTTTAGGAAGTCAAACTAACCAATGATTTAATCGAGTGATAAAGTCGACATAAGACCCGTTAGATGGAGTAGTGATAATTGATAATGACTAATCTAACCATCTTATGAATTATGATGATAGTTTGACGCCTAACGAGCTAGGTGGAAGCTTGATGAGTGAGCGGGTCAAACGAATCAAGAAGGAAAGGAAAAGCGTAATTCGGATGCAAGGTAAGTATATCTTACACTAGTCATATATTTTAGAATATCCTTTCATCGTGTTAATTACGAAAAAGACAATGATGACGTAAGCCATAGTAGGCCAAAAAGTGTTAAGAAATGATTTATAAGTAACAAGACTATACGGTATAAACCGAAGCGAGTCTTGTAGACGAGATGGTACTAAATAACTTCTCGCAAAAAAAAAACGGTCACTTAGACCAAACGGGTCGAATGGTGAAAATATCACCATTTGAAAATATCGACTAATGAATATTGTCGAGTTGTGTATTCACAGGAGTAAATACGGAAGGATAACTTGTATCGCTATTAAGTAGCGAGTATTAAAGCAAGGTATAAAAAATGGTCAATATAATGATCCGAGTCAGGTATGTATAATGATTCAGCTCATTGTTTAGAACTTGAGATTCTATAAGTGTTAGACAAGGTCAAAATGAATATTCGGTTATCTTTTAGGTAAACCGAATAATTTGAGTCATAAACATGGTGTTTTAGAAACATAATGGTTTACAAACAAGAATTATAGTTAAAAGGTCGGATTTTGAGTCAAACAAGTATTTAAATGTCCTTGTAGTAAAAGAAGGATGAAAATTGACCAAATTGCCCTTGTAAGCTAATTTGAACGAACGACCCTTAAAGGTGGTTCGGAAACAAGTTTTATGATTAAATAAATGCTTAGAATGAATATAGGTAGTGAAAGATGTAAATTCTTGGGTCGAAAGACTTTATATGAGTCTTTGCCGTAAAATGATATTCCGAGGGGTAAAAACTCGGAACATATAGATATCCACATTAAATCCAACGCACATATAGATGTGTTGGAAGATTACTTGATAAGAAATGTAGGAATAAGATGCTAGAAATGAATGAAAGCGATTTCAAGCTTTAAAGTGCTTAAATACCCTTAACGGGTCAAAATAAGCATATGAGCGAAAATGGGTTTAAGTTGTGTAATAAACCTGTGATTAGAACCTAAAATGGTAGATAACATTAATTTGAAGAAGTGTATGTGATATAAGGATCAAACAAATACGTTTGTTTGATAAAATGCATAAACGGGTTAAAATTCGGTAAAAAGGTAACGAGTCGAAGGCGTAGAAGTCTCAAAATTTATTATGTTGGAAGTTGGTTTTTAACTTCATATGATGGAGAATTAAATTACGGACGCGTAGGAAAAAGAATCGCGTAAAACGGATCAATAACGAAGATGTTATGGTCGTTTCCGTAAAAACTGGTATTGCTGAAAAATGCTGGAAACGGTCTCCCTCGCGCCACGCGAGGGAGCAACCTGGTGCCGGCACGTGGCGCGAAAGGCACTGTTTTTGGCGAAAATTTTTTATTTTAATCAGTTTCGCTTCCCGGACTCGTTTACGCATGTTTTAAACTACGTATGACTAATCTGACTCATGTTTTATGAGTTTCAGGTATAATTTTAGCACCGGAGGACGATCAAGCACAACGAAGAACCGAACACGATCAAGAAATAAGTTTCCGCACTATGTATCGTTGTTTTGTTAAATGACGAACTCACACATGTTATGTTGTATAGTTTTAATTCTGTAAGAAAGTTTAATGAAACCCGTAATTTCAATGTATTTGAAATTCTAATTACCCGTTTATCTTCGTAAATTATACGAAAATCGTTAAATAATAATAAGGGTGTTACAAATTACACCACTCACGACCTGGAGCTAGGCGCGGTGGTATTCGCCTTGAAGATCTGGCGACATTATTTTTATGGTACTCAATGTACTATCTTCACAGATCTCAAGAGCCTATAGCACATATTTGATCAGAGGGAACTAAGTATGCGTTAGCGACGATGGGTTGAGTTGCTAAACGATTATGACTGTTGTTGATGCACAAGAATGTCTGTTGACTGCATCTTCATCAAGTCTTAAATCAAGAAAGTCAGATTAGGGTTTTTAGTTGGGATTTCACTTTAATGTACATGGTTTTATAGTTGATTTCGGTTATAAGGTCATATGTTAGTGTAGATTTCGCTTCAATGGTCATTAGGTGATTTCGCTTTAATGGTCACATGGGATTTCGCTTCAGTGTCACTGACACATAAGCGAAATCAGCCTCAATATAAATAGCTGAACATGTGATTCATTCTTGGGACATTGGAGCGAAATCAAGTCATTGTTACGGTACTGAAACTCTGTCAAATTGATCTCAGAAAGCTAATAAAGTGAAGGAGTTGAAAGGATAAGCTGTTGTTACGTTGCGTATACGCATTCCGCCTTTATACGTGATGATGAACTGCCTTGACTGATCGTTTAGGGTCACGACACGGTCCAACAAGTGGTATCAGAGCTTCAGTACCGTAACAATGACTTGATTTCGCTCCAATGTCCCAAGAATGAATCACATGTTCAGCTATTTATATTGAGGCTGATTTCGCTTATGTGTCAGTGACACTGAAGTGAAATCCCATGTGACCATTAAAGCGAAATCACCTAATGACCATTGAAGCGAAATCTACACTAACATATGACCTTATAAGCGAAATCAACTATAAAACCATGTACATTAAAGCGAAATCCCAACTAAAAACCCTAATCTGACTTTCTTGATTTAAGACTTGATGAAGATGCAGTCAACAGACATTCTTGTGCATCAACAGACTCCCCCTTGGATGTTGACGTAGTCTTCAGCTCCTGAGTCTTCAGTCTTAGTCTTTTCTTCAACTCTGTATTTTCATCATAAGCACTCTATCTTCACACTCCCATTGACTGTTGATCCAGACTCCCCATTTCACAGACTCCCCCTCTCGATATGCTAGAATCTGAGGTATCTGGTTCAAGCTTTGACAAATAGCTTTCGTTGGGAATAATGAAGTCCAAACCTGTTACTCAACCAATAAACATTACAAACTTATCTTTTCACATATAACTCATAAACTTAATCAGTTTTAGAAATCCACTCAAGTATTCAGGTCCAAGTTAATGACCCTGATTACTTGATTAATCTACCAAGTCCAAATTAATGACCTTGGTTGATCTTTTGACGAAACAAACTGATTTTGAAAAAAATTTCTGAAAATAACAAGTATCAAATTAATGAACTTGGTTTTAACTTTTCAAACAATTTCAAACTTCATCAAAGTAAGCTCTCCTCATTCTTCAGTCCAGAATCTCCTGCATCTGCTTCAAACATCTGAGAATCCAACAATCAACTCTCCACTTTGGTTTGTCGGAAAATAAAGCAGAAATAAAATCTTTTTGGATTTTATAAAGTTCTAAACTAAGAAATGAAATACAGAAAACTTAAATTGCAGGGTAAACAAAGTAAACTATTTACAAACATATTTTTGGTGAGCGTGTCAGGGAATCATATCAGCTATTCAGACAAATCACAAGTACCGTTAAGCTTCATTTCATACTCAGACTTAAACAATTCACATTGATTGTCGATATACTGATCCATCTTAAATTCTCACACAAATTTCAATTTACACAGGATACGAATTAGATGAATTATGAACTTAGCTCATTCATGTGTCCCACCTCTTGAATATACTCCCGTATCCAGAATCTCAATAATCAGTCTTACAGGTGAGAATACTACAATGATATATGTATATAAATTAGGTATGCGAGGGCCGAGGGATCTCAGGTCGATACTTCCGTATACGCAGAGAGATATCAGCTTCGACTTTTCGGTGTGTCCCCTTTAGAGGATCTTTTTGCTTACAACAGCAGCATTTATCAATTTTATTGTTTCAGCATGCTGAGGGTTTAATGCTGTGTTTCAAGCATTGCAGCAAGTATTAGCCAAGGACTAGGTCAGAACCACCGTTCAGCAGAAGTCCCGGAATAATACCCCAGACATCATTGAGTATAAAGACCTAGTATATCAGATTAAGAAACCTTTCAAACGAGATTTCAGGGGTTACCTATATATCCAAGTAGTGTTCCCCACGAATTCACAAGTTTGAATTTAGGTTTATATCCCGAATAAATCTACTAAATGTGTGAAAACCTATCGACACATCATTAGTGAGACTGTTTAACTCATTTAAACTTTTCAAATCTTTAGCATACTGTAATTGTCTAGCCAATGTACTATCATTTTCCCTATATACACAAGCTCTTTTTCAGATTTTATCATGTTTTTGTATTTTATCATTTTTTACTGTTTTTGTATTTTCTAAAAAATAAACTATGTACAAATATCTACTCCCCCTAAACTATATACACAAGTGGTACATTCACGATGGATGATATTTTCTTGAACCCGTTCAGTGACATGTACGCGTTTGCTGGAAACTTGGGAGATGTTTCTTCTACAAGCAATGTGAACGAGAACCCGCCAAAAGAGAAGAAAAAGGAAGCTTGGGAATCGGAAAGTGCATTCGGAACGTTCAATAAACCCCCAAAGCTAATGGCTATTGAGGAGTACAGTCGTTGGTCCAGAAAGTTTGAAGATTGGATGATGGCATTCGCATTTCCATGTTGGAAAAGTCTGAAGAACGGTTATGAACAAGGAAACAAGAATGGTGAAGTTTTAACAGCATCTGATGAGATTGAATCATTCGTAGCCGAACAAAAGTGTGTTGCATTGTTATTTCAATCTGTTCGGGAGGATATCATTTCATTGATCGATTATTCAAACGCTAAAGACCTCTGGGCAAAGTTAGAAAAGAAATGTTTAGGAAGTACTGAAATCGTGAAAAACAAAAAGAAACTTCTTAGGAAAGAGTTTGATATGTTTGGTTGTCTTAAGAATGAGTCAGTGTGTAAAATGATAGAAAGGTTCGGTCATCTGAAGCTGGAATTAGCAAGACATGATATCAAGTATTCTGATGATGAGCAAGTAGACAAGTTGTTCGATTCATTGCCAGACGAGATGGAGTGGAGATATTATGCTCTCATGCTTAAGAACACTATTCCTTCTGAATTGTTGAAACCAGATTTGGTGATTGAGAGACTTGAGAGTCATGAGCTGGAGTTGAAGAAGACGTACAAAGTTAATCACTCATCCTACCAGCAGAATTTGGATTTGTATTATCCAAAAAGCATGATGCCGAAAGCTACTTCTCCAAAGACTGCGTTTTCTGCTGAAAATGTGTCGACAGCTGGCAAAGAAAGTCAAAGTGGTCAAAGCAGTGGAAGTCATAGTGGTTATCACAGTGGATCTTCATCGTCTGCAAGTCATTCTGATGCAAAGAATCGTTTTCAATGCAACATCGCGATAGATTTGAAGAATGCTCATAACTTTGATGAAGAATCGGCCAAGCAGCAGATGATTTTCCTAGCATCGGTGTTGGAATCGTATGAAGGATTGGTAGCTGGGAAGATTGGCAATACAAATCTGAGGAAAGAAGATTACGATCAGATTGATCCGGAGGAAATGGAACTGATCGATATTCGTTGGGCTATGGCAAGTGCTGTTCGTCGTGCACAAAGATTCATGGAAATTACTGGAAGAAAAACAATTGGTGGTGCTTCTACCAAGCTGGGGTTCGATAAATCGAAGGTGACTTGTTTCAAGTGTAAGCAGAAGGGTCACTTCAAACGAGAATGCCGAAATGCTTATGTTGATGAGTCGGAGAATCCTTTCAGAGATGATTACTACAAGAAGGCGATTTATCACCAGAATAAATCCGAGCCGCCTAGATTGAAGCAGGTTGAAGACAACAGAGAGAAATCTAGAGCTCTTGCAGTGATTTATGATGATGCGGGATATGATTGGAGTCAAGAGGTTCTACCAGAAGAAGATGCGGTTGGTTACGCATTCATGGCGAAAAATGAACCTATTCCATGGAAAGATGATAGAACTGAAGAGCAGAAGTATAGATACAGAAAGATGATTTCGGAAAACAAAATTACTAGACTTTCTAGTATCTATTTGGAAGCAAAGAGAGCCAAAAGATGGGATCCAGACAGGGAGTGTTATCTAGATGAGTATGGTAATATTGCAATCGATCACAAAACTCTCGATCTGGAAGTCTTAATCAAGGAAATGAAAGAAAATGATGAGTATTGGCAACACAAATGGTGGGGAACTCCAACTGAGAAAATGAAAGAGGAAGCGAAGAAAGAAAAAGAAGAAAAAGAGAAAGAAGAGATCGAAAAATCAAAGAAGATTGATACAGGAGTTATCGATACTACACAGGAGTTGACTGCAGAGAACCTGGGAAAAATGGCTGACAAAGTGCTGGCTGCTAAGGCACTTGAGGTAGACTCTAACTCCGTGTCTGAGTCAAAAAGCCAGGTCAGTTCAGATGTGTCAACAAATGCGTCAGGTAAAAAGATCGAAGGAAATGCTGATTGCAAAAATTGCAACAAAGAGTGCAAATTTTGTAATACTGTCACGTATCTCAACGGTGAGAAAATTAAAGATCTGACAGCAAAGGTCAGAAACGTTGAGAATCAGATTCTTGGTCGTGACAAAACAGTTAAAGCTTCAACTGAACGGATAAGAGAATTAACTGCTCAAATTGAAACTGATAAAATTGATCATGACAAAATTAAACAAGAAAATGAAAAGTTGATTCTTGAAAACCATCAGATTTCTGAAAAGTTTGAAAAACTCAAAAGCACAATGAAAGATTGTGATGATCGAAATGGTAAAACTTTTAAAGAAAATGAACATTTAAAAGCAGTGCTTAGAGTTAAAGAAGAATCAATCAATAAACAACTGGATGAAATCGCTAAATTGAAACTTAAAGTTCAAGAGGCTGTAATCGAAAACGAGCGAATCCAGTTGAAGCTTAACAGTTACAGCTCCGCAAGCTTTGTTTTGCAACATATCATTCCCAAACCCATCGGGAAAAACAAAGCCGGCGAAGATGTGTATTCTGATGGAACTGGGGTGGGTTTTCATCAAGTACCACCACCTGTTCTTCATAATTACACTAAAAAGCAGTCTGGCTTGGTTGAAATTGAGGAAGAAAAAGAAGTTATACTTCCGGAGAACATTGATGTTACTTTTTCTACATCATCTGATGATAGTGTTCAGACAGAGATTGTTAAGAGCACAGCTGAAAGTGTTTTGAATAGTGATTCAGCTGAAGATGATGGGTGTTTCTTGGACAAATACATTCAGAAATCAAAGTCCAAAAACAACTTAAGTGATGAACCGAGTCTTGTGATGTACAAGATGGCTGGATCTGATAAGTTGTATTCGGATTCTGAGTTTCCAATTGAGAATGTTAATGTGAAAAAGTTGACAAATGTTTTCAAATTGGTTGAAGTTGAGTTGTCAGAAGTGAACAGTTTGTGTCAAACAAAAAGGCAAATGAATTTTGAGAAAGATAAAGCTTATTACAAAAAGCCTGTTGTTCCACCACGTTTTTATAATAACAATCGAAACAATTGGTCGGGTGGTTATCGGGGTGGTAATAGTTATCAGAAAAAGAGTTTTCAAAACAAAAGGTTTGCTGAAAAGAAGGTGTTTGTGAACAGTTCAAGTTCACTTGCTGATGAAGAGAATGAAATTTTTTCAAAATCAAATAAAGAGTTCTTTGAGAAGAGGGTTTCACAATCTCAGTCTGAAGGCACAAGTCGAGTTGATGATACTTTAGATGTAACAAAGTTGGTCACATAGCAAGAAATTGCACCAATTCCAAGCCTAAGACTGAAGTTGTTGATAGACAAAAGAAAAAAAGTTGATGTGAAGGGTAAAGCACCAATCATTGTTGAGAAAAAGAATGTGAAAAATGAACCCGTAAAGAAAGTGGTAAGTAAAAATGACAAATTTTACAAACGGGTTGCATTATCTCAACAAGTTTGGAAACCAAAAACTGAAATGAAAATTTCAACTTCTGAAGTGAAAAAGGCTGAAGAATCAATTTCGGTTGATTATGATGCAAATTTTCCACCTTTGAAGGCTGAAAATTTCAAAATTCAAATTGCGAGAGTCAAGGTTACACCTAAGGCTGATGAGGCCTGGGTGGACACCATGTTCGAATAAGCAGTTTGAATTGCCGGAGCTTCCTGGATCGCGAAGCATGAATCGGCATCTTTATTGAAATGTTTTAAAATCAACTTGTGGTATGTGCAGGATCTTCCAAGAGCTATTTCAAGATGGATCATGGATAGTGGCGCATCTCGACATATGACAGGAAAACTGCATTGCTATATGATGTGAGGAATATAAATGGTGGTTATGTGGGATTTGCTGGTCATGAAGGTGGTAGAATTGTTGGTGAAGGAACGTTATCCAATGGGATTGTGACGTTTGAGAGAGTTAACTACATCACTGAGCTGGAGAACAATCTGCTTAGTATCTCGCAGATTTGTGACAATCAGTATACTACTCACTTCACTGATAAGGAATGTTTGATCTTGAAACCTGGTTTTGTTATCCCTGAAGAATGGATTATTATGAGGGCACCTAGAGTGAATGATTTATATGTGTTAGATATGTCTGTAGCAACTACAACTACTGGTCAAGCACATTGTTTTGTGTCTAGAGCAACTGAGAAAGAATCAAGATTGTGGCACCGAAAGATGGGGCATATTCACCTAAGGAAGATGAATCACTTGGTTCACAATGATTTGGTATTGGGTGTTAATATCAAAGGTTTTCATCTGGAAGGGGAGTGCATTAGCTGCATCAAAGGCAAGCAGAAAAAAAAGTCACACCCTATAAAGCAAGTCAATTCAGTTTCGAGACCTCTGGAACGACTTCACATGGATTTGTTTGGTCCAGTGAATGTCAAAAGTATTACAGGAGATAAATATTGTTTCGTAGTTACTGATGATTATTCCAGATTTTCGTGGGTTTCTTTCTTGAAGACGAAAGATGAAACATTTGACAGTTTGATGGGGCTGTTCCGGAAGATTGAGAATTTGTACCAAAGGCGTATCAAGAGAATTCGAAGTGATAATGGTACTGAATTCAAGAACAGCAACATGGAAGAATTTTGTGATGAAAGAGGTATTTTGCATGAGTTTAGTGCTCCGTACACTCCGCAGCAGAATGGAGTCGCAGAACGCAAAAACCGGACACTAATCGAGACGGCTAGAACTATGCTTGCAGATTCAAAGTTACCAATTAATTTTTGGGCTGAAGCTGTTTCCGCCGCATGCTATACGCTCAACAGGGTTCTCACTGTCAAGAAGTTCAACAAAACATGCTTTGAGCTAATCAATAACCGCAAACCGAATTTGAAGTATCTAGAACCGTTCGGGTCACCTTGTACGGTTATAGAGCCTTTTGGAAAGTTTGGTCCGAAGTGCATTGAGGGTATATTTGTTGGTTATGCAAATCCGTTACGACGCGTCTTCGTTCCAAGTGAGAAGCGGATTATTGAAGCTGCAAATGTTGAATGTCAAGGTTATACTATGCCGCCGCAGAATCCTGGTGATTCATGGCGTTATCATTATGACAAACTTTGGGATTCGTTTGACATGAGAGAAGAATCAGAGGAAGATGAAGATTTCTTTGATGAGTTGGATATTTTGCGTGAATATGAGTCACAGCTAAGGTTCCCAGCTGAGTATTCGAGAAGACCACGGGAAACTTCAAATGACGATGAAGCAGGTCCAAGTAATGCTGGTGAACATGATGATGTCCAACAGAATGAAGTTGCTCAGGATAATCAGTCGGCTCAGAATGATAATCTAGAAGCTGAAAATATGCCAGTCTTTGATCATGGTGATTCAGATTCTGAGGGGGAGCAAATTCAATTTTCAAGTCAAACAAACCAAGTTGTTGAACAAGATGCAGAGCAGAATGTTACTAATCTGGAGGGAAATGTAGATGTTCCAAGCGAAGTGATGCCGCGAACTTTTTCATATCATCCAGAGGAGTTGATCATAGGAGAATTGCAGACAGGCGTTCGCACTCGAAATCAGATTGATAAAGGGCTTACATGTTTTTATACAAAAGTTGCTTCTTTGCAAACTGAATTCTCATTAAGTTGTTTTATCTCGCAGGTTGAGCCAAGAACTTACAAAGAGGCGCTTACTGAAGACTCTTGGGTCAATGCTATGCAGGAGGAACTTAGTCAATTCGAGAAATTGGGAGTGTGGAAGTTAGTTGATTTGCCGGATGGTCAAAGGAAAATTAACACTAAGTGGGTGTTCAAGTGTAAGAGGGATGATAGAGGAGTTGTTGTAAGGAACAAAGCTCGACTCGTTGTTCAGGGATTTAGTCAACAGGAGGGAATTGATTTTACCGAAGTCTATGCTCCTGTGGCTTGACTAGAGGCAATCAGAATTTTCCTAGCATTTGCGTCTTGGAAGAACTTCAAAGTATATCAGTTGGATGTTAAATCGGCGTTTCTTTACGGGAAGGTTAAAGAGGAGGTTTATGTCGGTCAGCCACCGGGCTTTACCGATCCAATCCACAAAAAACAAGGTCTACTTATTGGACAAAGCGTTGTATGGTTTACACCAGGCCCCGAGAGGTTGGTACGAGACTTTGTCTCAACACCTACTAGCCAACAAGTTCATTCGTGGAAAAGTGGATGCCACTCTCTTCACTAAAGAGGTCGATGGTCATCTTCTGATAGTTCAGATTTATGTGGACGATATAATCTTTGGGTCGACAAATGAAAATCTATGCAAAGATTTTGAATCAGTGATGAAGCAGAAGTTTGAAATGTCATCAATGGGGGAGATGAAATTCTTTCTGGGTTTACAAGTTGAACAACTTCCTGAGGGAATTTTCATTCATCAGTCAAAGTATGTTCATGATATTCTAGAGAAATTTGGGATGTCAAGTTCTACTCCAGCTGCTACCCCACTTGCAACAAATCATGGGATTCACCCAGATCTCACCGGAGACAGGGCTGATGAAACGTTTTACCGTTCCATGATAGGTTCTTTAATGTACCTAACTGCTTCACGTCCTGATATCATGTACCCAACGTGCCTCGCAGCAAGATTTCAGTCTAACCCGAGAGCATCGCATTTGATCATTGTGAAGAGGATATTGCGCTACCTGAAAGGAACTCCTTCATTGGGGTTGTGGTATCCTAGGAAAGGCGATTTTACGCTCGAAGGGTATTCCGATTCGGATTTCGGTTGCTGCAAAGTCAATTCAAAATCAACAACTGCAGGATGCCAGTTCTTTGGTCCTAGATTGGTTACCTGGCAGTGTAAGAAACAAACGTCTGTGGCATTATCTACTTGTGAAGCGGAGTATGTTTCTGCTAGCAGTTGCTGCTCTCAGATCTTGTGGATACAACAACAGATGCGCGACTACGGTTTGCAGTTTCTTAACACACCTCTTTTTGTTGATAATGAGGCCGCAATAAATATAACAAAAAATCCAGTACATCACGCTAAAACTAAACACCTAGAAATTCGTCATCACTTTATTCGTGATTGCTTTGAGAAAAAGTTTATACGAATTGAGAAAATCCACACTGACGAACAGAAAGCTGATTTACATACCAAAGCTTTTGATAAAAATCGGTTTAAATATTTGTTAAAACTGAATGGTATGAAGCTTCTGTCGGTGTCGGATGGCATAATTGGTGTTGATGAGAGTACTGTTGCGGATGAAGACGAGAAACAATCTGCAATGGTTTGTCGAATTTTTACTTGTTTTGGTATTTAGGGGGAGTAGATATTTGTACATAGTTTATTTTTCAGAAAATACAAAAACAGTAAAAAATGATAAAATACAAAAACATGATAAAATCTGAAAAAGAGCTTGTGTATATAGGGAAAATGATAGTACATTGGCTAGACAATTACAGTATGCTAAAGATTTGAAAAGTTTAAATGAGTTAAACAGTCTCACTAATGATGTGTCGATAGGTTTTCACACATTTAGTAGATTTATTCGGGATGTAAACCTAAATTCAAACTTGTGAATTCGTGGGGAACACTACTTGGATATGTAGGTAACCCCTGAAATCTCGTTTGAAAGGTTTCTTAATCTGATATACTAGGTCTTTATACTTAATGATGTCTGGGGTATTATTCTGGGACTTCTGCTGAACGGTGGTTCTGACCTAGTCCTTGGCTAATACTTGCTGCAATGCTTGAAACACAGCATTAAACCCTCAGCATGCTGAAACAATAAAATTGATAAATGCTGCTATTGTAAGCAAAAAGATCCTCTAAAGGGAACACACCGAAAAGTCGAAGCTGATATCTCTCTGCGTATACGGAAGTATCGACCTGAGATCCCTCGGCCCTCGCATACCTAATTTATATACAGATATCATTGTAGTATTCTCACCTGTAAGACTGATTATTGAGATTCTGGATACGGGAGTATATTCAAGAGGTGGGACACATGAATGAGCTAAGTTCATAATTCATCTAATTCGTATCCTGTGTAAATTGAAATTTGTGTGAGAATTTAAGATGGATCAGTATATCGACAATCAATGTGAATTGTTTAAGTCTGAGTATGAAATGAAGCTTAACGGTACCTGTGATTTGTCTGAATAGCTTATATGATTCCCTGACACGCTCACCAAAAATATGTTTGTAAATAGTTTACTTTGTTTACCCTGCAATTTAAGTTTTCTATATTTCATTTCTTAGTTTAGAACTTTATAAAATCCAAAAAGATTTTATTTCTGCTTTATTTTCCGACAAACCAAAGTGGAGAGTTGATTGTTGGATTCTCAGATGTTTGAAGCAGATGCAGGAGATTCTGGACTGAAGAATGAGGAGAGCTTACTTTGATGAAGTTTGAAATTGTTTGAAAAGTTAAAACCAAGTTCATTAATTTGATACTTGTTATTTTCAGAAAATTTTTTCAAAATCAGTTTGTTTCGTCAAAAGATCAACCAAGGTCATTAATTTGGACTTGGTAGATTAATCAAGTAATCAGGGTCATTAACTTGGACCTGAATACTTGAGTGGATTTCTAAAACTGATTAAGTTTATGAGTTATATGTGAAAAGATAAGTTTGTAATGTTTATTCGTTGAGTAACAGGTTTGGACTTCATTATTCCCAACGAAAGCTATTTGTCAAAGCTTGAACCAGATACCTCAGATTCTAGCATATCGAGAGGGGGAGTCTGTGAAATGGGGAGTCTGGATCAACAGTCAATGGGAGTGTGAAGATAGAGTGCTTATGATGAAAAGACAGAGTTGAAGAAAAGACTAAGACTGAAGACTCAGGAGCTGAAGACTACGTCAACATCCAAGGGGGAGTCTGTTGATGCACAAGAATGTCTGTTGACTGCATCTTCATCAAGTCTTAAATCAAGAAAGTCAGATTAGGGTTTTTAGTTGGGATTTCGCTTTAATGTACATGGTTTTATAGTTGATTTCGCTTATAAGGTCATATGTTAGTGTAGATTTCGCTTCAATGGTCATTAGGTGATTTCGCTTTAATGGTCACATGGGATTTCGCTTCAGTGTCACTGACACATAAGCGAAATCAGCCTCAATATAAATAGCTGAACATGTGATTCATTCTTGGAACATTGGAGCGAAATCAAGTCATTGTTACGGTACTGAAACTCTGTCAAATTGATCTCAGAAAGCTAATAAAGTGAAGGATTTGAAAGGATAAGCTGTTGTTACGTTGCGTATACTGATTCCGCCTTTATACGTGATGATGAACTGCCTTGACTGATCGTTTAGGGTCACGACACGGTCTAACAACTGTGAGATTAAGTACCATCCTGGAAAAGCAAATGTGGTAGCAGACGCATTAAGTCGAAAAGAAAGGGTTAAGACCCTAAGGGTTCGAGCATTGGAAATGACTATTCGAACGAATCTCACTGCACACATACATGACGGCCAACAAGAAGCCCTTAAGAAGGAGAATCTTAAAGCTGAATATCTCCGAGGTATGGAGAAGAAATTGGTGCCAAACGAAGAGGGAACCTTATACTTTATGGGACGCATTTGGGTTCCGCTCTATGACGGTATTCGAGAAGTTATCTTTGATGAAACTCATAAGTCTAGATACTCGATCCACCCAGGATCGGACAAAATGTATCAAGACTTGAAAGAATACTATTGGTGGCCAAAACTCAAGCAGCTGTTTACGTTGGAAAGTGCCTAACATGTGCTAAGTTTAAGGCCGAATATCAGAAACCGTCTGGTCTATTGCAACAACCGGAGATACCCATGTGGAAGTGTGGGCAAATTTTGATGGACTTCATAACAAAATGTTAGGCCCTAAAGTGTGAGACTGACGCATCAAATTAACACAACGGGCTATGGTTACAAACTGGGCCTTACCGAGTTAGTTTATATTAGGTTTTGGACCTTTATAGGTCATTTAGGCCAAGCTTCAGGCCATGTGGGCCAAGCAGGCCCAAGGGAAGCCCATGTAGGGATGTGGGCTTGAGTTATTATATAAACAAGTTTCTAACTTGTTTTAGGTTTTGAACCTCTGGGAACCTCCATGTTATAGAAATTCTAGAAAAAACAGAATGTGGGAGGCGATTTGATTGTGAGCACTTGTACTAGACGATTTTGCTTTGATAGTAATAAAATCGTGTGCAAGTGTTGAAAGTGATTCGGTGTGTTCTTCGTATTCGGTTCGTATTTCCATATTTCTTCGGTTTATTCTTGAATCACATCAAGTTTGGATTCTTCACAAACTTGGTGTAGTTTGATATCATTGAAATATCCGTTTTACGGGACTTACAAGTGGTATCAGAGCCTTTAGAACCTTTTCTAGGCTCGGTTTGATATCAAATATTCAAGATTTTGAATTTTTGTTCATCGTGTTCTTCAGGTTCTTGGTGGTGTTCATCGAATTTTTATAAAAAATCAATATAGTTTGTTGTGTCAATCTATTTTGAAACAGTTAAAAATATTTAACGAGTTTTGAATTTTAAAAGGGAATATCTTATGTTTTAAAAGGATTTAGTTTTCCAAAAATTTTGGACTTTCTGTTTTGTCATATTCCAAAAGATCCTTTCAAGATTTCGACACATGAGTTTTTAGTTTCAGCTTTGATTTCGAGTCCCATTTTTAGGAAACTTAGCTGTTCACAGGTTTCGAGTCGATCATTTCCTGGTTTCGAGTGGGATTTCAAGATTACCTGTTTCCATCTTCACCCTGGTCTTGACTCCATCTTGGTACAACCTTCAACTTCATCGTCCTTCATCAACCTAAATCATCATCTCCGACGATCACAGTTCTCCGACAACAAGCAATCTTCATCGTGGTGAACTCGACGTGAATCAGTTTGACATCCTCCATCATCCATACATCATTTCTCCATCACCATTTGACATCCTCAATCACCACCTGCAACTCCTCCGGCCACCGTAAACTCTCCGACAACCATCCGAATCGCAACCAACGCTCCATTCATATCGTCATCTCGACTCAAGGTCTCGAGTAATCTACTTTCATGGTTTCGAGTCTTCACCTGGTTCCGAGTCGTTTTCATTTTCGACTTTTGGTTTCGAGTTGTGAGGTTTCGAGTGTCGGTTTCGACTTCAAACATACACTGTTCCTAGTCGCAATCATCATTTTGAGTCGCAATCGTTCATCATCCTTCATCTTCAACAACCTTCAACTGGTTTCGACTCAATAGATAACGTTGATTTCGAGTCGTATTCTCCCGAGTCGCAACAGTGGTTTCGAGTTGTAAGTTTTTGAGCCGCAATCTCCATCTTCACCCATATCTAGTCTCGACTCACAAGTGAACTCGAGTCTTCAACATCCCTTCACATAGGTCTCGACTCGCGCCGTTCCGACTCACAACCGCTTTCACTGTTCCGACTCACGGTTTCGACTCATCACTAATATTCTTCTCATCGTTTCGAGTCTCCGTTCGTCACAAGTCACCGTCTCGACATAGTTCTCGAGTGGCCGCTGTCATCATCTGTTACCAGTAATCACCATCTCCACAAAACCTGCAACTCCAACCACCTCGATCATCATCGCACCACCACCTTCATTAATACCTTGTTGGAAATATTTAATCTTGACTTGGTTATTAGTTAGTTTTATTATTTGTTTTATTAATAACTATTTTGGTTGTCAAGTAAATGCTAGGATTAGTCATAGTTTGACCGATTATTTAGGGGGGGCGGGGCGGTTAACTAGTGATGGATTCTATCACTCACAAGCACCAATCAAGTTCCGCCATGTCAGCAACCATTTTTCCATCACTCACAACCTTTTTTAGGCGGGGTGGTCATCACTCACCACCACACCCAACAATTTCCCCCCAACCAACAAATACCCTCACATCATAAAACAATAACGGAGTGATACAAATAACGCGTTGATGCTGCTGTGATACTTTAACGCGTTGAAGTGGTGGCCGGCGGTGGAAATAACGCGTTGAAAGATGTTTCCGTGATAAAACAACGGACGAGCCCGTCCCCCCTAAGGATGAAAGTTACGTTAGATAGTGACTAGCATTTAGGAGAAAGTGGGGTATAATTTGTTATTTTTGTTGAGTGGTTCAAGACTACGTGGGCTATATAGCCATATGAGTTTATTGAGTAAAATACAACATTCACTTTGCTATATTATCTTCTGCATATTCAAGTGTGTGTTTTGTGTGAGGGAAGCGGGGCCTGAAACCTACATTTGGTATCAGAGCGAAGGGTAAACGAGGGCCGTTTTGAGAGTCGGTGACGAGAAAGTGTAGCCCTTTTCGTTGCAGGGTAAAACGCAGCAGTAGGAGGAACCGAGGTGAATACCGTGAGGCTACTTTTGATAGTCGAAAGAAGGAAGTCGAGCAAGACAGACGGCAGCCTTGGCTGCCGTCGCCGAAAGCAAGAAAATGGGTATTTTAACCCTAAGAAAGAAAGGGGAGCAGCCCTCTAACTGCAGAGAAAGTAGATGATTTCATGTGAGAAATCGCAAGAAAGAAAGAATCGTCGCATCCAGAAAGAAGACCGTAGCAGTGCCGCAAGACCGAAAGAAAGTAACGCGATCGTCGCCGGAGAAGAAGAACCGGTAATAAGAAGACCGCTGTCGGAAAACTTGTTCCGATGGGAAAAAAAAGAAGAAAGAGACCGTGGCCGGAGATTGATTTCTGGCGTGAGACCGAGAAGACCGAAGGAGGCAATCGAGACCGGCGGTTCGCCTAAGAAAGTGAGACCGATAAGCTGCAACAAAGATAGGCGGCTAACCTAGACCGAGACCGTGGGTGTGACAGTGACCGAAGGTTCGCACCATGATAGATCGAAAGAAAGCTTAGACCGAATGACCGAAAGTAAGATCGAGATTGTGAACAAAGACCGAGAGTTCACATTAGACCGAGTCGTGAACCGAAGACCGAAAATGTTCATGTTAGAAAGAGGAAGACTGAACCTATGTGGTTCGTGTAGCAAGACCGAGAGTCCGAGATAGTCAAGATTAAGGGGGTGATTGTTGGAAATATTTAATCTTGACTTGGTTATTAGTTAGTTTTATTATTTGTTTTATTAATAACTATTTTGGTTGTCAAGTAAATGCTAGGATTAGTCATAGTTTGACCGATTATTAAGGATGAAAGTTACGTTAGATAGTGGCTAGCATTTAGGAGAAAGTGGGGTATAATTTGTTATTTTTGTTGAGTGGTTCAAGACTACATGGGCTATATAGCCATATGAGTTTATTGAGTAAAATACAACATTCACTTTGCTATATTATCTTCTGCATATTCAAGTGTGTGTTTTGTGTGAGGGAAGAGGGGCCTGAAACCTACATACCTTTCAACAATCTGACTTCATCGTACATCATACTCTACGTCAACACCATTTTTTCTCGGTCACCCATGACAAACCTGCAACACATTGTAACCTCCGTCAACAATCATAACTCCGATCACCCTCTTGTCAGTGGCGGACCCAGGGATATTTTTTCACTGGGGTCCATGTTTTATGTAAGGATTTTTCACAACCAAACTTTAAAATTTTCGGGTCGGTCATCGTAGTCGGGTCGGGTCTAGGAAATAATGTAGAAGCATTTATTGGACATAAAACCACTACATTATATGTTGGAAGTTTTATTTGGTAATCAAGTGTTAAATAAAATCGACATTCAATTTATCATTTTAAAGAAATAAATTAGAGGGTCAATGGGTGGTTGTACTGTTTTAAAACACTACTTTAATTTTGATAGAAAAAAAAAACAAAAAAAAATAAGGCATGTAAGACTTGAACTTGGGACCTATTTGTTGCAACACAAGGGTATTTACCACCGCACCAACTTTGCTTTCTGTGATATGGGGTCCAATTAATTTATTTTATGGGGTACTTGAAAAATTTAACATAACCATTCTACTATTTTCTAAAAAAAGATTGGGGTCCGTGGACCCCGATCCGGACCATGTGGGTCCGCCCCTGCCTCTTATCATCTTCTTCGCTCGTCACCATCGTTAATCACCTGCACATTCTCTGGCATCACTTCCTGAATGACCACTGTGATCAGTTGAGATCACCATCTCCGTCTCCACACCACTGTGACAGTCAATTTAGGGTTTAGTTTATTTTTAACGAAGAAGATGACTGCTGATTAATCGATAGATCAGGGTTTTTGTTATTCGACTTGATATTAACTATTATAATTAGTAAATCATTTGTTAATCATTACTAGGGAGAAAGCCCGTGCGATGCACGGCATGCATAATAGCTATTGTTTGTTCGTGGTAAGACGTCTGACACGGCCGGTGCATAACATGTAAGACAATACGCCTACAAAGGGGCGTGCTTAAACTTTATTAAACCATGGACCATAAGTTGTTTCCTTGGCAAAACTTGCCGGCCAAAAAGAAGTGAAAAAAGATGTCTTCCAAGAAAAAAAAAACATGAAACAGAAAAAGGAAAAACGCATAAACTCTCGCACGTCTTCCTATCTTATTGGATAACACATAGACCAAACTTTTGCTAACGCATGCCACCGTCATCCCCAATCCCATCACCAAAAGATTGCTTGGGGTATTTATTCACCACAACTACAACCACAATGGTGTATAAAACCTCCTACATACCAGATTTGAAAATTCAAGATAACCATTTTTGTTTTAGTTGGCTTATTACACAATATGTAAGCAGGAAGTAAAAGAAGTCCACCAAGCATATGCGTTTACTAATAGGCTTCCAGCATCCTTTCCCTTAACATGGCTTCTGTTTTCCTCACTTGCTTCACTGGCTCAATCACAAACAGACACATAAAGTAAAGAAGCCAGTTTGTGTAATGGGTCAAAACAAAACTCGGGTATAGATATGTAACTTTGGGCAGGTCACGTTAGTTCATAACATACACCGTAGGAGTAAAACCCTATATAAGAACTAAAAACAAAAGATATGATGTAGTGGCTGGTGGTCCCTTGTCACCTCCATTAAATATTTCAACAACTCATCAACAGTTAAAATAAGCTGAAATAATAAAGACAAAAAAAGAATTACTTACAAGACTCTTTAATAGCCAAAATAGAAGCTCCTTTTCTATTGCCCAACTTTGATCGAAGCCCGAACCGCTCGTTGCGGCGGGTGCGCTTGTTTACATTTGCTCCCCTTTCTAGAAGAAGCCGTATTATATCTAAATTACCTTTCTTTCATTCTTATTTGATTTAGATGGTGGAAATTAGTTCACGCCCGTCCTCCCCTAGTTCGACCAGCCTTTACCTGTTTGCCTAACTTTGATCGAAGCCCGAACCGCTCCAAAATCTACCAAGAACGAACCCAACTTCACCTATGATGACTTCGATAGATGACCACGTCCCTGTGAGGTGACAGAATAATCGATAACAATATGATAATGTCATTAAATGGATTTTGAAAGGAAAACAATTGTACCTGGCACAAAGATTCACATTTTAGTTGTCATACCAGCAGCAATGATACCCCCCCCCCCCCTTATTTTGGAGTCAACTAATGACTAATTAGCAACACTTTTATTATAAAGGAAACAAAAATTAAACAGATTCAATGTTTAAATATATCAATTAAACACCACTCTATAAGCTTGAAGTGTGTGTTCACCACTTCTTTTGTAGCAAGGCCAACATGATCGCCTTATAAGCTAACCACAAACCAATTGTCTTCCGTGCTGATGCATCCAATGTCAAAAAAATGCCCTTGCGTGGCTGTAATTTTAAAACTAACATCAGAACTCAATTTTGATCCAAATACATATTCAAGTTTAAACACATTCCACAAATTACAGACACACATACTCAATATATCAATCAATGAAAATATTTAACCTTTCAAAACCCTAGAACTCGATCACAAATCCTCTTGATCAGTCATACTAACATTTAAGAATACAGATTAGATGTGAGGAAGGTTACCTGAATTCGATGAAGTCTCGGGTTATTAGCATCCACCCATGCCGCACCCGGTATCCATTCGTGCAACCCGAACCCATGAACTCGATCACTAATCGTCTTGATCAGTCGTACTAACAATTAAAAAAAAGATTAGATGTGAGGAAGGTTACCTGAATTCGATTGACTGAGTTTTCATGTGAACCACCAGTGCCCCCTAAGCCCTAATCACACACGCTTCAATTTTGGCATCCAAATAGGAACTAAAACCCAGGGCAATGAGGGGATGTGGAAGGACCCTTCAATTTCGTCTGAACGGAGGCAGTAGATACATACCGCTCAAAAATCCCATGGTCGGAAGCCTTGCCAATGATCACACCGCCGTCTAAATCATTGCTCCGACATCATCTTCGTGCTCGTGCCAAATCCCAATGATCGGAAAAATCATTGGTCGCCAGAGGTCTACGATCTCTCCCTTCTCTTTGTTCTCACTATTTCATGGCCTCCAAACGTAGATGGTTCAATTGCAGGAGGAAAAGAAACGATTGAATTGCCTGAGGAGTTAATTGTAGGGTTATTGTATGGATGAAATCCCTAAAACACCCTTAAGGTGTCTTAAAACTTTGGAAAAGGTGCAATTAAAAAGGCTTTATTTTCTTGTACATATTGTTGTAAAGTTTGTACGTCATGTAAAATTACAATTTTGTATGTCACTTTTCCTTTATATAGTATTATAAAGCACCCCCACTTCTTACTTTTCATACCTCCCTTCCAAAAAAACCAATTTAAAACTTTTCAAAGTCTACCTCTCTAAAAATCCATTCCCACAACTTTTACAGTATCAATTCACAATCAACACTATGTTCTTCTAAATTTACAAAACCTAAATTTGCAAATTAATTGCTACTGTGCAAGTTAGTAAACGGCAGAATCGTTGTTAAAAAGTCGCCATTGTGCCGATACGATCAGGAAAGGTCCGTATCACGAACCGCCACTGAGATTGACGCATGAATCATCTGCAATTTCTGTTCGGTCGGTATCATGAACTGCCGTATCACGAACCGCCGCTGAGATTGACTGTTCCAAAGGAAGGCTAGGAGGCTGCATGCTTTTAAAACCACTCTTTGGGAAACAGTTATCACATGGTATTTTAGACTGCTCATTGGCAAAAAAAAAGTGAGACTGCTCATAGGGATATTGTTATGTAGGCCACCCAAGTAATCAAAAGTTCTCAGTAAGTCCACCCACATATTAAACCAGCTTTAAAGGTCACCCACTTATGAACTTGGTTTCAGTTTTGATGATAGCAACATCGGAAAAAAACTTGTCAAAATATAGAAAAATAACAAATGCCCATAAATTTAAAGATTCTCACAGCTAAAGTTGTAAAATGATAAAAGTGTCCCTGTATAAACATACATATTACTGACATCGCAAATTCGCACTCTAAAACCCAGAACCCAACCCATTGAAATACAGAATAAATCAACAACATAAAAGGAGAAAGTATACCTGGATGTTTCGGAACGCAGACACCCCAAACACTAACAACCACAAAAACAGAATTTAAACTTTCTTTTGACAAAATTGTACCAGTTTGAGACTACCATTTGACCTGTTTTACCCAACTTGCTTCATCTTCCAACTCAAATGTGAGTTCACAATCTTGTTTAAGGTGAAATCCTTAAACATTGACTCGATGTTGGAAAGTATGCCCGTACATGCATTTGATTTGGTGCCAGATGATTCAGTGTCAGCCTCTGTTGTCGGTTTCTTTGAGAAAACTCACCGAATTCTTGACCCGCTACCTAAAAACAACACAAAAGTCATAGATGAACGAATTGTAAACTGCATTAACCGTATACATATTTGAGCATCTTTACTGGTTCTGTCTTGGTTTCTTTTATCTTTGAAGATTATAGTTCTGATGAGACTTGATAAACAGAAGCAGACACATGGCATTTAGCGACCTCGTAGCTTTAAATATGCAAATAGAGAACATAAAGATGATCAGATGGATAATTCAACAGCAGATGTATATGAGGAATTGAATTAATCGAGCAAAATCTAACTAATTTCGAACCTGATCAAATGAATTAGACCTAGACGTGCGAAAATGATGATATCAGAGAGACAAATTAGGGATATCTATAATGCATTATTATAGAGGGTTTGATGGAAACGGCGGAAAGCGAGACGCTTCATTTGCATACTTCAATTGGCAATGAATTAAAACTGAATAAATAATGCGATTGAGGAGGAATTATTACTGAATTAAACGTGAATATGAATTTAGCCTGCATTCAAGAATGTGAATTATTACTGATTATACGCCTTCAATCTTAATCAATTAACCTAGACTCTTTGTATTTCATATTAATATTATTTTTTTAATTATATATAGATATAGATTATATATTTAAGTCTAATTTGTTACAATTATAATATTAATTTTATTAATTTGAAGAAAGAATGTATTTAAGAGTCTCATTAATGAAGGTTGTAAAATAGTTCATATAACTAAATTTTTAATTATATATAGATATAATCATTAAGTCATCATTGCCTAATCATTATTTAATAATAATAATAATAATAATAGTAGTAATAAGTTTTCTTTTATAATAAAAAAATAATAATATATATATTTTTATTATATTCTAATTAAAAAAAAAGAGTTTATTTTATAATTAAAAAAAAGGGGAGTTTGTTTGTAATAACCGTTTTGAAAGGTTTTTGAGGTGCGGTTTAGAAAACGGGTTCAGTCAATCGCGTACAAGGGGTTTGACTTAGCGAGTACACGGGTTCTCGCTTTAGGCTTGTGTTAAGGAAATAGTTAAAAGATCACATTTTTGGGGAATTACATCTTAAAAATGTCTTCTAAGAGAGAGGTGCTTGAGCAAGAACTCCATGGATTCAAATACTCATATGGTGAATCTATAGAAGCACTTACAGGCCGGTTTGCTTAACTGCTCTCTGAAATGGAGAAGGCAGAGATGGTGGTGTCTACTCGCATAAGCAACAGAAAGCTTCTGGATGCTGTAAAAGAGATTCCAGATCAGGCGAACTGTAGTTGGTTTAGCATTGCTAATCAGATAATATTGACAACCGACTGCTACTGTTACAAAATGAAGTCAGATGAGCTGATCTCACTCATCAAATCATATGACAATGCTGACAATCAGTCCACTTCTACTGATTCATCACAAAATTCAGCATTTATGTTTAAACCCGTGGCTTAAGAAAAAACTCGTAAAGAGATACTTTCTGTCTTTTGCACTCCTGAGTGTAGAGAAAGAAATAAGGCATATCGGTTACACAACGCTGAGTTGATCCAAGATTACAAAGACATAAAAAATAAAAATTTTACTTTGGTAAAAAATGAAAAGCTGTATAAAGAAAAATTTGAAGCTCAAAAGAAAGATATCAACAAATTAAAAGAGGAACTCGGCATTAAAAATTGTAACCATAAGTATGACATAGAAATCATGAATAATTTGATCAAAGAGCTAGAAGAGATCAAGTTAAAATATCAAATCAATGAAATCAATATTAAAAAATATGATACTTCTAGCAAATTGATCAAGGATATCTGTGATGTTCAATTGGAATACAAAGAAAAGAAAGGGTGCGGTTTGGGTTATAAGAAGGTTCCTCCTCCTTACAATCATAACTACACCTACATGCCCTACTCTGTAGAGGAGCTGATCAATGAGGATACGATGACTTACGGTCCAAAAACTGATAAGTCATCGATCAACAGCAAATCAGTTGAAAATCGGAAAACTCATCCGATATAATTTGTTTCTAAAGGTGTATTTGATCCTAATGCTTCGTCTTCCCGTGCAGATGAAGTAATTGAAGCTAAGTTTGAAGATGTTCTTGGGGATAAACCAGATTCAAAGTCTGTTTTTTCAGAAAACTCAATAAATGAAACAGCTTCTGAACCTGTTTTTGGACAAAACTTTTTTAAGTCGTTATTTGCTTCTTTTTCAGCTGATCATAATTGCGATGTTTCTTGTTCAACAGCAACTGAAGCTAAACAAACAAATGAAAGTGCAAGTTTTGATCAAAACTGTTCTGATCATTCTTGTGAAACTGTTTCTGCAAATGTCCCTGATGATATATCCTGTGGGACCACTGAAACACACTCTCAAACGGATCAGGAGACTTCTTTGAAAAACAAAGCTGCCAGTGAACCATTCTTGAACACACATGGTTCATGTGCTGATAACTCGTCTAATGATTCTGTTGAAGTTTCTGCTAAATTTTCTGGTGTTTCATCCGAAAAACCAGAACTCTCCGATTCTGTCAAAGCTGATGACATAAAGGAAGAAGTAAAGACGAATGTGAACAAGGCTCCAAGTATGCAAGATGAACAATCTGAACCTTCTATTAGTGATGAAAAGGTTCAGATCAAGCAACAAGAGCCGAAACGAGCAGGTAAAGGACGCGGAAATAAGAAGCCTAAACATCAAAGACAATCAGGCTCTCCACAGTCCTCAACGGGCAGCAATCGTCCGCAAAAGGCTCGTAATGTGAAAAATACTTTTGTTAAGCCAGTCTGTAATGGCAAATGTGAGAAATATGCATTTGACTGTGCTAACAAGGGTTTCAGAAAGACTGGTGAAATTTCTGAACAAGACTTGCAGTCTAAGGAAAACAAGAAGAATCAAAGGAAATCTCCACCACAGAAGGCCCCTGCAAACGACAAGTATAGGCATCCAAACTCATCGTCGTCTGCAGGAAATGTGCAACAAAATCAAGCATAGAAAGGACCGGTTCGTCCTTCAGAGCCTGCAAGAGCAAATCCAGCTGATCAAAATGCTTTCTACATGAAGAGACAAACATGCTTCAATTGCGGCATTGCTGGTCACATTGCTCGAAACTGCAAACATCGTCCCTATATACCCTACTATATGCAAAATCAGAGGGTTACATCAAAGGATAACTATCATTCCAAGCCAATGAAGGTATGTTCACCAAAGGCAATGAAGAATGTGAATCCCAAGGTTAAACCTTCTGATGGAGGATTGGAACGCTGCTAAAAACAAACGCAAGGTTATTCAGGAACAAAAACGTTTTTCTAAAACCAATAAACCTGAAACAGCTAAAGTTGCTCAACCGAAGGCAACAAACACGTTTGTTAAACCGAAACAGATTTGGAAACCCAAATCCAAAGCAGCGATGTCTCCAACCTTGAAACTAAAGGGGACTTATGTTTAAAGGAAGTGTCTTATTTTGATGCTTCAGGAAATCCCAGGACCACGATGGCATGGGTACCTATGTCTTACTAATCTCCTTACTTTTCAGGAACAACTAAGGAGGAGCTATTGACAATCTCTGGAATGTTGATAGCGATTGTTCCAAAGATAAAACGGGTAACATTTCACTGTTGCAAAAAGTTCAATTTTTTTTTACAAATGATATGTTTCCTTTGGAGGAGATAACAGAAGTAAGATAAGATCAACAAAAGGTACAATTTAAATTAAGTACTTTGATTTGAATTTGATTAGTCTTCAATATGATGACAGAACGGTTAAGCAAAAATATTTTCTCTCTTTCTGAGTTCATTATTTTGTATATAAAGTGTCATTTCTCTAGTAAATGGTAAATTTGCGCAAAAATACAAGATTTATGCACAAATTTAGGGGGGAGAGGGACATATGGATAGATATAGAATTTAGGGGGAGAAAAACTCAGAACAGAAAAATACAAAAAGAGTTTGCTGTATATATATGTATTGCTTTAGGGGGAGAAAATGAGAAAAATACAAAAACTTTAGAAAAATGAAAAAGCCAAAAAGAGAAATTGCATGATATGGGAAGTGAAATAAATGTTCGTGTTAAAGGGTTTGACTAACACATGTAAGGTGCCATAGCTGAAAAGACTAGGATCTACTGCGATATGTCGATAGGCTTGAAGCTCAAAATGATAAAAGATACTAAGTGATATAAACATAACGAACTATGTACCATGTGGGTAACATACCAACGGCGTATGATTTTATGGTCTTAAATCTTGCGTTGATTGATAGCCAACATCTGAGGTTTCGGGTCTTTACATTGTTGAATCATCCGGGGATATCTTGGCTGTCCTTCTGTTGCATCCAGATTATATGCAGACCTAGACACGGTCAGGATATCTTAAAAGATCCTAAGAGGACAAAAACCCTAAGGAATCAAATCTCAAAATGAGAAAATTCCCAATGCTCAAAGAGCCAAATTCGTACCAAAAAGGTACTTGCCTCGCCCTCGTTGGACAAAATCATTGGTCGCTCTGCTGTACGAAAGTACTGACCTGTCACCAATGATCTAACGATGTAAATCAATAAGGATGACATCAGTATACTCACCTGTTATGATGAATCGTTGTGTTTACCTTGATCGCGGGGGTATGCCTTGGAATGGGATACACGGGTATAATAGTATAATATTACCTTAAGCATATCACAAAATTAAAAAATTGAAAATTGAGCATTAAAGTTTAAGTGGACAAACATATTGGCAATCGCATAGACCAGTTTGATTAGGCTCGTACTGAAAAGTGTTCCTTAGTCTGTCTGAGAACGAATTTTGATCCCATTGCAATTGTAATTGTATATTAAGGTAGTTGTCTATATTTTGAGTTTTTATTTGTTTTAGTTCTTAAAATTAAAAAAAATACAAAAATTCAAAAATACAAAAATTCAAAAATACAAAAATAGTGTCTTGCTTTTCTATAAAACCAAAAATCCAAAAATAGAGTGTTTATTTGTTTTCTTTAACTTAAAAATATAACCGTTCTTATGAGTTTGTGAGCATGTGCAGAACTTGATTTCAATCAAGAACAGGGGTTGATGAAGACTGAGATGCTGTTAGTTGTTGAAGAAGCCTGAAGCAGCACAACAACAAGATGTACCCGAGTCAGAAGAACCGTATACGAAACGCCGTCTGACAATGAAAGTACATTTGAAGAAGTACCGTGAACCTGCTTGAAAGAGAAAGGCAGAAGAAGAAAAGAGGTGTTGAGAATCCTCCTCTCACATTCTTTTTAACAAAGATGTTTCAAGCAAAGCTGATCGTGATCCTGATATGAAGCTAACCACAAGAGCTGAAGAAAGAGACCCAGTGCTGAGAGTTCAGAAGTCAAGAACTTCCACAACATCTGCAGTATAGCGACAACCATAGATTTCGTTGAAGACGTTGCTGAATTCATGTTATGAAAACAATTTGATGGCATCAGTCTAGGGGGAGATTGTTAGGCCCTAAAGTGTGAGACTGACGCATCAAATTAACACAACGGATAATGGTTACGAACTGGGCCTTACCTAGTTAGTTTATATTAGGTTTTGGACCTTTATAGGTCACTTGGGCCAAGCTTCAGGCCATGTGGGCCAAGCAGGCCCAAGGGAAGCCCATGTAGGGATGTGGGCTTGATTTAGTATATAAACAAGTTTCTAACTTGTTTTAGGTTTTGAACCTCTGGGAACCTCCATGTTACAGAAATTCTAGAAAAACAGAGAGTGGGAGGCGATTTGATTGTGAGCACCTGTACTAGACAATTTTGATTTGATAGTAATAGAATCGTGTGCAAGTGTTGAAAGTGATTCAGTGTGTTCTTCGTATTCGGTTCGTATTTTCATATTTCTTTGGTTTATTCTTGAATCACATCAAGTTTGGATTCCGCACAAACTTGGTGTTGTTTGATATCATTGAAAGATCCGTTTTACGGGACTTACACAAAATTACCCAGGACCCCTAGAGGGCATGACATGATATGGGTGATAGTCGATCGATTAACGAAGTCTGCACACTTCCTACCAATCCGTGAGGAGGATAGCACTGGAAAGCTTGTTGAACTGTACCTTAAGGAGATAGTGACACGTCATGGAGTGCCTATTTCGATTATTTCAGACAAAGATGGATGTTTCGTCTCAAGGATCTGGTAATCCTTCCATGAGGCCTTTGGATCTCAATTGGATCTAAGCATGGCCTTCCATCCGCAAACAGACGGCCAGAGCGAACGGACCATACAAACACCGGAAGATATGCTTCGCGCATGTGTTATGGATCTAGGCGGCAGCTGGGATACTCATCTACCTTTAGTTGAGTTTTCCTAAAATAAAAGCTACCATACGAGTATAAAAGCCGCACCGTTCGAAGCTCTATATGGCCGCAAGTGCCGCTCACCGTTGTGTTGGACAGACGCTAGAGATAAGCAGTTGATTGGCCCTAAACTTGTTCAAGAGACAACCGACAAGATCATGCAGATCCGAGAACGCATCAAGGAGGATCGTGATCGACAATAGAGCTACGCCGATCGAAGATGGAAACCTCTAGATTTCGAAGTGGGAGACAAATTTTTGTTGAAGGTCTCACCTTGGAAAGGTGTAGCGAGGTTCGGAAAACGTGGAAAGTTGAATCCACGATACATTGGACCATTCAAGATCTTGGAAAAGATTGGTACCGTAGCGTACAAATTGGAGTTATCAGAAGAACTGAATGGTGTACATGATACGTTCCATGTGTCAAGCCTTAAAAAGTGTCCAACCCAAGAAACAAATATCATCCCTGCGGATGAGGTGCATATCAACGACACACTCCGATTTACAGAACAACCCGTTGAGGTAATGGATTGGAAGATCCACAAAACAAGGAAGAGTCACATTAAACTTGTCAAAGTACGTTGGAACTCTAAACACGGACCCGAGTACACATGGGAATGCGAAGACCAGTTTAAATCCAAGTACCCCCATCTGTTCGAGAAAGCTCCTGCGGGAGATAACTCAGCCTGAATTTCGAGACAAAATTCTTTTAACGGGGGGAGACAGTGACAACTGTCACAAAACCGGTAATTTCCGTACTATTATAATATTATTTATAAATTGAAATTATGTGCTTAAGCGTCAACATTGTCTGATTACTTGCTATACATATGAATTCATGCATGTTTTATACTACAAATGTTGCTTTGTGCATTACTTTAAGCGTTGCGTCAGAAAGACTAGTAAACTCACCGGTAAGACACACTGTGTCAGCTTTTCTGCAGAAAGTAGTTAGACAATAGAATTAGGGCCTAGGAGTAGGTCCAACATCTAAAATACATTAAAATCCAAGTATGGTTATAAGGGTTAGCATATAAACTTTCTGGAAGCTAAACTATGCACTAAAAGACACCCGAAACTTACCTAAAATGCTGAATTCTGCATAATTCAGCAATAATTCAGCTATAACCAGCATTTTAACACTAAAATATCATGCAAAATTTATGCTTTATTGTCAAGAATAACTTACAAAGTGTCGGGATTTGAAACTGCCACAAAAGGTGCTTCATACTTAGTGAAACTGCGTAATTTAGCACTTTAAAGAACCGTAACGAAACGAACAACCGGACACTACTCGAAACATCAAAATTTGACTAGAAGAAATGTTTTTATGATATTAAGCTAGTATTGGTGGTAGAACACCTCAAAAATCATAAAAACACCTAAACACACTTAAACTAACTTAAACCTTCTCGTTTGCACTTTAAACCCTCAACTTCCAAAACTTGACACTTTACCCCCCCCCCCCTACCATAACCGGCCCTCATAGGCCCCACACATCTTTTGATTATTTTAATTTACCTTATCCCCTTAATTATGTGCATAATAACTTGAGAAGATTAATATGTTAGGGAATTCTTTTATAAAGGACCAAGGGTAGTAAACATTAACTTCCATCTCACAAAAATCACCATCTTCTTCATCTTTCTTCTTCTTGGTCTCGGCTCAAGCACACACATACACCCACCATTTTCAAGCTTCAAACTACTCATCCAAGGTCACTAGAAGGTGTATAGAGGCTATCTAAGGAGGCTTGAAGTGCTAGAACTTGAAGGACCTCTTTGTGGAGCCTTTAACCACTCATTTTCTTCCATATTCATCTTCATCCTTCTTGTGCCACTTCCCTAGCCATTAGAGCTAGTTGTAAGCCTCTTGATCACTATATTAGTTCATGTTTATGTTATGTACAAGTCTCACCATCTAAACAACTAAACTTTTAAAGAAGAAAATGAGAAGATCTAACATGTTCATGAAGAAAACAAGTGATTATATTAAATTTTAGTGTATGTAATGAAGTTGTTGATGTTAAATCTTGTGTATATGTTTAGATCAAGTATGTTAAGCTTGTTAGAAGCTTAGATCTAACAAGTTTAAGCATGGATCTTGAAGGATCCATGGTTAAACTTGAAGATGAACATATGAAGCCTTATGTGAACTTGAAACATGAATTTTTATAAATAAACTTGTAATCTTGAAGTATTAAAGTGTATGTAAAACTAACTTTTGAAACTAAAACCCATGAAAAGTTTGTTAAAAGTTTAACATAAAGCTTGTTTATTAAAGATCTAAAGATGTTAAGCATGGATCTTGAAAGATCCATGGTGAAACATGATGTTAAACATAATGATCTTTCTAATAAACATAAAAGTGGTTTTAGAACATGATTTACAAACTTTGAAACCATAAAACTCATGGATGATTGAGTTAGTAAAATAAAGTCTCATAAAAGTTTGTTTAAAATTTACAAGAACACTTGATTTCAAAATATCATTATATGTTAAGTGTAGATCTAAAAGACTACACATTTTTAACAAAAATCAAGTTGACCATGATGTTTCATATGAAGAAATTAGTATATGTTGTTGGTGATTATTGTTGAAAATTGTTCTTGGTGTTGAAAAGGAAATAAACACATGTTTTGAAAACATGGGAAACCTCCATTTTTAGGGGAAACTATGTCAAAGTTTTTAAAAACTTTTGGCACTTATAAAAATATAAGTTTTGGTGAAACTTATTCCCTAAAAATTCACCTAAAAATGTTTACCAAGGTTTCCTAATTTTTGTACAAAAATTAAAAGCTAAGAAACAAGGATTTCTTCAAGTTAAAATCAATATTAAATATGTATATTTTTAGGGAATATATATATATATATATATATATATATATATTTAGTGATTACCAAATTTTGTGCTAAAGTGTATATTATGTGTATTATATGTAGTAGTGTATTAGGAACTTGAAAATACACTAAATACTCCCAAGGAGTGTGAACACCAAAATACACATACAAATACATGAGAATACTAAAGTGTACAAGTATACAAAATTCCTCACACGGAAGTACAGGGACAAATACAAGAAAATATATTTACGAAAATATATTCCTTAACATATTATTGGACTTGGACAATTTATAGACATTTTGGACTTTAATATATATTTTTGGACAAATATATAACCATTACCAAGTAATGGAATTTATACTAAATCGGGTGAATAACGAGAATGACTATATATATTTTATAGCAAGACAAAGCATGTATATTCCATACAAGTCTTAAAAATACATTATTTTTAAGAACTATAATTTCGGAAAGTAATAAAAAGCAAAGTATTGATTTTTGGTGAATAATACAAAATACACAAGTATTTACATAAAATACAAATATATTTTCCTAAGAATACTTGTACAAAAATAATATTGAGAATATTATTTCACAAAATACTTATATTTATTTTTGGGAAAATAATATAAGTAACATATATGAAAAGTTAAAAATATAATTTATTTTTAACACTTGTTACCTTGAGAAAGACTAAATAAACGAATATATATTTGAGAGGTAAAACATATATTTACAACTAAACATTGCATATTCAAAGTACAAGACACAACGTACGGGCAAGACCCGACAAACAAGGGCACGACCCTCACAAAGAATGAACATACAAAGATCAAATACATAAACAAAAGATGGTGACTTGTACTAGTATGATACAAGTCTAGTGATTAACGTAAATAGAACACGTATAGGTCACGACACTACAAAACCAACCGGTGAAGTCTACGACGTAGGATACGCAAATTTGTGAGTTCATGTCCCCACTTTTAAACTTTTACTTGTTTTCTAAACTTGGGGAAAATACATGTATTATGGTATGTAGAATACAAAACTAAGGAATGACACATAGATCATGTGACGTATAGGGTGCCATAAGCACCATTAATTAACTATATACCTAGACCCCGGAACAAAAGGTTAGATCTAATGGGTTTCAGGCAGCCACACTCTTGGCCACACTTTTACCAAGAGTGCTTTTGTGTCTCTAGTCGTGAATCGACAAGTAAAAATGCCTATGGTTTGGATGCTTCCTATGTCATTACATATGTTAGTGGCCTCGCGAACCATTAGCGATCTCGTATTCCTTACATTTACTGAATTACTTGTTTCAATACAATTACATACCATGTTTTCTTCAATGAATGCTTAAATGTTTTACACAAAACTGCATGAATTCACACCAACATTATGTTGACGATTTTCCAAAACTTACATGTATTTCAGGCAACTAAAGTGGATGTACGTGCGGTCTCATTCTTGCTCCAGGATGTCGTTTATGTTTTTAGTCATGTTGTGTCAAGACTCCTATGCCTATTTTGTGGGATTTAGTTGTTATATTCCATCCCTTGTGGTGATATAAGGATCAAAACCTTTATGTTAGTCTTTGAATTAAGTTGAAAACTTTTCAAACAATTAGTTATCGTGTGATGTAGACACTTAACTTAACTTATGTTTTGAATATTTATTATCAATGGCATCTTGGATTTTGTTTAATGAGCATGTAGTATGTTTACCATTCGTATGCAATGAGAACCTTTCAGGATCACACCTCGTGCTTCAACCTTAGAAAGGGGTGTGACAGATTGGTATCAGAGCTGCGATTATAGTGAACCATCTCGAGTCTAGACTACAATCTTTAGGATCCTCGCACAAAAACAAAATTTTCAAAAGTTTCCATTGCATAACACTTTCCACGGCATCCACTGCCTGAAATTGTTTTCAAAGAGTCAAGTAAGGACACTACGAGACCTAGGGTGCATAGGGGTAGCACTTATCTTTAAACTAGGAATTACTTGCAACAATGTGTATAATTATTTGTATATTAATTTAGTAATAATAATTAATATATACGTATACAATGAATAAAATATTACAGGTACACATGTCTTCGTCTGAAAGCAGCAGCCTATCTGAAGAACATGATCCGATGATGATTGTCTATGACGACGAGATTGCTTTAGTACATGAGGCTTTCACATCTGATTTCGAGAGCTATCCGGAGATGGCATCCGATGTTGATGACCTCGATGATTTTCAGCCTTTCACCTTACCGGACTTTAGTGACGATGTCCCTTTCACCGATGATGTCTTAGCCTTACCTTTACCCTTCCATGACCAGCTTATTATCGGACATCCCGATGGTGAGCATCTCGTTGAGCCTATTCCCATTCATGCTATTCCTTTTACCTCCATCCTTGCTGAGGACTGGCCATTCGTTGACGACCTGAATAATGACGTGGCGTTTCCTGTTATGTCCGTTATCGATATCCCTTCCGACTCTGACCTTGAGTCTGATGCCGATTCCTTCAATTCAGTGATATCTTTGGCCCCTTTTGCTGTTGGGCTGAGAGTTTACCCGACTGGTGATGATGATGACACTATGCCTTTTGCGCCACCCTCTCCTACACGTGACTCTACACCTTCCCACACTCCTACTCAGGTCATCTCCCTCATCCGTCGAATTCATGAGCTCGAGGATCAAGTGACTCATCTTTATAGTTTGATCTTCCCTATACCCCCACCCTCTCCACCTTCCCATTAGGTTTTCTTTGCATATTCTTTGATGGAGCAGTATTTTTGGGTATGAAGACTGCAACCGAGATTTGGGTACAACTTGAAGACAAGAACCGCCGATGTGAAGAAAGATATTTTGTCTTTTATATGTATTAAACTTGTACTATGGGGTGATGTAACCCTTATGCATTTTGTTTTCTTCACAAACAATGATGTAACAAGTTGTCCTGATATGTGTAAAGACTCGATGATTATCTTATGACACACCAGTACTTATCTGTTTATGCATGCTTGTTGCTGTATAAATTGATTTATATGTTTGGCGGATTGTTTGATGTTACTTATGTGGGTATATGCATGTGTATATATACTACTACTATCTTGTATGATGATATCAAACAAATGTCTAACCTTGTTGTGTTGTGTTTTGAAAAGAACATGGCACCCAGGAAAGCTGTGAACACTCGAGATTTTGATCAACCCCTTCCTCATCCGATGCCGAGGACTACTGAATAACTGAACTCTCTGCTGGAAGAAAGGATTTCCGAAGCTGTCGCCCAGTACGAGGCGAACCGTACTGAGCACAGCGGAGGATCAGGCGGTACTAGACGTAATGGACATGGGGATTCATCTGGAAGAAACACAACTCAAGGTAACCTTAAGCTGATTTGCTAAGAAATGATGAAATTTATGAACGGTCGTTGTTTCATTGTTTCATTTATTGCTCACGTGTGAATTGGTTGGATGAATTCTAGGCTGCACCTTCAAGCAGTTTCTCGACTGCAAGCCACTGAATTTCGACGACACTGGAGGTGCAGTGGCTTTTGTGTGCTGGACAGAGAAAACTGATTCCAAAATCCGCATGAGCAAGTGCATCGTGGACCAGCAAGTCACTTTTGTTACTGGGTTATTCGTTGACGAAGCCCTGACTTGGTGGAATTTGCAAGTCCAAACTCTGGGTGATGATGCCGCGTATGGTATGACTTGGGATGAGTTGAAGGAAAGAATGAGGGAAAAGTATTGCTCCCGTGCTGAACTCCAAAGGTTGGAGACTGAGTTTTGGAACCTTTCTATGTTTGGTGCGGACATTGTTGGTTATACTCGAAGGTTACATGATCTGTCAAGAGTGATCCCCTATCTGGTGACTCCCGTATTTAAGCGCATTGATCGCTACATCTGGGGATTGGCTCCGGAATTTCGCAGCTAGGTGACTGCGGCAGAACCAACAACGATCACTCAGGCTGTAACTCTGGCTGTCAGCCTTACTGACGATGTTGTTCGTATGAAGAAGTTATCACTGAAAACTACTGAGAAAACCGAGACGCATGCTGAGTCGTCTGGTGATAAGAAAAGAAAGCATTCGAATCTGAGCCAAGTGACCCGCAGCAACAACAAGGGTTCAAACAATAAGAAGCGTGAAACTAACCCGCCCAAGGAGACAAAAAAACTTGCAGCCGCGAATGACGCTACTACCAGAGGATACCAGGGCACTCTGCCCAACTGTAATCAGTTCAAGCGACATCATGAGGGAGTTTGTCGCATTCCAAAATGTGACAAGTGTGGAAAATTGGGTCACCGTACCGAGAACTGTTGGGGAAACGGAAATGGAAGTGGTAATAGGAACGGGAATGGAAATTGAAACGGTGCTGGTAATGGGAACGGTATTGGAAATGGCAATGGTACTGGTAATAGAAATGGTAATTGAACTGGGCAGATCCAAGGATGCTTTGGATGTGGTAGCAAAGTGTATTTCAAGAAAGATTGCCCAAGGGAAAACAACGCTCAAGCTCGAGCATTTGTGATTGGAGCAAGGAACGCACGCGAGGACCCTAATGTGGTCACCAGTACGTTTCTCGTTAACAATCACTTTGCATCCATACTATTTGACACTGGTGCCGATTATAGTTTCATGTCTGTGGAATTTAAACGTATGCTTGGAATAGAATCTAGTAGATTAAACATTCCTTATTCCATTGTACTAGCCGATGGTAAACTTGTCGAATCGGGTGAAGTTGTTAGGGGTTGTACATTAGAGCTTGGTGAGCGAAGATTTAGTATCGACCTCTTACCTGTCCAATTGGGTAGCTTCGATGTGGTAGTCGAAATGGACTGGCTGTCCAAGAATAAGGCTGAAGTTGTTTGTCACAAGAAAATCATTCGCATCCCTATTGCGAATGATGAAACACTCATCGTGCATGGAGAGAAAAAAGACACGCCCTTGCGAATCTTTTATTGTATGAAGGCGCATAAATGCCTACAGAAAGGATGTGTTGCATTCTTGGCGCACGTAGAGATAAGAAGGCCGAGGAGCCGAAACTCGAAGACATTCCTGTGGTAAAGGAATTTCCTGACGTCATTCCCGAAGATTTGACAGGATTACCTCCGCAAAGACAAGTCGAATTCCATATAGACTTGGTTCCAGGCGCCGCTCTTGTAGCCAAGGCACGATATCGACTTGCGCCATCCGAGATGCAATAATTATCTACACAACTCCAGGAGTTATTGAATAAAGGATTCATAAGGCCGAGCTTCTCGCCTTGGGGAGCTCCAGTTTTGTTCGTAAAGAGGAAGGATGGAACCCTGCGGATGTGTATCGATTATAGAGAATTGAATAAGCTTACTTTCAAGAATCGGTATCCGCTACCGAGGATTGACGACTTATTCGATCAGTTACAAAGTTCGAGTTACTACTCCAAGATCGACCTTCGGTCTGGCTATCATCAGTTAAGGATCCAAGAGGAGAGCATACCAAAGACTGCATTCAGGACTCGTTATGGGCACTACGAGTTCCTTGTGATGCCATTTGGATTAACGAACGCACCAACAGTGTTTACGGATCTGATGAATCGTGTTTGCAAACCATATCTCGATAAATTTGTGATTGTAATTATCGATGATATTCTGATTTATTCACGAACGAAAGAAGAGCACGAGCAACATCTCAGGACCATCTTGGAACTATTGAAGAAAGAAAAACTTTATGCAAAGTTTTCAAATTGCGAATTTTGGATTCGCGAAGTACAGTTCCTTGGTCATGTTTTGAACGAAAATGGTATCCATGTAGATCTAGCAAAGATTGAAGCGATAAAGAATTGGGAAGCTCCTAAGACATCGACTGAAGTTCGATAATTTTTGGGATTAACGCGCTATTACCGCATCCAAGATAGCTTAACCGCTGACTTCCCTCACGTAGAAAGACAAGAAGTACGAATGGGGAGATAAGCAGGAAGAAGCCTTCCAACTTCTCAAAAACAAGCTATGCAATGCACCAATACTAACCATACCCGAAGGCACTGAAGACTTCATGGTATACTACAACGCTTCGCGTCAAGGATTGGGTTGCGTGCTCATGCAACGCCAAAAGGTCAACGCTTACGCTTCAAGACAGTTGAAAGTACATGAGAAGAATTACACCACTCACGACCTGGAGCTAGGCGAGGTGGTATTTGCCTTGAAGATCTGACGACATTATTTGTATGGTACTATCTTCACAGATCACAAGAGCCTACAACACATATTTGATCAGAGGGAACTAAGTATGCGTCAGCGAGGATGGGTTGAGTTGCTAAACGATTATGACTGTGAGATTAAGTACCATCCTGGAAAAGAAAATGTGGTAGCAGACGCATTAAGTTGAAAAGATAGGGTTAAGACCCTAAGGGTTCGAGCATTAGAAATGACTATTCGAACGAATCTCACTGCACGCATACATGACGGCTAACAAGAAGCCCTTAAGAATGAGAATCTTAAAGCTGAATATCTCCGAGGTATGGAGAAGAAATTGGTGCCAATCGAAGAGGGAACCTTATACTTTATGGGACGCATTTGGGTTCCGCTCTATGGTGGTATTCGAGAAGTTATCTTTGATGAAGCTCATAAGTCGAGATACTCGATCCACCCAGGATCGGACAAAATGTATCAAGACTTGAAAGAATACTATTGGTGGCCAAAACTCAAAAGCGACGTTGTTGTTTACGTTGGAAAGTGCCTAACCTGTGCTAAGGTTAAGGACGAATATCATAAACCGTCTGGTCTACTGCAACAACCGGAGATACCCATGTGGAAGTGGGAGCAAATTTCTATGGACTTCATAACAAAATTACCCAGGACCCCTAGAGGGCATGACATGATATGGGTAATAGTCGATCGATTAACGAAGTCTGCACACTTCCTACCAATCTGAGAGAAGGATAGCACTGGAAAGATTGCTGAACTGTACCTTAAGGAGATAGTGGCACGTCATGGAGTGCCTATTTCGATTATTTCAGACAGAGATGGACGTTTCGTCTCAAGGATCTGGAAATCCTTCCAGGAGGCCTTTGGATCTCAATTGGATCTAAGCACGACCTTCCATCCGCAAACAGACGGCTAGAGCGAACGGACCATACAAACACTGGAAGATATGCTTCGCGCATGTGTTATGGATCTAGGCGGCAGCTGGGATACTCATCTACCTTTAGTTGAGTTTTCCTAAAATAACAGCTACCATACGAGTATAAAAGCCGCACCGATCGAAGCTCTATATGGCCGCAAGTGCCACTCACCGTTGTGTTGGGCAGACGATGGAGATAAGCAGTTGATTGGTCCTGAACTTGTTCAAGAGACAACCGACAAGATCATGCAGATCCGAGAACACATAAAGGAGGATCGTGATCAACAAAAGAGCTACACCGATCGAAGACGGAAACCTCTAGATTTCGAAGTGGGAGACAAAGTTTTGTTGAAGGTCTCACCTTGGAAAGGTGTAGCGAGGTTCGGAAAACGTGGAAAGTTGAATCCCCGATACATTAGACCATTCAAGATCTTGGAAAAGATTGGTACCGTAGCGTACAAATTGGAGCTATCAGAAGAACTGAATGGTGTACATGATACGTTCCATGTGTCAAGCCTTAAAAAGTGTCCAACCCAAGAAACAGATATCATCCCTGCGGATGAGGTGCATATCGACAACACACTCCGATTTACAGAACTACCCGTTGAGGTAATGGATTGGAAGATCCACAATTAAAATTGTCAAAGTATGTTGGGCAGACACTGCAGATATGTAGTTGAATGATCCTTAACTTGTTCAAGAGACAACCGACAAGATCATGCAGATCCGAGAACGCCTCAAGGCGGCTCGTGATCGACAAAAGAGCTATGCCGATTGATGTGTGTAAAATGCAACATATAAATTACATCAAATGAGGCATAAAACTAACCCTTTTTTTAGTACTAATGTTGGAAAAAGTGTGCTTTTGTCTTCCTTTTGTATTTTCAGGACTAAATGAGCGTAATTGAACAAAAGGAACAAATATGCAGCCAAATCTAACATAAATACAAGAAAAGGAATAAACGTGGCATGCCCGACCCCTCGACAGCATCTTCCTAAGCAAAAACAAAATAACAGAAGGCTGACGACGACCCCGTGCCCAACGGACACGGGGGCGTGGCCAGGCACCTGCAGGAAAGACAAAGTCATAGAAGCTTCTATTCCCAGCATGGGGGCGTGCCCAGCTCAACACAGGTCGTGGTCAATGCTAAGATTCGCAAAATCTTGCAAATCTTGATAGTACAGATTCGCTTCTGCACACGGGGTCGTGCCCAGTGAACACGGGGGCGTGTGGAGCTAATGAAGACAATCTGCAATTAATGAAGAAAGAGAAAAAGGATGGCCACGGGGTCGTGTCTGGGCTTCTGTGCAGGCTATAAATAGGGGTGATTGGTTCACTTTAAATGCATCCCTTGGCAAACCACCTCTCTCCCACTTCACCCACAATCCACCACCACTACAACCCACATCCACCACCATCATCCATCATCCATCTTAGAGTGTGTGTAGTAGTCTCGAGATCCAAGATTGATAGTAAGAGTTCTTGACAATTAAAGGCCACGTTTGCCTAAGTCTCTTACATTACTTGGTGAAGACAAGCATTTAGTGTAATACTTTTGATTTTAATCTTTTCGCACATTTTATTTTGTTTTGTATTAATGACTTTAATAACTAGTTTCTTATGTTGAAGGTGAAACTTCCTTATCATTTGTCCGTGGTGTCTTGGCGTTATTTTACTTTCTATATAAAATAAAAGATTTTCACCATTCATATCTCTACGGTCTATATAGAGATATGTTGGCTACCTGGTCGGGGGTTAAGGGAATGGTTTGCTAAGGTTCTTGCCTTGTTCAGTGTATAGATCCTACAAGGACCTGGGTCAAGCTTACTAGGACCTCCTTCAATACCCAATGGTATTGGATGGCGGGGGTGCGAATGGCTTGATCCCCCATATGTAAACTACTATTAATACATTAACCCGGTTAGTTGGGATTGTATTCCTGCTGACTCAAACCACTTTTCCTAGGGTAACGTCACCTTTAAAAGAGGGGTCTACCACATTACGCATTAATAACTTAATTAATTATCTTTCAATATTCTGACCCCTTAGGATTGTGTCCTTGCTGAGTCAAACTACTGGGTTGAGGGTAACGTCACCTTCAAAAGAGTGCATACTACTATATCTAACATAATATCTTAAAAAGTGCAAAAGTGCGGAAATCTTCAAAGGTTACACTAAAGGCGAGTCGGATCCAAGTGATTCATCTTGTCTATCTGTTTTTATTTTATTTTATTTTTCAGCAATTTTAGTTTTTATTTTTCATGTTTAAAACCTTTTCTATAAATTTTGATTTAATTAGACGTTGAGGATAAACCGGTACTAAAAGCTCTTGTGTCCTTCGACGACCTCGGTATCTTACCAATGCTATACTACGCTCACGATGGGGGCACTTTCCCATATATGTGTTTAGTGTCAGTAGAATATCGTGTTTTATAAAATTAAAACTTGACTAAAGTGTTAAAAAGGGCTTAAAATATAAACAAAAACATATAACACACTACGCACATCAAGTTTTTGGCACCGTTACCGGGGCCACAAGAATTTTAAGAAAGTTAGGAATCAACGGCCTAATCGTTTATCTTATTTTTCTGTTTTTTTTAAGATTTTTCTTAATTTTTCAGCTTCTGCAGACTGCAGCACGGGGCCGTGCCTGGTCGGACACGGGCCGTACCCATCATCGTTACTGGCAGTTTTTATTTTCCGAGTTACAGAGAGCTGAGCACAGGGCCGTGTTGGTGCAGCAAGAGGCCATGTTGAACTCTCCAGTAACAGGGATCCGGAAAAAAATCACTGTAACTCTGACCACGGGGCCGTGTTCAGTTGAGCACGGGGCCGTGGTGAAACTTCTGACCAACAATCTTTTTGTTTTTATCGCAGGACTTGGGACCCAGGCGCCGCACCTGAACTCCCTACATAGTGCATGAGCTCCAGTTCCAATAAAGACATAAAAGAGCCTCTCGACGAACCCGAACGCTTTCTACGAAAAAGACATAAAGCTAAAATCCAAAAGAAAGTTTCGGGAGAAAAACTTCAAATGGCGGATCAACGTACCCTAATGGATTACCTACGGCCCACGGTAGGTAATCTCGGCGCCGATATCAATGCACCGAATGTCGATGCCAACAACTTCGAACTTTCGTCGCATTTGATTCAAATACTCCAAAACTCCGCAACTTTCCATGGGCTTGCGGATGAAGATCCCCATTTACATATTACCAACTTTTTGGAAATATGTGATACTTTTCGGATCAACGGAGCATCGAATAACGCCATCCGCCTCTGAATGTTCCCATTTTCACTAAAAGACCGAGCTAAGGCTTGGCTTAACACCCTCCCAGTTGGTTTGGTAAACACCTGGGATGAACTAGCCCAAAAGTTTTTGTATAAGTATTTCCCTTTTTCTAAAACGGCTAAATTGATGACTGAAATTAATACATACTCACAAGTCCTTATATGAAACTTGGGAAAGGTTAAAGGAGCTACTAAGAAAGTGCGTTCATCATGGTCTTGCGGTATGGCAACAAGTATCCACTTTCTATAATGGATTGTTGCCACACACAAGACAAACACTTGACTCTTGCCTGGGGGACTTCTAGGTAATCGTCGCCCAAATGAAATTTATAATCAAATTGAGGAAATTGGTCAAAACAATTTTCAGTGGCACACTCCCCGAGGAACAAAATCTATTGCCCCGGGCGCCCATAAGGTTGACGAAAGCACTTCTTTACAAGCTAAAATCGAGGCCCTCTCTTCAAAAATAAAAAAGTTAGAAATGGCAAAAACAGACTCGGTTATAGCTTATGAGGGGTGTGGTGGACCACATGAAAATTAGAGTTGTATGAAAGAAATGGATAATTAAACAAAAATGGTAAACTACATTGATAATAGACCTAGACCGTCAGGTCCTCCAACGGGTACCTACAACCAAGGATGGCGTAACCACCCTAACCTTGGTTGGAGAGAACCCGACAATAGTAGTAACCAACAAAATCAAAACTAACGAAAAACTTTCAACAACCAAGAAATGAGTCACAAAATTTCTCTCAACAACAACAAGGTGGACGAGAGAGGCTTGAAGATACTATCTCACGCCTCATCTCCGATACCGAGAAGAAAAACTCGGATCGATTTCAACAAATGGAATCGAACTTTAGAAATCAACAAGCTAGTATTCAAAACATTGAAAAACAACTAAATCAACTAGCTCAAAATTTCTCCGAGAGACCACAAGGCGCGTTACCCAGCAATACCGAAACCAACCCAAAGGCGCAAGTACATCTCATCACATTGAGAAACCATACCGTAGGTCCCGAAGAGGCTCCGCTGACTCCAACCGAAAAGAGTCCGTCTAACTAAACCGCAACTTCGCCGATGCCCCAAAAAGAAACGACTCCTCCACCAAATCAAGAGCCTACCAAGAATCCTCCGGTACCTTACCCCGGTCGGTTACTTCGCCAAAAGACTGATGAGCAATTCACAAAATTCGTAAATTTACTAAAACAATTACACATCAATCTTCCTTTTGTGGAAGTCCTCACTCAAATGCCTAAATATTCAAAATTTATGAGAAACTTCCTCACTCACAAAAGGAAAATTGAAACATTGCAACTAGTTAATTTAAGTGAAGAATTCTCTGCCGTACTACTTAACAAACTCCCACAAAAGAAAATCGACCCCAGAAGCTTCACCATCCCTTGTTCTATTGGGGGATCACTCATACGCAATGCGCTAGCCAATCTTGGGGCTAGCATTAATCTCATGCACGCTTCAATGTTTGACCGACTCGGACTAGGTAAAACAAACCCCGCAAAGAAGAGCATACAACTCGCTGATAGGTCTATCAAATATCCACAAGGTGTCGCCAAGAATCTATTGTTAAAAGTCAGAGACTTTGTCTTCCCGGCTGACTTTCTCATACTAGATATGGAGGAAGATACCGAAGTCCCACTCATTCTAGGAAGACCATTCCTATCCACAACCCATGCAATGGTAGACATGAATGGTGGGATATTAACATTGAGGATTGGGGACAAGGAAATGGAGTTTGGGGTTAGGAAAAGAGTAGAAGACGACGACCCGATCAACTACATGAAAGTCTTAGACTCAAGCTTGGATGATGCTCTCCGATGGTGCAACATGGGATGCAAAACATCCCACTTGGGTAACATATGACTGACTTTGGGTCTAGCCAAGGACCCTTATAAACGTGGCGTACCCGGAGGTATTACGGGGAACTATCCTTAGTTTTAGTTTAGATTAACTTTTATGCTTTATAGTTTAGTTTTAATTTTCAGGAATAAAACATACTTGGAATGGTGGAGGTTACTAAGGGAAACTTGGACCCACACCCCATGCACTAAAACAGAGCCTCCCGACAATTTTTCTTCATTACAGCAAGTTCAGCACGGGGCCGTGCTCAGCCCAACACGCCCCGTGCCCGAGGTTCTGCAGAAAACGCCCAGTTCAGGTAACTGGACACGGGGTCGTGCTCACTGAACACGCCCCCGTGCCCAGCCTTCTGTTAATTATGATACTGGCGATCTGAACACGGGGTCGTGCCCGGACCAACACGGGCGCGTGTCCAGACATCCAGTAACATAAAATTTTGTTTTGAAACACCTTTTTACACATTCAATCAACCTAAAAACTTATTTTTGGGACACATTGAGGACAACATGTAATTTAAATGTGGGGGATGCTAAAACCTTGAATTTTGCAAGTCCTAATAACAAGCCTTGCACAAAACTCTATTGGAACCGCTAATCACCTCAAATTTTTTTCGAAAAACTTTTCATTTTTTTTTACTTGTCTTGGTTTAATTTGGGAATAACAAGTTCTAAAAAGGTTATATTTTTACAAATTTACAACCGATAGCGTCGTGATAAAAAGAACTAACGTAAGATAATTATGAAACAACATGACAAATCAAGTTAAAATTTGATTATATATACTTGATTACATTATAAACCCTTTCCCACAAAAAGTGAGTTTTGAGCCTTTATTGAGCATACAAGCATATATCTTTAAATTAAATGCTCATTTTTCGTTTCTTGTGTGAATAGCCGCTTGGTTTCTTACGACTCTAGAACTTGCCATGACGATACATTCCCGGTCCTTACCAACTTAAACCCAAGTAAGTAAATGATGAAGGCATTAGGATAACCCTTTTTCTTTTCAACACCATTATTTTTCTTTTTCTTTTAACCTACCCAAAATCCCCCTAGTTAACCCCTTTGAGCCTAAACCTTTCAAATTCGAAACCTACAAAACGAACACCCTTTACCCACCAAAACCTTTTTCTTTTAAACCCTTTTTTTAGTAAAAAACTCAGTTTTCTTGTGACGAATCCTTATAAGAAAAATGAAGTCTAGCAATAAACAAAGAAGTTTCTCAAAGAAACTTTGTTTGAAAGTGCTTTGTTCGAATAAAATGTCACAAAAACAAGAAGTTTTACGACGACAGACGCTTTTTACGCTTTTCGCCCGTTTTACTAACCACTAACCCAAAACCACCTACCTTTAACCCAAGCCTAACCCTTCCCCAAGTCCTCTTGATATTTACAAAGGTTTATAGTTAATAAATGATGAGGATTGATTGCTTGGCAAGCATATGGTAGGAGTAAGTTCCATGCCGGTCTCGAGTGTTTCACAAAAATACATATTCGGCCGAGTGTTGAGTGATCTCCCGTGAGGTATGTGAACTTGTATATAAATGGAATTTTAAAGAGGCATGTTATACCCAAATAAGTAAATTTTCTTATGAAACGTTCTAAATAAATCATAAGGAATAGGATTGTAAATAACATAAAAAGAACACCCAATAAAGATCTTGGATTCCTGACACTTAAGACAAGCCCAAAACTTCTCTTCTACCCATTCCATTTGGGCGTGTAAGCCACATTATAAAGAGTTTTGCTTGAATACAAGCAAAGATTCAAGTGTGGGGGTATTTGATGTGTGTAAAATGCAACATATAAATTACATCAAATGAGGCATAAAACTAACTTTTTTTAGTACTAATATTGGAAAAGTGTGCTTTTGTCTTCCTTTTGTATTTTCAGGACTAAATGAGCGTAATTGAACAAAAGGAACAAATATGCAGCCAAATCTAACATAAATACAAGAAAAGGAATAAACTTGGCATGCTCGACCCTCGACAGCATTTCCCAAGCAAAAATAAAAGAACAGAAGGCTGACCACGGCCCCGTGCCCAGCGGACACGGGGGCGTGGCCAGGCACCTGCAGAAAAGAAAAAGTCATAGAAGCTTCTATTCCCAGCATGGGGGCGTTACCAGCTCAACACAGTCTGTGGTCAACGCTAAGATTCGCTTCTGCACACGGGGCCATGCCCAGTGAACACGGGGGTGTGTGGAGCTAATGCAGACAAACTGCAATTAATGAAGAAAGAGAAAAATGATGGCCACCGGGCCGTGTCCAGCGGACACGGGGCCGTGTCCGGGCTTTTGTGCAGGCTATAAATAGGGGTGCTTGGTTCACTTCAAAGGCATCCCTTGGCAAACCACATCTCTCCCATTTCACACACACTCCACCACCATTACAACCCACATCCACCACCATCATCCTTCGTCCATCTTAGAGTGTGTGTATTAGCCACGGGATCCAAGATTGATAGTAAGAGTTCTTGACATTCAAAGGCCATGTTTGCCTAAGTCTCTTACATCACTTGGTGAAGACAAGCCTTTAGTGTAATACTTTTGATTTTTAATCATTTCGCACCTTTTATTTCGTTTTGTATTAATGACTTTGATAACTAGTTTCTTATGTTGAAGGTGAAACTTCCTTATCATTTATCCGTGGTGTCTTGGCGTTATTTTACTCTCTATATAAAATAAAAGATTTTCACCATTCATATCTCTACGGTCTATATTGAGATATGTTGGCTACCTTGTCGGGGGTTAAGGGAATGGTTTGGTAAGGTTTTTGCCTTGTTCAGTGTATAGATCCTGCAAGGACCTGGGTCATGCTTACTAGGACCTCCTTCAATACCCAATGGTATTGGATGGTGGGGGTGCGAATGGCTTGATCCCCTCATATGTAAACTACTATTAATACATTAACCCGGCTACTTGGGATTGTATCCCTGCTGACTCAAACCACTTAGCCGATGGTAACGTCACCTTCAAAAGAGGGGCATACCACATTACGCATTAATAACTTAATTAATTATCTTTCAATATTCCGACCCCGTAGGATTGTATCCTTGATGACTCAAACTACTTGGTTGAGGGTAACGTCACCTTCAAAAGAGGGGCCTACTACTATAACTAAGATAATCCCTTAAAAAGTGCAAAAGTGCAGAAATCATCAAAGGTTACACTAAAGGCGAGTCGGATCTAAGTGATTCATCTTGTCTATCTGTTTTTATTTTAATTTATTTTTCAGCAATTTTAGTTTTTATTTTTCATGTTTAAAACATTTTCTAAAAATTTTGGTTTGATTAGAGGTGGAGGATAAACCAGTACTAAAAGCTCTTGTGTCCTTGGACGACCTCGGTAACTTACCAATGTTGTACTACGCTCACGATGGGTGCACTTGCCCATATGTATGTTTAGTGTTAGTAGAATATCGTAAATTTAAAACTGGACTAAAGTGTTAAAAAGGGCTTAAAATGTAAACAAAAACATATAACACACTACGCACATCAAGTTTTTGGCGTCGTTGCCGGGGACCCAAGAATTTTAAGAAAGTTAGGAATCAACGGCTTAATCGTTTTTCTTATTTTTCTGTTTTTTTAGGATTGTTCTTAATTTTTCAGCTTCTGCAGACTGCAGCACGAGGACTTGCCTGGTCGGACACGGGCCGTGCCCAACATCGTTACTGGCAGTTTTTATTTTCCGAGTTACAGAGAGCTGAGCACGGGGCCGTGTTGGTGCAACACGAGGCCGTGTTGAACTCTCCAATAACAGGGATCCGGAAAAAAAATCATTGTAACTCCGACCACGGGGCCGTGTTCAGCTGAACACGAGGCCGTGGTGAAACTTCTGACCAACAATCTTTTTGTTTTTATCGCAGGACTTGGGACCCAGGCGCCGCACCTGAAGTCCCTACGCAGTGCATAAGCTCCAGTTCCAATAAAGACATAAAAGAGCCTCTCGACGAACCCGAACGCTTTCTACGAAAAGACTTAAAGCTAAAATCCAAGAGAAAGTTTCAGGAGAAAAACTTCCAATGAAGGATCAACGTACCCTAATGGATTACCTACGGCCCACGCTAAGTAATCTCGGCGCCGATATCAATGCACCGAATGTCGATGCCAACAACTTCGACCTTCGGCCGCATTTGATTCAAATACTCCAAAACTCCGTAACTTTCCATAGGCTTGCGGATGAAGATCCCCATTTACATATTTCCAACTTTTTGGAAATATGTGATACTTTTCGGATCAACGGAGCATCGAATGATGCCATCCGCCTCCGAATGTTCCCATTTTCACTAAAAGACCGAGCTAAGGCTTGGCTTAACACCCTCCTAGTTGGTTCGGTAAACACCTGGGATGAACTAGCCCAAAAGTTTTTGTATAAGTATTTCCCTCCTTCTAAAACAACTAAATTAATGACTGAAATTAATATATACTCACAAGAGGACGGGGAATCCTTATATGAAACTTGGGAAAGGTTCAAGGAGCTAGTTAGAAAGTGCCCTTATCATGGTCTTGTGGTATGGCAACAAGTATCCACTTTCTATAACGGATTGTTGCCATACACAAGACAAACACTTGACTCTAGCTCCGGGGGGCTTCTAGGTAATCGTCGCCCAAATGAAATTTATAATCAAATTGAGGAAATTGGTCAAAACAATTTTCAGTGGCACACTCCCCGAGGCACAAAATCTATTGCCCCGGGCGCCCATAAGGTTGACGAAAGCACTTCTTTACAAACCCAAATCGTGGCCCTCTCTTCAAAAATAAAAAAAATTAGGAATGGCAAAAACAGTCTCGGTTATGGCTTGTGAGGGGTGTGGTGGACCACATGAAAATTGGAGTTGTATGAAAGAAATGGATAATCAAACAGAAACGGTAAACTACATTGATAATAGACCTAGATCGCCAGGTCCTCCAACGGGTACCTACAACCAAGGATGGCGTAACCACCCTAACCTTGGTTTGAGAGAACCCGGAAATAGTAGTAACCAACAAAATCAAAACCAATGAACAAACTTTCAACAAACAAGAAATGAGTCACAAAATTTCTCTCAACAACAACAAGGTGGACGAGAGAGGCTTGAAGATACTATCTCACGCCTCATCTCCGACAACGAGAAGAAATACTCGGATCGATTTCAACAAATGGAATTGAACTTTAGAAATCAACAAGCTAGTATTCAAAACATTGAAAAACAACTAAATCAACTAGCTCAAAATATCTCTGAGAGACCACAAGGCGCGTTACCCAGCAATACCGAAACCAACCCAAAGGCGCAAGTACATCTCATCACATTGAGAAACCGTACCGTAGGTCCCGAAGAGGCTCCGCTGACTCCAACCGAAAAGAGTCCGCCTAACCAAACCGCAACTATGTCGATGCCCCAAAAAGAAACGACTACTCCACCAAATCAAGAGCTTACCAAGAATCCTCCGGTACCTAACCCCGGTCGATTACTTCTCCAAAAGACCGATGAGCAATTTGTAGGACCGGTTTTGACTCCGAAACGATTGCGAAACGAACGTGAAACGTGCGGAATCCGTACATGAACGCGACCTAACATACGTGACGTAATATAAACGTGATTCTATTAGAAATTTGAAATCGTACAGCACCTTGAATCACTTTCTCTCTCTAGATTCTCTCTCTAGATCTAGAAAGCTCCAAATGACAAATGTAGCAAAAGTCTCTAATCTAAACATAAAGCTCCTATTTATAGGCCTTGGCTTTTAATGAGATTTCTCATTAATTACAATATTGCCACCTTGCCTTTTGTCTAGCTATCACTAATATAACGACTCGTTTTCTTCTGTTTCTCGCTACTGCTCGGATTGACGAAGGCTATAGACATAAATGCACTAACAGACTCCCCCTTGGATATTGCCGCAGTCAATCTCGATCATTGAGTCAATCTCGTAGCGTTTTTTTTTCTCTTTTAGTCTTCTTGAACAGAATCCCGGTGGATCTGTCTTCAGCTTCAGCTTCTCCTTTCTGTAGACTCTTTTTTTCATCTGGCTCCCCCTTTCATCAAGCTTCCGTGCTTTGGGATCGACACCTTGCTTTCCGTATACAAGCTCCTTTAGGATAGTTACATGGCTCCTTGAATCCACGCTTCCTTTTGCGTTGAGCTCGTCTTCAGACTCCCCCTTAGACTCGGCTTCCGGGATCGTAGTCTGGTACATAACCTGCAATACTCATACATTTATAAGTAACAACATTTTAAACTTCCAAATTTTCCAGAAATCGTAATCTGGTTCTATTCAACTTTCTAAAACACTCCCCCTATCAACAATCTTTACAGATTTAGCAGTGTTAAGTACCCAAAATCCCTCGCAGTTAATCATCCAAGTCCAACTTAATGACCTTGGAGATATCACAAACTGTTTTTGATTTTTTATTTTAAAACATCAAGTTTCAAATTAATGAACTTGATTTATTTTCAGAAACACAATCAGCTTACTTAGATTTTGAAACTCAGCATTTCAGACATCGGTTATCGAAAACAAAGCAGAATCAAAAATCTTTTTGTATTTTCTGAAAATATAAAGCAGTAAAGAAATATGTACAAACATATTTACAGACAATATTTTTGTTTGAGTTTGCATCAGAGGATCATATCAGTTTCTGACAAGTTACAAGTACCGTTGAGCTTAGTTACACATTAAGAATTAAACAATTCACTTAGATTGTCGATATACTTGTCCACTTAAATTTTCACACAAACTTCAACTGATTCATGATACGAATTAGATGTATTAAGAACTTAAACCCATTCATGTGTCCCACCTCTTGAATATACTCCCGTATCCAGATCCCAATATTCAGTCTTACAGGTGAGTATACCTAGATGATATCTGTAAGGGGAATAAATTATGAAACCATATGAGTTCAGGTCAGAACTTTCGTTCAGCAGAGAACTCAGGTTTGTCTTTAGGTGTGTCCCCTTTAGAGGATCTTTTGTATTACAACAGCAATGACTATCAATTTTATTGTTTCATCAATTTGCTGAGGGCGGCGCTATATTTCAAGCAATGCAGAAAGTATTCTCCGGGGACTAGGCCATTGCTTCCGCAAAATCAGAAGTCCCGGGATAATACCCCAGATATCACTGAGTATAAAGACCTAGTATCTCAGAAAGAGGGACCTTTCAAACGAGATTTCAGGGGTTACCTATATATCCAAGTAGTGTTCCCCACGAAATAAGCAAGTTTGAATTTAGATTTATATCCCGAAAAAGTTTACTAAATGTATAAAAACCTATCGGCATATCATCAGTGAGACTGTTTAACGCTATTTAAACATTACATTTCTTTAGCATACTGTAACTGTCTACTGATGTACTATCATTTCCTCTTTTTACGCAAAAACTCAATTTTTTAAATTTTATCATGTTTTTGGCTTTTTCAAAATTTTCTAATGTTTTTGGATTTTCTGACAACAAATATATCTCCCCCTAAAATACAAAATCATATAAAGAAAATTTGACAACACGATGCTGATAGCTTTGTCTCGCCATCCATTTTCTGCTAACTGTGCTCTGTTTTGAAAAAAAAAAACTAATATAAAGTACCCCCATGATTTACAACCCATTGATTTTCGACAGTTTGAAAACCGTTTTTCAATCTTGTGAAATTAATCATGTTTGTTCAGCCGTGAGGGTTTCGGCGTAGTCAATCAACACATACTTTTGTAATTTTCTATTTTTGACAAAAATTAAAAACAAACATATTTTTGGTTTTTCAAGTTTTTAACAAACTAAAACATATTTTTGGTTTTTAATTTTTCAAATTTTTAGGGTTTTTGAAAATATTGTTTATTTATGTACAAAATTAAAATAAACTTCCTGTTTCAACCGACACAGGATCCAGCAGCCTCCTCTCCTCGTTGTGCCAGGCTGCTCTAACCTCCATTCTCACAAGCTTTAAATTCCATGAGCACCTGCACAAACAAACTACTCAATTACTTGAACAATTTAGCCCAGGTCTGTTGAACCTTAGGCATTTCAACACAATAATTTTCATTCAACTTCGGAAAATCTTTGTCATTCTAAACAAAGACTTTTTCAACTTTGACTTCAACTGTCTCATCTTTTACCAAAGTCATTTGTTTCTTAATAGACCATGTTTGACCTTTCGGCGTACCTCTTTTATAAAAATGAGACTCTTTTTGAACATTTTGTTTTTGAACAACTTTTGGTTTCCAAAACTCTTGTGGTTTTGTCATATCAACAGTTGTTTTCCAACTTTGTGTTGTTCTAAATCTGGGTGTGTGAGAATTCCAGATCTGTCTAGAATCGAACCTGTTCGGGTCTGATTTCCAGTTTTGATTCGAAGCAAACTTGTTTGTGTTGTACCTCCAAGTTTGTTTTGAGTCAAATCTGGTTGACCTTTGTCTCACATTCTCAGATTTTTGTTCCTCGGCATCAATCTTCTTTTTGTCACCACATGTTTTAGATTTGGACACTTGCGTGCAAGATGTCCTTTTTTATCACATTTGAAACATGTTCTCATGGACACATCTTTGACCTGTGGTTGTTGCTTTTTCTTTTGATCACATAACTCTTCATTAGACTGTTGTCTAAATTTGAGTTGTTTCTCTTCTTCAAAACTTTTTCCTTGAACAAAACTCATTTTTGTCTGAAAATTCGGAGTTTCATTTCTTTTCCAACTTTGTTTCTTCTTATAACCTAACCCAGCCTTCATGTTTTTCTTCTTAAAACTAGGTTTGTTATACGAACCTCTATGACTCTTACCAGCAAACTTTGAAATCTCAGACTTTTCAATCTCAACCATTTTGAAAACTTTATCAACCTTTTCTGAAATCACATTCTGAATCGGGAATACAATATCTAAGAATAATTTGTCCGATCCAATCATGGTATAAACCAATCCTTTTGAATCATCATTCAAACTTTTCTCGGATTTTGTGTTTTTCAGATAACTATCATGAAGATTTCCTTCATCTTCATCCTGTGATTCAGATTTACCTGTATCAACCGACTCTTCTTTCAACACACTTTCAACGACTTTACCTACCACCTCTGAATCATGAGAAGCATCAGATTTGGAATAGGTTATGTCTATGTTGTCTGTCAATTGGTCTACCATGTTGAAAGCTTTTTCAACCTTTTCCTCATCATAAAATGCAAACTTTTCCGGTGGTGGAACTTGATGAAACTCTGAGCCAATGCCTATCTTGTTTTGCTCAGACTCACCATCTCCCGGTTTTATATTGAAAATTCGTTCAAGCACATATGACGACACGTGATAACTCTTTAACTTGTTGTTATCTTGTTCTAGATCAGCAATCTGTCGCTTTAGCTTAGCAACATCCCCAATATAGGAGTTAACAACGTCTTGTTTTATGGAATACATTCGTTTAAGTTCTTTAGTTGTTTCTGAAAGATAATTCATTCGTGATTGAGCATATTTCATTTCATCTTTTACTTTTTCGTATGATTCTTTCGTAATATGATATGCTAATTTCATTGAGTCATATTCTTTCTTCATTTCTTGACAAGCAATTTCTTTTTGTGAACATTCTTCTGTCATTTTAGAAACATTTTCTTTCAAAACTTCATTTTCTGTTTCTAACTTTTTACATTTTTCTGAAAGTTTTTCATCATTTTCTTTTAAAACTTTTTCTTTTTCTAGCATTTCTTTGCATTTTTCTTTAAAAATGATTTCAATTTTAGTAAATTCAAGATCTTTTGTTCTGAATTGCTCATCTTTTTCAGTACAAGCTCTGCACGGTTCCATGCATTTCTTGCATTGTTCAACAGTTTTCAAGATTTCAGAGTTAGAATTTACCTCAGTGATTGGCACTTCAATGTTTGCTGCATCTGTCTGATCAGCGTCATTCTTCTTTCCTTCAACACCAACTTCTTCACCAACATCACTAGTTTCCAAATTCTCATTCTTCACTTCTTCTTTCTTCTTAGTTTCTTCAACTTGCTGCTCTTCAGTAACAGCTTTCTCAACTTCTACATTCACCACAACTTCTTCTTTCACTTCCACAACTTTCTTCACATCTTCCTTAGCAACTTTCTTTAATTCTTCAACCATACTCTCAACATTCTTCTTCATTCTCTCTTCGTCCCTTTTTCTTAGACACGATGTCATGGCATATCTGATTTCCTTTTCATGCCTTTTAGCATATGTGTCATCTTTCATCACATTTCTATAGTATTCGGCTCTCAAAGGAATTATGAGAAGAACATCATCAAAGATTATGTCTTTCTTTGGTACAATTGGTTCTCCTTCTCTGTTGAAGTAACACTCTCTCTTTTTATCCCATCTTTTGCTCATAACAGCACTCTCATATTCTTCTTGCATCTCATCCATTATGTTGTAAACAACGTTTCTTTCTCGATAAGTTTTCTCACTCAAGATCTCTTCTCGAGTTTTCTCTTTCATTTCAACTTTATCTTTATCTTCATTTTTCTCTTCACGGATTTCAGCAACAAAAACAAACTTTCTTTCCTCTGTTATAGCTTTCCCATGAGCTGTTTTTCGAACATTCTCCAAACGATCTTCTTCTGGACATATCTCGGACCAATCAAAACCTTCATCATCTTGAATTACAAAACAAGCTCTCGATTTAGGTTTATCTTCAATCATCTTAGGCTCTTCTCTGCTACGATGGTAGATTGCCTTTCAGTAGTAATCATCATTGAACGGATGTTCATTTCCACCAACTGCAGAATTAGTGCATTCTCTCTTGATATGACCTTTCTGCTTACATTTGAAGCAGGTCACTTTGGATTTGTCAAATCCAAGCTTAGTTGATGCACCTCCAAGAGATTGTTTTCCAGTAATTTCCATATATCTCTGTGCTCTTCGGATGCAACTAGCTAAACACCAACGAATGTCAATGAGCTCCATCTCTTCCGGATTAATCTGGTCGTAGTCTTCTTTGGTTAATTCGGAGTTTCCAATTTTTCCAGCTACAAGACCTTCATACGATTCAAAAACAGATGCAAGGAAACTCATTTGTTGTTTAGCTGCATTAATGCTCATTGCCGGAGAATTTTTCAACTTAAGAGCGATGTTGCATAGAATCTCCTCAGCTTCATCAGAATTTGATTTTGAAGATGAATGATATCCAGAATGATGACTTGTTGAAGTTGTTTGAGGTTCTTTCATCTTCTCACCACTGAATGTTGTCTTTGGTGAACCAACACCTTTCTCCGAAGGTACACTGCCTTTGTAATACAATCCAACATTCTGTTGATGTGAAGAACCAGTCATCTTGCTTTGCTTTTGTAGCTCCAGATCATGACTCTCTATCTTTTCAAACAATGCATCAAGAGAAATTGTATCATATAAAGCATCATTTTTCAAAATAAACACAAACGTTTGCCACTGATCAGCTCGTGGTAACGCTTCAATCATTTTATCTATAAGTTCCTCTCTTGTTTTCACTATCTCAAATCTCTCAAGTTCAATTTTAAGATGACAAAATCTCTCAATCATTTGTCTCACTGTCTCTCCTTTTAGACTATCAAACAGATCGAATTCTTTTTTAAGCAATGCAATTTTGTTCTTTCTAATCTGTTTACCCCCCTCAGCTTTAACTCGTAAAGCTTCCCAAACAGATTTTGACGACCCGTCATGGTTTAGCAATGCAAAAATATCATTTCTAATTGTCGTCTGGATCAAAGCAATCATCCTTTGTTCGGCTGCATATTCCGCTTTGTCTTCTTTAGGTAATTTCTTGAATGGAATCTCTTCACCTTTATCATCCTTCGGTCTTTCATATCCAAACTCTAAACAGAACCAGCTTTCATGCGCATATGCTTTCGCCCAGTTAAGAAACTGTTCCTTCCACCATGTATAATCTTCAATACTTTCCAGAGTTGGTGGCTTTGAGTGTGTTCCGTAGAAATTATCATGCTTGATGTTCTCATTGATCGCTTTCGTGATGGTTTTTGGTGTAACAGTGGTAATCTCGGACGATTCGGATGTGAACGCGTTGAAAAACGTATTGTAGAATTCTTCAGCCATGATGTGATCCTTGAATTTTAGCTCTTCGAATATCAGCACCTTTTAATCACCTGAAAACAAACAAACAAACAAACAAACAATCAGTTTAAACGAACTGTATACGTAAAAGTGTGAGAGCGAAATTGGTCTAGGACTCGTGTCGAAGAAAACTTGATCGAATGAAAACTGATTGTGTGGGCCACGTAATATGGGCTTGAAGATGGACTAATGAACCTCCCAAACAAATTGAATTACTTTGGCCGCAACTATTAGAACAAATGCTGATTGGACCAATCACTTTTGACACAAACAACCCTATTCTTTTGTCCCTTGAATATAACAAGCCGACAACAAATTTGACCAAATTCTTTGTATCTTGGGCTGATAAATCCACTAAACCAACAACATAGTTTGATTGGACCTCAAAATAGACAATGATAACCAACACTCTCTTACAATCACATGAAATTCCTATGGTGGTCGACAACTTTGATAAGACAAAACTACACAAGTGCCGATGACCTATATTGACTTGTCCAAGAAATTTGTCTGATACTTCACATGCACACTTTAATTGAGATCACATGCAACTGACACACTTTAACTTTCAACACATGGTTCGATTAACTGGACAGATATGCGGTTTACTATGATTGGGCCGCTTGGTCTTGAACTTATCCAACTAATTCAAAACTTGATATTATTGAACCGATGACTAAAACAAACCGACAAAACTTGAATGCTTTAATGCAAACTGGCACAAACACATGATTTCATTTCCCAACTAGCTGTGACCTGAAAACCTTAAGCAGACTGTTTCACACACTCGATGTACACACTCAAGCGAAATATGTGAGTGAGATCAGACCTAAGTGTAAGTTCAAGCGAAAGCCAGATAATCCAATTTCAAGCGAATCCCACTTCAAGCGATCAACTCAAGCGAACACCCTGATTACTTTCAAGCGAAACACAGTTTTAAAGTACTTTTTCAAGCGAAACCAACAGATATTTCAAGCGAAACCTGATTATATTGTACTTTTCAAGCGAAACTATTCATTACTTTCAAGCGAAATACTGGAATATGACTGATTCAAGCGAACTAAGGCATTTTCAAGCGAACTAAGGCTGTTAATCACGAAATCGGACCTAAAAACTCAAATTTCTCCTAAACGGCTAGGAATTAGGATCTGAAACTTGGTAGGGTTATAGATCAGGTGTTTTCGCACAACATATCAAAAAAATCAGACGATTTGGACCGTTAAAACCTGTTCAATTTGATGATTTTCAGTGAAAAACGTGAAAAACGTGAAAAATATGAAAAAGATGAAGAAGTGATGTAATTCGGATCTGAAATCGATGTTTTTCTGCACGGAAATGTGTGATAGATCAGTGCAATCGAGCTCCTGCTTTGATACCACTTGTAGGACCGGTTTTGACTCCGAAACGATTGCGAAACGAACGTGAAACGTGCGGAATCCGTACACGAACGCGACCTAACACACGTGACGTAATATAAACGTGATTCTATTAGAAATTTGAAATCGTACAGCACCTTAAATCACTTTCTCTCTCTAGATACTCTCTCTAGATCTAGAAAGCTCCAGATGACAAATGTAGCAAAAGTCTCTAATCTAAACATAAAGCTCCTATTTATAGGTCTTGGCTTTTAATGAGATTTCTCATTAATTACAATATTGCCACCTTGCCTTTTGTCTAGCTATCACTAATATAACGACTCGTTTTCTTCTGTTTCTCGCTACTGCTCGGATTGACGAAGGCTATAGACATAAATGCACTAACACAATTCACAAAATTCGTAAATTTACTAAAACAATTGCACATCAATCTTCCATTTGTGGAAGTCCTCACTCAAATGCCTAAATATTCAAAATTTATGATAGACTTCCTCACTCATAAAAGGAAAATTGAAACATTTCAACTAGTTAATTTAAGTGAAGAATGCTCCGCCGTACTACTTAACAAACTCCCACAAAAGAAAATCAACCCCGGAAGCTTCACCATCCCTTGTTCCATTGGGGGATCAACCATACGCAATGCGCTAGCCGATCTTGGGGCTAGCATTAATCTCATGCCCGCATCAATGTTTGACCGACTCAGACTAGGTAAAACAAGCCCCATAAAGATGAGCATACAACTCGCCGATAGGTCTATCAAATATCCACAAGGTGTCGCCAAATATCTATTGGTAAAAGTCGGAGACTTTGTCTTCCCGGCCGACTTTGTCATACTAGATAGGGAGGAAGATACCGAAGTACCACTCATTCTAGGAAGACCATTCCTAGCCCCAGCCCACGCAATGGTAGACATGAATGTTGGGACATTAACATTGAGGGTTGGGGACAAGGAAATGCAGTTTGGGGTTGGGAAAAGAGTAGAAGACGATGACCCGGTCAACTACATGAAAGTCATAAACTCAAGCTTGGATGATGCTCTCCAACGGTGCAACATGGGATGCAAAACATCCCACTTGGGTAACATATGACTCACTTTGGGTCTAGCCAAGGACCCTTATAAACGTGGTGCACCACGGAGGTATTCCGCTGAACTATCCTTAGTATTAGTTTAGATTAACTTTTATGCTTTCTAGTTTAGTTTTAATTTTCAGGAATAAAACACACTTGGAATGCTGGAGGTTACTAAGGGAAACTTGGACCCACACCCCATGCACTAAAACAGAGCCTCCCGACAATTTTTCTTCATTACAGCAAGTTCAGCACGGGGCTGTGCTCAGCCTAACACGCCTCGTGCCCGAGGTTCTGCAGAAAACGCCCAGTTCAAGAAACTGGACACGGGGCCGTGCTCACTGAACACGCCTCTGTGCCCAACCTTCTGTTAATTATGATACTGGTGATCTGAACACGGGGCCGTGCCCGGACAAACACGGGCGCGTATCCAGACGCCCAGTAACAAAAAAATTTGTTTTTCAAAACCTTTTTACACATTCAATCAACCTAAAAACTTATTTTTGGGACACATTGAGGAGAATGTGTAATTTAAGTGTGGGGGATGCTAAAACCTTGAATTTTGCAAGTCCTAACAACAAGCCTTACACAAAACTCTATTGGAACCGCTAATCACCCCGATTTTTTTTCAAAAAACTTTTATTTTTTTTACTTGTCTTGGTTTAATTTGGGAATAACAAGTTCTAAAAAGGTTATATTTTTATAAATTTACAACCGATAGCGTCATGATAAAAAGAACTAACATAAGATAATTATGAAATGGCATGACAAATCTAGTTAAAATTTGATTATATATACTTGATCACATTATAAACCCTTTCCCACAAAAAAGTGAGTTTTGAGCCTTTATTGAGCATACAAGCATACATCTTTAAATTAAATGCTCATTTTTCGTTTCTTTTGTGAATAGCCGCTTGGTTTCTTACAACTCTAGAACTTGCCATGACGATACATTCCCGGTCCTTAGCAACTTAAACCCAAGTAAGTAAATGATGGAGGTATTAGGACTAACCCTTTTTCTTTTCAACACCATTATTTCCCTTTTTCTTTTAACCTACCCAAAATCCCCCTAGTTAACCCCTTTGAGCTTAAACCTTTTCGTTTCTAAAGCCATAAAACAAACACCTTTTACCCACCAAAACCCTTTTCTTTTAAACCCTTTTTTTAGTAAAAAGCTCAGTTTTCTTGTGACGATTCCTTATAAAAAAATGAAGTCTAGCAATAAACAAACAAGTTCCTCAAAGAACCTTTGTTTGAAAGTGCTTTGTTCGAATAAAATGTCACAAAAACAAAAAGTTTTACGACGACCGATACTTTTTAAGCTTTTCGCCCTTTTTACTAACCACTAACCCAAAACCACCTACCTTTAACCCAAGCCTAACCCTTCCCCAAGTCGTCTTGATATTTACAAAGGTTTATAGTTAAAAAAGAGGAGGATTGATTGCTTGGCAAGCATATGGTAGGAGTAAGTTCCATGTCGGTTTCGAGTGTTTCACAAAAATACATATTCGGCCGAGTGTTGAGTGATCTCCCGTGAGGTATGTGAACTTGTATATAAATGGAATTTTAAAGAGGCATGTTATGCCCAAATAAGTAATTTTTCTTATGAAACGTTCTAAATAAATCATAACGAATAGGATTGTAAATATCATAAAAATAAAACCCAATAAAGATCATGGATTCCCGACACTCAAGACAAGCCCAAAACTTCTCTTCTACCCATTCCATTTGGGCGTGTAAGCCACATTATAAAGAGTTTTGCTTGAGGACAAGCAAAGATTCAAGTGTGGGGGTATTTGATGTTTGTAAAATGCAACATATAAATTATATCAAATGAGGCATAAAACTAACCATTTTTTAGTACTAATGTTGGGAAAAGTGTGCTTTTGTCTTCCTTTTGTATTTTCAGGACTAAATGAGCGTAATTGAACGAAAGGAACAAATATGCAGCCAAATCTAACATAAATACAAGAAAATGAATAAACGTGGCATGCCCGACCCCTCGACAGCTTCTTCTCAAGCAAAAAGAAAAGAACAGAAGGCTGACCACGGCCCCGTGCCCAGCGGACACGGGGGCGTGGCTAGGCACCTGCAGAAAAGACAAAGTCATAGAAGCTTCTATTCCCAGCATGGGGGCGTGCCCAGCTCAACACGGGCCGTGGTTAACGCTAAGATTCGCAAAATCTTGCAATCTTGATAGTAAAGATTCGCTTCTGCACACGGGGCCGTGCCAAGTGAACACAGGGGCGTGTGGAGCTAATGCAGACAAACTGCAATTAATTAAAAAAGAGAAAAAGGATGGCCATGGGGCCGTGTCCAGCAGACACGGGGCCGTGTCCGGGCTTCTGTTGTAACATCCCTATTTTTACGATAGGTTTGGTTAAATTTATTAACCATTAGTAACTAGTAACTAGTAAATAATTTATTTTAATATAATTATTCAACCAAAATATTTTTAAACATTATTTTATATAGTTGGTTGAAATAATATTGGCCTGTGTATGGGTGACATTTTCTAATAAAGTAAAAGTATATAAAAATCTATATTATTAGACGGGTAGTCTACGGGTAAGTTGACTAATAAAAATATGAAGTTCCTAGACAGGCCTAGGAACCGTATAATAATTAAATTATAAAATAAATTGTATTTCGAACCTACTCTACTTTTACTTTGAATGAAACTTAGACCCAAATGTAGACAAAAAATATTATCGTTCTGGTGACATATTTATTATTTCCTAGAACATCATATTTTAAAAGTTATAAGCGCCAGAGAAGTAAATCAATTAAATTAATTATAATATATAAATTAATAATAATTTAAAAAAAACTTACGATTTAAAATAATATAATAAATTAATTATTAATAACTTAAAAAGTGTACGTATACACTTTGATAAATTAAAATAATAAAAAAAATAAAAATAAATAAATAATTTAACATACAATGAATTGTGGACGTGTGTGTTGTTACGTGGCCGGCCGAAATTTAAAAGAAGGAATCTTTTGAGTGCTTCCCAAGTTTAATGTAGTATATATATGGCCTGGTCTATTCGCACACGGCCTTAGTCTTTTTGCACACTCGAAGCGCCCCGCTTTGGCCATAGCGGGGCGCTTTGGCCAAAGCGGGGCGCTTTGAGTGTGCAAAAAGACAAAAAACATTGGCTGGAATTTGTGTTGATTTTTTTTTGAAATAGGTGAGATGTGGGTTAGTTTGGTAGTGTTTTTTGGAGGAAAAAATTGTATTTGAGTTTTATAATGGGTGGCCTTTATAATACGTTGTTTTATAATTACGTTTTTTACGTCATTATTTTTATAGAACGTATATAATATAAGTGCGTCTTTATAAACTGTTAACCTAGTTTATTTTGTTAAATTAAACGAACACGTTAAATAAATTGTACAGAAAACCATAAGAATTAAACGTAAACAATCCAAAACCAACGTGATGTAAATAGAAGATTAACTGCAATATATATATATATATATCAGTTTGTACATACAAAGCAAAAAGGTACAACTGACTGCATAATACATAACAAAACACTATACAAACAAACTAAGATACTAATCCTCGTGCGGTGGGGACGGTGGGAGGGGAAGTCGAGGCAACCCAGCGCGCTCTCGTAGAGAAACGAGCGTCTCGATGATCCAGTCCTGGCGTGCGGCCTGGCGTCTGAGGCGCCGGTCGAAGTCCCGAGCCACCTCACGCGCTACCGGAGGCAGGTCAGCGTAAACGTGCTGCGGGTACTGTGGCGGCTCAGGAGCTGGCTGAACTGGTGGTACCAGGATCTCCTCGATATGCTCCTCCTGAGCCGGATCCTCTAATACAGGCTGAGCCTGAGGCTCAGCCTCAGGCTGGCCCGGGAAATGATCGAGTCCCAGAGCCTGTAGCTGAGCCTGCCGAGCGGCCGCCTGCTCAGCAGGAGGGGCCAACACTCCAGGCCTCAACTCAATAACAACCGGGATGACCTCCGGCACCGGCTCCGGCTGCCAAATCAGCCCGTCTCCGCCCCTAAACCTCAGACCAACATCAAAGCGACGGGTGATCTGCATGCTAGAAACTGACGCGCGGCCCAACCTGGTAGACGGGACCGGATCGGACAGCAGCGGATCTCCCTCGGGCACGATCCCGAGCGAGCGTGCGATGGCGGTGATGAATGAGCCAGTGTGCACCCACCCGCGGAGCTGCCGGTGGTATGCTGTGGCAAAGTAATCTGCCAGGCAGGCTGCTAGATTGCAGGGCTGGCAGCGCAGTAGGCAGTATAGAAAGAAAAGGTCACTGAGGTTGACCTTCTCCCTGCTGGCAACCCGCGGCACGATAGTTGCCGCGATAACATGCTGCAAGTATCGGAACAAGGGGTCTCTAATGGAGGTGGCCTTTTGCCAGGATCTCCCAAAGGGTCTAATGGAAATGGACCTCCAGAAACTGATAAGCGTCTGCCTGTCCATCATCGTAACCGCCTGCGTATATAAATCAGTATCAAGCTCGGCCTCTGTGTACAAACCTGTATAAACAAATAATATTAAATAAACAAATAACATTAAATAAACAAATAACATTAAATCAACAAATGATATTAAATATAAAATAATAAATAATATTATTTAAACAAACCTGTATGGACAACAAACTGCCGCACACTCATCCGAAACTCCTGACCGGCAAGACGGAATGTAACCTCGTAGACTGGAAAATCCGCGTCCTCCACGTAATCCGCCGGATGCGGCGCGTATGTAAACGTGGAAAGAAACTCCCACGTAAGCTCAGGGTACGAGTCCTCCATCGCTAACTCAAATAGGCGCGACCAAGGAGTATCTAGTCCAACTATCTCACGCGCCCGCGCGGCCTCTCCCACGGTATCCAACAGGGTCCAGTCTATCCCTACATGCTCCCCAATGGGGATGGCGCGCAACCTCGCGCATCTCCTCCTCGCCCGTGACCCCGGCGGAAACTGCAGGTACGGACATGCCAGCTCTTCCTGCTCTCCCTCATCTCCCTCAGCCTCCATATGCTCAATCTCGTCATCGGAAGAATCCATCCCTACACGTTGATAAGATAATATTAAATATAAAATAATAAACAAATAATATTATTTAAACAATTTAAATAATAAACAAATAATATTAAATATAATTTAAATAATAAACAAATAATATTATTTATAAAATTTTAAATAATAAACAAATAATATTAAATTTAAAATAATAAACAAATAATATTATTTATAAAATTTTAATATTATTAAACAAATATTATTAAACAAATAATATTAAACAAATATTATTAAACAAATAATATTTTAAAAAATAAATAAACATGAACCAAAGCGCCGCGCTATGGCCTCGGCGCGGCGCTTTGGTTCTTCGCGATGAATAACAGCCCCCCCCCCAATCGATCCAAACGCCCAAATCAAACAAATATCAAACATTTACAGTTAACCAAAACGATTAAGGGTGTTCGATTTACCTTTTTAGCGGTCGAAAGATTGAAAACGAAGATATCCGGATCGAAGTGTGTGTAATCGCACCTTTTGTGTGTGTGTTTGTGTTTTGTGTTGAAATGGGGGAGAAGCGCCTCGCTTCAGGTATAACGATGGACCGAAGCGCCCCGCTATGGCCAAAGCGGGGTGCTTCTGTTCTTATTTAAGGGCAAAGCGCTCCGCTTTGGACATAGCGGGGCGCTTTGGGCCTTTTTTAAATTTTTTAAAATTGTTTTTAATTCACAAACGCGTCGATAATAGTCTAAATTTTACATTTTTTCCATTATACATCATTTTTTATTATATATGGACTATACTGCAAGTTCCGGATCAAATCGGTTACGTGTGATGTCTTATTCTGTTATATCGTATCATTTTGGTTTGAAAGCACAGGTACTCCTGTGAGAGGTGTTATGTGTATCAGCCGCCTACCGCACATGAACATGACGTATTTTTTCATTAATTGTAGTATTATGATGTCTATGGTCATTTTGGGTCGTACAAGTGCGTATTGAATCTGATTGGGTCGTGTCGGTGACATTCGGTTTTTAACGTGATGTAACGCATATAATGAACAAACACAAACATGATTATTATTAAACACATTTAACCTACATCGTGAACATGTGGGGTTACATTAAGGTCAGGGGCACGATACGTAAGCATTTCGTATGTGTTGATTTGATCCCTGTATAATGTATGCCAGGCTGCTGCGCGCTGTGTTCTGTGTGCTGTCCAGAGTGGGTTTAGGGGAGGCATTGGATAACAACCTCCAAGCTCTACATGTATGAAATTCCCATGGTCGACGAACACAACCGCAACCACCAGGTGAGGTTGCTCAGCTTCGTTTGGCCCGCCCAGCAGAGGGAAAATTGTACAGCTCCCACGCATGTCGAAGGTGTGAACAATCACACCGTATCGTTGGGCAATAAGAAACCCCGTGTCAGGCATCGTCATGTAATTTTCGATATCTGCTCGTCCCACCCCCTTGAAATTGATCCGTCTAAGCAGCGCATCATAATGTCCTATGTTTTCCGGATCGAAAAACTGCCTCCAAAGCGATTCGTTCGTACGTAACTCCTTTATAAGTTGTTTCCGGATCATCAAATATGAATTTTGTTTCACTCCTAACCCAACAGCCACCGATCGAAACCCACAATGACCATCTGGTTTCACGTCCTTTATTCTAACGATGTATGGATGGATCACTTCGGGAATCTGAGATGCGGAAATTACCGCACAAGCAGCCGTAAACGATTTGTTTGTCGACGTCATGCCTACGACCTGAACAAATGGCAGGTTGTACATGTTCGTTTTGTAGGTGGCGTCAATCATTAGCACATGCGGGAAGGCACACCACATATTGAATGATCTTTCGTGAACAAAGAAGACATCTTCAACTTCGTTTGATATCTCATTCGTGCGCATGTAATAAGTGTAATTTTTTTCGAGAAGAATGCTTTCAAGTTTTTGCATCGGAGACTTACCGACATTTTTTTCGGCGTTGATCTTCTGAACAGCGTTGTGTATATCTTTCGGAATAAGCGTTCGCCAGATACTTTGGTTGGGAATGTCTTGCTCTGCCAGCTCCTTAACCAGTTTTGTATCCTCCGAAGAAAGCCTTCTCGCATACGCGTGACCCTCTAAGTTTTCAATAGGAGTGTGGTTATGCTTCGCCTTCGTCACCTCGATCCTCCAAACACTTCCGGATGATTCCGAAAACCCGATCATCTCGAACGGGCAGCCTATTTTCTTGCTACCCGTTTTCCTCTGTGTAGCTATACTCTTATGCTCCCCACCAAAAGTACATTGAAACCAAATCTTGTAATTCTTTCCTCTTTTATTCGACCTCTTAGTCACAATGAGGTAACCGTTGTCTTTTGCCGTGTCTTGTACCCAACGCACCAACTCTTTACGTGACGAAAAGGTCTGCGTCATATCAAACGAAAACGTAACCGGGTAACAGCCTTCCTCGTCAACAGACACATCCCCCGGCTCACCATCGTCACCGAGGTCCGAATATACTTGATGTTCAAAGTTGTGCTCGCCACCGTAACCGAAATTCGAATAACCTTGTAAGCTCTGTTGACAACCGTAACTGTCGTTTGGACCACACTCCTGCTGTACAAAGCTGTACTCGCCACCGTAACCGAAATTCGAATAACCTTGTTGTGCGTAAGGGTCCTCCGCAGGGGTATTCAAATCCAGCGTCACCGTGTTATCACGATAATGAATGCCAGATACAACCTCTGCCTCCCTCAAGTTGGACGAGACCGGTTTCTCATACGAGTCAGAAATAGCGGTCCCCTCGTAAGAATCAGGAACAACTGTCTCGTCAGAATATTGACCGAAAATATAGTTGTTTAACCACGACATCGTTTTTTCAAGAGATGTAACTAATACAGCAAAACCGCGCGTTATTTTGAGAAGAAACACAACGGATCTGAAATGAAGGCAAAATGTATATCGAAGACAATGTGTGTGATCGAAATGTGTGTCTCACAGGTTGCTTTTAAAAGGGGAAAAGGGTGAAATTTGGGGTCGAAGCGCCGCGCTATGGCCAAAGCGCGGCGCTTAGGGTTAACGACAAAACATCATGATTAGCTTTATGTCTGTCAAACAGTGTCGAATGTTTCAAACGTCAATCGAAGCACGTATTGTCGATCGAAGCGCCGCGCTTTGGCCATAGCGCGGCGCTTTGGGGTGTGAAAATAATTTTGGGCGTGTGCAGCTAGCATGACCCATATATATAGAAATGCCTTTAAACGTCTTCATTTGCTTATTCTTTCTACTCTCTCTTTCGTCTCTTTCCTTGCCCAGATATATACATCATTTTTTTTTCTAATAATAATAAAGCCCTGCCCTGTTTTAAGTGTTTTAACTTCCGATCACCGCTACCCTTTCCGATTGATCTGAGCATCATAACATATGTCAGGGCTCTGCCCGACTAAGTTGTTGGGATTCGATCTCGGACATCGGGATAAGGTTGAATTAGGGGTACTATACTTACCACAAGTGCATTATATATTTTTAAAATAGTTCAAAAGTTATACCCAAAATTTATACCAGGAATCTTTCTAGTTGAACCCTAAAGTTACAAAGTGGGTCCCTTCTCTTTTCTCACCATTTTATTTCCTTTTTGTCCCAAACCATAACCACTCTCACCAAAACTATTATTTATTATTATATTTTGTTTATTAGGAAACCTTAGTTAAGACCCCTAAGTAATCCTGCACAAACTCTAAAATTTTCATAACAATCAAAATCAGGATCAGGGCCCCTAAAAATCAGGGGGGGCATTTCCCATTCAATATTATCCTTACAGTTTTTCATAGAAATCGAATTTTCTCGAACGGTCGACTCAGCCAAGCTACTGAGACGCGTGGCAACCCTATGCTAAAACCGCCCTCCTCGCGCCACGCGACAGGGCCTCGCGCCACGCGGGCGCGCCCTTTTTCCAGTATATATAGAGGGGTGTGGGACTTGATTTCTGGCACTGGAGCGACGTTAAAATTCGTTATACACTCCGAGATATTCTTTGATTACTACCAAACACACACTAGCTCGAATTCTGCTACGATACAGGGTATTAACTTGATCGCTGCTACGATTCAATGTCCGATCGATTGAAACTATCCGACCGGATGTTTAAGCGCTATCCTTTGTCATTAGTCGTGATTTCGACAGGATGTTTGAGTACCACCCGAACTCGGGGAATACTCTGTCATTCGTTGTGAATCTGATGGATGTTTAAGTGATTGCACTTTGTCATTCGTTGTGAGGGTTTTAATCTCGTGAGTTATCGTAAATGCTGTATTAGTTACTTACCAAGTTCGTGTGCATTAAGTTATAAGGCTAAATCAATAGGATAAGCTCTGCCTGTATAAATCTGCAATATCAAGGCTAACCAGTAGGCTAAACTTTGCTCATATGAATCTGCATGCTTATAATGTGAGTCATTCTCTTTTTATCAAATCTATTTTCAAAAGCATGTTTATTTCAAAGGTTATAATTACAGTGATTAAGTTTATGTAATCACCAAGTTACAGCCGGTATGTGGGGTATTGTGCACATTACTACTGTTGTTATCACTTTAGGTGGGCGAACCTAATTAGTGATATTCGTCATTCATTGGGGCAACCAATGGTGATATGACCACAGTCACCGAAATGAGTCGAGTGACAAATACTGTGGGTAGTTGGTTTGATATCATAAACATTGTAATCTCTCTTAATACTGTGAATTATAACAAACGTGTCGTTTTAGCAAAATGAATGAACTCACTCAGTATTTTCCGCTGACAAAACCTTTTTCAAACGCGTTTCAGGTAATTACAGTAGATTGGAGTAAGAGATGGATACGGCACTGAAAGGCATCAAGAAGTGGCTTATTTTATTAATTAAATTAAATTAAGAAATCTTGTTTTATATAATCAAATTTATCTTTATTAAAGCTACCATTGTAAAACATGGGTTTATCCCATCTATTTAATAAATAAAATCCGGTGTTTTCTAAACTCTGATATTTTTCCTAACTCACGATCCTGATGAAATTTCCGCTGCAATGTTTTTCAAAAATAATCACCGGTACCACTGGGCTGTTCGCGGCTTCCGATTCCGTCCAGGGTGGGTCGGGGGTCGTGACATCTGTGCAGGCTATAAATAGGGGTGCTTGGTTCACTTCAAAGGCATCCCTTAGCAAACCACCTCTCTTCCACTTCACCCACACTCCACCACCACTACAACCCACATCCACCACCATCATCCATCCTAGAGTGTGTGTAGTAGTCTCCGGATCCAAGATTGATAGTAAGAGTTCTTGACAATCAAAGTTCATGTTTGCCTAAGTCTCTTACATCACTTGGTGAAGACAAACATTTAGCGTAATACTTTTGATTTTTAATATTTTCGCCCTTTTTATTTGGTTTTGTATTAATGACTTTAATAACTAGTTTCTTATGTTGAAGGTAAAACTTCCTTATCATTTCTCCGTGGTGTCTTGGCGTTATTTTACTGTATATATATAAAATAAAAGATTTTAATCATTCATATCTCTACAGTCTATATAGAGATATGTTGGCTACCTGGTCGGGGGTTAAGGGAATGGTTTGGTAAGGTTCTTGCCTTATTCAATGTATCGATCCTGCAAGGACCTGGGTCAAGCTTACTAGGACCTCCTTCAATACCTAATGGTATTGGATGGCGGAGGTGCGAATGGCTTGATCCCCTCATATGTAAACTACTATTAATACATTAACCCGGCTACTTGGGATTGTATACCTACTTACTCAAACCACTTAGGCGAGGGTAACGTCACCTTCAAAAGAGGGGCCTACCACATTACGCATTAATAACTTAATTAATTATCTTTCAATATTCCGACCCCTTATGATTGTATCCTTACTGACTCAAACTACTGGGTTGAGGGTAACGTCACCTTCAAAAGAGGGGCCTACTACTATAACTAAGATAATCTCTTAAAAAGTGCAAAAGTGCAGAAATCATCTGTAACACCCTTGTTATTATTTTAAAGGTTTTCGTATAAATAACTAAAATAAACATGTAATTATGATTAAGTGTCCATAGAAAATACGAGTAATCTAAAACTTTTACAACTTAAAAGTTTTCAACATAATATAAATAAGTTCTTCGTTTAAAAGTGATGACGAAACGCCGTTCGGAAGGTTTTAACTTTATTGTGTTCGGTTCCTCATCGAGCTTGATCTTCATCCGGGCACTCTTGGTATTCACCTATGATCAAAACCAACTTAAAAGTTAGTTTTGATAGTTAAATAATAAGTTTAAACAAGTTCCATGGGTCAAACAAACCAAAAAATAACATTTTTCCGGAATTAGGGGGCGTCGCGTGACGCCTAGCCCCCTTTTCAGCAGAATGCTGCTTTAACAGTTGCTGTACATTCCCAGCTTAACTCGATTTCACGGAAACGAGAATAACTCTCTCGTTTTTAATCCGTTTTACCCGATTCTTTTTCCTACGCGTCCGTAATTTAATTCTCCATCATATGGAGTTAAAATCCAACATCCAACATAATAAATTTTGAGGCTTCTAAGCCTTCGACTCGTTACCTTTTTATCGACTTTTAACCCGTTTATGCATTTTATCAAACAAACATATTTGTTTGATCTTTATATCACATACACTTCTACAAATTAAGGTTATCTACCATATTAGGTTCTAATCACAGGTTTATTACACAATTTAAACCCATTTTCGCTCGTACGCTTATTTTGACCTGTTAAGGGTATTAAGCCTATTTTAAGTATGAGTCTCTTTCATTCACATCAAGCATTATACTACTACATTTCTTGTCAAATAATCTTTCTTCACAACTATGTTTGTATTGTATTAAGTGTGGAAATTCCTAAACTCCGAGTTTTACCCCTCAAATCATTATTTTACGGCAAAGACTATTATAGAGTCAAATGACTAAGGATTCACATCATTCGCTTTTGTTTACTCATTCTAAGTGTTTAATTGTGCATACTACTCTGTTCCGAACAACCCTTATAGGTCGTTCGCTCGATTTAGCTTACAAGGGCATTTTGGTCAATCTTTATCCTTCTTTTACTATAAGGTCCTTTAAATACCTATTTGACCCCAAAATCCGACCCTTTTAACCATATCCTTGTTTATAAACCCATGTGCATTTAAACACCATAAATATAATACAATTTATTCGGCTTACCAAAAAGGTAACCGAATATTTATATCTTAACCTTGTCTAACTCTTATAGAATCTCAAGTTCTACATGATGAGTTGAACCATTATACATACCTGGCTCGGATCAATATATTGACCCGTATCAATACCTTGACTTAGTAGCCGCTACGCAATAGCGATGTACGTATCCATTTGATAATTATTCCTATAAACATGTAACTCGACAAACCATTAGACAATTTTGCCAAAGGGTGATAATTTCACCTTTTGACCCGTTTATTTACCTAGTGATCTTCGTCACTTCAAGCAAATGCCAATTTCATGTATTATGCTAATTTAAAGTCTACTAGCGAAAATACGGAATCAAGCATAACGTAACGGAATCGTAGTTACGTACCTTTTAAGCACCTTTTTCAAACGCGTATTTCCACCGGCTTGTCCACTTGACGATCCGGATTCCTCGCCTAAAGAGTTCAATTCACAATCCATTTAGAACCCTTTTTATAAGTCTTAACGCATAAATTGCCATATCCATCAAGTATGCGTTTTTGTCCGATTTTCCACATTTATCTTTCATTTAGGCATTTTAACAAACACCTAACGGGTAAAATTTTACATCTTTAAAACCAAGTTCATAACTTGATATTTTGCCCAATATAAACATACATATCGATTTCATCATGTCAAACATGCATACTAATCTCAAAATCATTTCATAGTAATCAAGTAACACCACTTTTGGTAGTCATGATTCTTGTGTTCATCTAAATTTACAAAACCCATTTAACTTATCAATGGATCATCATGAATTTCATAGATTATCCAATAATCCAACATGTTATTGACTAGGGTTTACTCCTAGACATCATATTACTTCAAGATTCATCCATGCATGACATAATCAAGCTGAATTTCAGTTTCTTACAAATAACCTAGAATTTAAGATGGATCAAAACATCACACTTTTACATACCTTGTGATCCTTTCAACTAGGTGTTCATGAATTTGTGCTTGAAATTTGATTTGGAGCTGATTTGAACCCTCAATTTGATCAAGTTTGACATGCACTAGGGTTTGGTGGGGAGCCTGTGTCGCCCCCTGTGTTCTTGTTCGGCCAGACATCTCAATTGAGATGTTTGGTTTTGTTTTTAATTAAAACTAATAATATAAGTTTCAATTTTAACAACATTGGCCCCTCTAATTTGGTTAGTTAATTAAGTAGGGCACAACCTACTTATTTCTAACAATATTCCCCACTTATTAACTAGGTTAAACATTCCTAATTAAATTAGTGGGTTTTGGGAATCTATGACTAAGTTTAGTTTAAGTCCCGTTAACTCGGGCCTTCTATAAACTTTATTTCCCAAACGCATTCTTTTTCTTTTTTTATTAAATATTAGATTTAGTTATATAAATCCTAATATTTTCTGGCTTAATTTTACCACTAACGTTTCTTTAGCCGTCTTTTAGTATTAACGTGGTTTGATTACCAAACCCGTTTTTGGGGTGTTACATCATCAAAGGTTACTCTAAAGGCGAGTCGGATCCAAATGATTCATCTTGTCTATCTGTTTTTATTTTATTTTATTTTTCAGCAATTTTAGTTTTTATTTTTCATGTTTAAAACCTTTTCTAAAAATTTTGATTTGATTAGACGTTGAGGATAAACCGGTACTAAAAGCACTTGTGTCCTTGGACGACCTCGGTATCTTACCAACGTTATACTACGCTCATGATGGGTGCACTTGCCCATATGTGTGTTTAGTGTTAGTAGAATATCGTGTTTTATAAATTTAAAACTTGACTAAAGTGTTAAAAAGGGCTTAAAATATAAACAAAACATATAACACACTACCTACATCACCGATCGAAGACGGAAACCTCTAGATTTCGAAGTGGGAGACAAAATTTTGTTGAATGTCTCACCTTAGAAAGGTGTAGCGAGGTTCGGAAAACGTGGAAAGTTGAATCCACATTACATTGGACCATTCAAGATCTTGGAAAAGATTGGTACCGTAGCGTACAAATTGGAGTTATCGGAAGAACTGAATGGTGTACATGATACGTTCCATGTGTCGAACCTTAAAAAGTGTCCAACCCAAGAAACAGTTATCATCCCTGCGGATGAGGTGCATATCGACGACACACTCCGATTTACAGAAGAACCCATTGAGGTAATGGATTGGAAGATCCACAAAACAAGGAGGAGTCGCATTCAACTTGTCAAAGTATGTTGGAACTCTAAACACGGACCCCGAGTACACATGGGAACGCGAAGACCAGTTTAAAGCCAAGTACCCCCATCTGTTCAAGAAAGCTCCTGCGGGAGATAACTCAGCCTGAATTTCAAGACAAAATTCTTTTAACGGGGGGAGACTGTGACAACTGGCACAAAACCGGTAATTTCTGTACTATTATAATATTATTTATAAATTGAAATTATGTGCTTAAGCGTCAACATTGTCTGATTACTTGCTATACATATGAATTCATGCATGTTTTATACTACAAATGTTGCTTTGTGCATTACTTTAAGCGTTGCGTCCGAAAGACTAGTAAACTCACCGGTAAGACACACTGTGTCAGCTTTTCTGCAGAAAGCAGTCAGACAATAGAATTAGAGCCTAGGAGTAGGTCCAACATCTAAAATACATTAAAACCCAAGTATGGATATCAGGGTTAGCATGTAAACTTTCCGAAAGCTAAACTATGCACTAAAAGACACCCGAAACTTACCTAAAATGCTGAATTCTGCATAATTCAGCAATAATTCAGCTATAATCAACATTTTAACACTAAAATATCATGCAGAATTTATGCTTTGTTGTCCAGAATAACTTACAAAGTGTCAGGAATTGAAACTGCCTCAAAAGGTGCTTCATACTTAGTGAAACTGCGCAATTTAGCACTTTAACAAACCGTAATGAAACGAACAACCGGACACTACCCGAAACATCAAAATTTGACTAGAAGTAATGTTTTTATGATATCAAGCTATTATTGGTGGTAGAACACCTCAAAAATCATAAAAACACCTAAACACACTTAAACTAACTTAAACCTTCTCGTTTGCACTTTAAACCCTCAACTTCCAAAACTTGACACTTTACCCCCCCCCACCCTAACCGGCCCCCATAGGCCCCACACATCTTTTGATTATTTTAATTTACCTTGACCACTTAATTATGTGCATAATATCTTGAGAAGATTAATATGTTGGGAATTCTTTTATAAAGGACCAAGGGTAGTAAACATTAACTTCCATCTCATAAAAATCACCATCTTCTTCATCTTTCTTCTTCTTGGTCTCGGCTCAAGCACACACACATACACCCACCATTTTCAAGCTTCAAACTACTAATCCATGGTCACTAGAAGGTGTATGGAGGCTATCAAAGGAGGCTTGAAGTGCTGGAACTTGAAGGACCTCTTTGTGGAGCCTTTAGCCCTTCATTTTCTTCCATATTCATCTTCATCCTTCTTGTGCCACTTCCCTAGCCATTAGAGCTAGTTGTAAGCCTCTTGATCACTATATTAGTTCATGTTTATGTTATGTACAAGTCTCACCATCTAAACAACTAAACTTTTAAAGAAGAAAATGAGAAGATCTAACATGTTCATGAAGAAAACAAGTGATTATATTAAATTTTAGTGTATGTAATGAAGTTGTTGATGTTAAATCTTGTGTATATGTTTAGATCAAGTATGTTAAGCTTGTTAGAAGCTTAGATCTAACAAGTTTAAGCATGGATCTTGAAGTATCCATGGTTAAACTTGAAGATGAACATATGAAGCATTATGTGAACTTGAAACATGAATTTTTATGCATAAACTTGTAATCTTGAAGTAATAAAGTGTATGTAAAACTAACTTTTGAAACTAAAACCCATGAAAAGTTTGTTAAAAGTTTAACATAAAGCTTGTTTATGAAAGATCTAAAAATGTTAAGCATGGATCTTGAAAGATCCATGGTGAAACATGATGTTAAACATAATGATCTCTCTAATAAACATAAAAGTGGTTTTAGAACATGATTTACAAACTTTGAAACCATAAAATTCATGGATGATTGAGTTAGTAAAATAAAGTCTCATAAAAGTTTGTTTAAAATTTACAAGAACACTTGATTTCAAAAGATCATTATATGTTAAGTGTAGATCTAAAAGTCTACACATTTTTAACAAAAATCAAGTTGACCATGATGTTTCATATGAAGAAATTAGTATATGTTGTTGGTGATTATTGTTGAAAATTGTTCTTGGTGTTGAAAAGAAAATAAACACATGTTTTGAAAACTTGGGAAACCTCCATTTTTAGGGGAAACTATGTCAAAGTTTTTATAAAATTTTGACACTTATAAAAATATAAGTTTTGGTGAAACTTATTCCCTAAAAATTCACCTAAAAATGTTTACCAAGGTTTCCTAATTTTTGTACAAAAATTAAAAGCTAAGAAACAAAGATTTCTTCAAGTTAAAATCAATATTAAATATGTATATTTTTAGGGAAAATATATATATTTAGTGATCACCAAATTTTGTGCTAAAGTGTATATCATGTGTATTATATGTAGTAGTGTATTAGGAACTTAAAAATACACTAAATAATCCCAAGGAGTGTGAACACCAAAATACACATACAAATACATGAGAATACTAAAGTGTACAAGTATACAAAATTCCTCACGAGGAAGTACATAGACAAATACAAGAAAATATATTTACGAAAATATATTCCTTAACATATTATTGGACTTGGACAATTTATAGACATTTTGGACTTTAATATATATTTTTGGACAAATATATAACCATTACCAAGTAATGGAATTTATACTAAATCGGGTGAATAACGAGAATGATTATATATATATATATTTTATAGCAAGACAAAGTATGTATATTCCATACAAGTCTTAAAAATACATTATTTTTAAAAACTATAATTCCGAAAAGTAATAAAAAGCAAAGTATTGATTTTTGGTGAATAATACAAAATACACAAGTATTTACATAAAATACAAGTATACTTTCCTAAGAATACTTGTACAAAAATAATATTGAGAATATTATTTCACAAAATACTTATATTTATTTTTGGGAAAATAATATAAGTAACATATATGAAAAGTTAAAAATATAATTTATTTTTAACACTTGTTACCTTGAGAAAGACTACATAAACGAATATATATTAGAGAGGTAAAATATATATTTACAACTGAACATTGCATATTCAAAGTACAAGACACAACGTACGGGCAAGACCCGACAAACAAGGGCACGACCCTCACAAAGAATGAACATACAAAGAACAAATACATAAACAAAAGATGGTGACTTGTACTAGTATGATACAAGTCTAGTGATTAACGTAAATAGAACACGTATATGTCACGGCGCTACAAAAACAACCGGTGAAGTTTACTACGCAGGATACGCAAATTTGTGAGTTCATGTCCCCACTTTTAAACTTTTACTTGTTTTCTAAACTTGGGGAAAATACATGTATTATGGTATGTAGAATACAAAACTAAGGAATGACACATAGATCATGTGACGTATAGGGTGCCATAAGCACCATTAATCAACTATATACCTAGACCGCAGAACAAAATGTTAGATCTAATGGGTTTCAGGCAGCCACACTCTTGGCCACACTTTTACTAAGAGTGCTTTTGTGTCTCTAGTCATGAATCGACAAGTAAAAATGCCTATGGTTTGGATGCTTCCTATGTCGTTACATATGTTAGTGGCCTCGCGAACCATTAGCGATCTCGTATTCCTTACATTTACAGAAATACTTGTTTCAATACAATTACATAACATGTTTTCTACAACGAATGCTTAAATATTTTACACAAAACTGGATGAATTCACACCAACATTATGTTGACGATTTTTCAAAACTTACATGTATTTCAGGTAACTAAAGTGGATGTACGTGCGGTCTCACTCTTGCTCCAGGATGTCGTTTATGTTTTTAGTCATGTTGTGTCAAGACTCCTATGCCTATTTTGTGGGATTTGGTTGTTATATTCCATCCCTTGTGGTGATATAAGGATCAAAACCTTTATGTTAGTCTTCGAATTAAGTTGTAAACTTTTCAAACAATTATCTATCGTGGGATGTAAACACTTAACTTAACTTATGTTTAGAATATTTATTATCAATGGCATCTTGGAGTTTGTTTAATGAGCATGTAGTATGTTTACCATTCGTATGCAATGAGAACCTTTCAAGATCACACCCCGTGCTTCCGCCTTAGAAAGGGGTGTGACAGATTGGTATCAGAGCTGCGATTGTAGTGAACCAGGATTCCTTCTCGAGTCTAGACTACAATCTTTAGGATCCTCACACGAAAACAAATTTTTCAAAAGTTTTCATTGCATAACACTTTCCACGACATCCACTGCCTGAAATTGTTTTCAAAGAGTCAAGTAAGGACACTACGAGACCTAGGGTGCACAGGGGTAGCACTTATCTTTAAACTAGGAATTACTTGCAACAATGTGTATGATTAGAGTAGCTTGCCTGAGGATTTGAATGATGAAAATTTTGCTCTAATTGCTAATCCTGATGTTTCCCCTGATGAATTTTGTTTCATGGCATTAGAGTCAATACCAGAAGGGTAAGAATCTAAGGAAGTGGAGTCCAGATCTGAAGAGGTGGAAGAAATTGTTGAAGCAGTGGTTACTGATGTTGTTGGTGAGCAGATTTTAGAGAAGAAAGAAGTTGAACCTCTGTTAGAACCTCTTTCTGATCCATGGGATGCTAGTGTTTATGAAAATGAATGTGATCGTGCCATGATGGTTGCTGCTAAGGTATCACCTCAGATCTTAAAAGATTTGTGTTCAAATAAATGTATTATTGCTTTTGCTAACATAAAAGAGGTCAATGAAAACCTTAGAGACAAAATCTTAAAAGATGAAGTACACTTTGAGAATACTTTTAAAGAGTTGAAAAACAAATTATTTTACAAAGAAAATGAAATTGTCACACCCCTATTTTCCACGTGTCACCGGTGGGCCCGGTGGGGAGTATAGTGACGTAGTTGGTATCATCATAGACAAACAACACAATATAATAATGCACAGCGGAAGCAAAGATAGATTCATTTCAACTTTAATTAAAATTGTAATATTAAATATCACGAGTAGTTGAAACGGATCCACAGGCGGATCAATATGAAATAAGATATTGTTCAACAGCTTATTGTCGTCCAAGCTTGCGAGACTTATTGTGGACGCTCTAGAAGACAACCAGCCTATTACGTGTAGTACCTGCACTTAACCTTTTGGGAAAAATACGTCAGTTTACACTGGTAAATACAATTTAACTGACTCATTTTTAAAATGATTGAAAATTGATTTGAATGCTCATGGCACAAAATATTTTATAACTTGGGATAATTATGTAATATAATCTTGTAAAGGATTTACATGTTACTTATGCGTTCAGTAGCCCGGTTCGTGCCGGGTTAAAGATCAATAGACACACCACAATATTGAGTTATACACTTGACAGGTGTACGCCTACACCCCGTGCTCAGGTCGTGGCCATCTCGTAAGATAATGCCGAGGATATCCGGGACATGGTCATTAACCCCCCAAAGGCTTTAAGCAAACAAAACACTCAATCAAAACATAGCATCTCAATAAATTTAACCACTATTCGATTAAAGAATTTAATGCTAGACCAAGCGGTATTTTATATACCGTACCCCAAGCCCGTATAGGGAAAATAAGTTAAAAGTATTTACCTTGGTAAGTATATATCTCAATAAGCAAAAAGGCAGGTAGCTTTTACCGGTGCTCCTAATCTGGAACGAAGGTTTAATATAACCTATTAGATTTCTAACGGGTCTTTATTTAAGCTTAAGCTTAGACCGGTTAGCTTTAAGGACGAAACGGTTCAAACGCACGATTAAGCGAAGACCGGGTAGAATATGATTTAGACCCGACAAGTTTGAATACTTGTATAATATGGGTATACTAAATACATTCTGGATTTTGAGACAAAAATGATAATGTTTGACCCGTCTCGGTCAATTTATGCAAACTAGTTACATAAACCGGACCGAACGCGAAAAGAGCGTTACGGGTAACCGTTAGAGTCATATGCAAGTTCCCTGAGTTAATATGCTCTAAATATGTTATAATATCAGTAAGTTATTTCCTATTATGCCCCAAATGGATTTAAACACAACCTATGCCTCATAAGGGCATTTTGGTCATTTAAAAGTTTATAAAAGAGTTTATTTATAAATCTGAGTTACAAGTCTGGTTAAAACAGTAAATATACTTAATTTAACATATTATAACAGTAGGTTATGACCCATAAGTGAAAATCATCAATTAAAACCAAACTATGCTCGTTAGGGGTATTTTGGTAATTTTACAAGGGCTTAAAATGTCAAACTTTGGAATCTGAGTTTATAAACTTGTACTTACTGTTATTTTATAAAAATATACTAAAAACATCAGTAGGTATCAACCTTATAGGTTTAATATGATTATAGTACATACTATGCGATAAAAATGCGTAAAAAGGCGATTTGGAGCCGTTTCCGGGTTTGTAAAAGAAATCTGATATTTTTATATTTCCAGAAGGCTCAAAGTATTATATTTATCAAATAAAATCAGTAGAAAAAGGTTTGGAGTCAAAAGGATTTATAAAACTCATTTTATAGCCCAAAAGGGCAAATTCGGTATTTACCGAATTAAACTTAGAAACCTATGTTATGATCAGCCAAAAATAAAATAAAAATATTTAAAAATCCTAAAATATTATATAATATCAGTGAGTAAAAAGTTTTATATTAAAAAGTGGGTTTAAATAGGCTTTACGCTAATTACGCCGTTTAAGTAACATAAAGCTTGTAATTTACGATAATGAGCATAACTCTTATTCTGGACCTCAAACTGATATGAAATTTTCGGTGCAAGTTTATAAATCAGTATCAAACGTTTCTACTCTTTCACTTTTTCAAAAATCATGTTTTATAGCAAAAAGGGCAAAATAGTCATATTTAAGCATAAACCGGTAACATGCATATGAATCGGTTAAACATGGAACCAAGATGTAAAATTCCAGAGGGTTAAACATATATGAAAGTTGGTCTAAAATATGCTCTAATGCAGATCTTAACATGCATGTACGGATCAGAACCGATAGTCAAAGAAAAAGTCCATTTATGAGACTTTCTTTTCCGATTCGGGTGTAATATAGAAAATTGTCGAGTTGATCAAGTTGAAACATGTTCTTACATTATTTATAAAGTTATTTTGATGATCAAACAGGTTGCATGTAGCCTACATTGTTAATCAAGCTTAAATTTGCAAAAACATATTCTGTTGACTTTTTATGAAGAACTTTGACTCGACAATTAGCATGCTTAGAGTGTGAATCTAAACATACCCTTTTAGGGGTTTGTTATACTCATAAATACCAACATGTAGGTACTTTCAATTTGAGATTTGACAGAGCCAATCTCGTTTAATCATAAAGTCAAATTTAAATTACGATACTTTGACTTTCGGTGAATACACTAAGCTAGAACGAATTAGAGAAAGATGTAAACACTTACAATGGTCCTAATCAAGCTTAGAGTTCACTATGAGGCTGCCTTGTCGATCAGAAATGCTCCAGGAGAAGTCTTGTGAGTTTTGAATGTTCAAGTGTTCTTATGTTTTTAATACAAGTGCCTTATAAGCAAATTTGGATGTGTTGTGAGGCTGCCACAAGGGTATACAGGTGTTATAAGACTTGAACAAGTGTCCTCAAATGCATGAAATTCGATTGGTGCATTCCCTAAATCGTTTACAGCTGCAAAAAACTCGAAACAGGTCAGAACTGGCAGCTGGTCGCGACTTTTGTCGCTGGGTGCTGGGTCGCGGGCCGCGTGCGAGTGGTCGACCAGCTTAGAAGGTTTCAGCCATATTGCGATTCAGTCCCTGATCTTTGAAACGTTGTTTTGTTCGTTTATTTGGCACTCTAGACCCTAAATTCTGATTTGTAGGAACCTTGGGACTTTTATAAGCTTGGGTATGTCCTCGGTTCACTTTGCGCTTACCCGAAAAGTCACGAAATTCATGATTACGTATTTAACCCTTCGTATACGGTTTTAATCATAACTTTCTCATACGTTCACGAAACTTCATGAAATTTTTATCACATGCTCTTGTGAGTATATTTTATTATTACAAAGCTTCGGGTTTGCCAAAAGATCACTCAGAGGTATAAATTCAACATGTTGACACGTTTAGCCCCTGTAGTTTGTAATTCCTCACTTTCTTTCATTTTTCGCTTCGTATGATCCATGATTCTTCCGTTTAAGATTATAAACACCATGTAGGGTTATTGTAGGGCTTATTTATCAATCGTTGACACTTTGAACCCTTGAATTTACATAGTTTCACCGTTTGTCAACTTTAGTCCCTCTAAAGTATGTTTTTACATATTCAAGGCCCATGACACGTGTCAATACATTATTGGACGTAAATTTCCGAGGTGTTACATCCTCACCCCCTTAAAAGAAATCTCGACCCCGAGATTTACTGAAACAAATGAGGGTATTTTTCTTTCATCGTGGATTCTACCTCCCACGTGTATTCGGGACCTCTACGGGCATCCCATTTGACCTTAACAATAGGTATGTGTTTCCTTCGAAGCTTCTTTACCTTTCGGTCTTCGATCGACAACGGCTTTTCCACAAATTTCAAGATTTCATCTATATGTACATCCGTATACGGTATAACCAGTGGTTCCTCAGCGGAACACTTCTTCAAATTACAGATGTGGAACACATTATGGATAGCACTAAGTTCTTCAGGCTAGTTCAACTTATAAGCAACTGACCCGACACGTTCGATAATCTCGAAAGGTCCTATGTATCTCGGGCTTAGCTTGCCTTTCTTACCAAATCGCATCACCCCCTTCCAGGGCGATACTTTAAGCAGCACTTTATCACCTACTTCGAAGTGAAAATCCTTGCGCTGTGGATCCGCATAAATTTTCTGCCTATCCCTGGCAGCTCTCAATCGATCGCGAATCTGGACAATCTTGTCCGTTGTCTCAAAAACAATTTCCGGTCCTGATAGTTGGACATCTCCAACTTCCGCCCAACAAATAGGCGATCTACACTTTCTACCGTATAAGGCCTCAAAAGGCGCAGCTTTTATGCTGGTGTGGTAGCTATTGTTGTAGGAGAATTCAATTAGTGGTAGGTTCTTATCCCAACTACCACCCAAATCGATCGCACATGCACGTAGCATGTCTTCCAAAGTTTGAATAGTACGCTCACTCTGACCGTCAGTCTGTGGATGATAAGCCGTACTAAAATTCAAACGAGTGCCCAAAGATTGTTGGAAACTCTTCCAGAAATGTGACGTATATCTAGTATCTCTATCAGAGATAATAGATACAGGTATACCATGCAGAGCTACAATCTTATCAACGTATAACTGAGCTAACATATCGGAGCTATAAGTTTCCTTGATGGGTAGAAAATGTGCTGACTTCGTCAGTCTATCTACTATGACCCATATAGTATCATTTCCTTTTCTCGTCTTTGGTAACTTGGTGATGAAATCCATTGTCACCATTTCCCACTTCCATGTAGGAATTTCAGGTTGTTGTAACAAACCTGACGGTTTCTGGTGTTCCGCTTTGACTTGCGCACAAGTCAAACATTTAGACACATAAGCAGCTACGGACTTTTTCAAACCAATCCACCAGTAGTTTGCTTTTAAATCCTGGTACATCTTGTCTGCTCCAGGATGAACAGAATATTTGGAACTGTGGGCTTCCTGGAGGATAACATCTCGAAGTCCTCCAAAAATTGGAACCCATATTCTTCCATTCAATCGTAGTATTCCGTCTTTGTCATGGGACAACTGCTCCTCAGTTACTCCCAACTTTTCTTCAGGATAATTAGCTTCCAACACAGCTTCCTTTTGTGCAGCTAATATCCTTTGGTTCAAATCATTCTTGATTTCAATGCGCTTGGCATTGATTCTTATTGGTTTAACTCTTTCCTTCCTACTCAAGGCGTCAGCAACTACATTTGCCTTGCCTGGATGGTACTTTATTTCACAATCATAATCATTTAGAGTCTCCATCCAGCGTCTTTGCCTCATGTTTAAGTCCTTCTGATTAAACAAATGTTGAAGGCTCTTGTGATCTGAATAAATCACACACTTGGTACCATATAAGTAATGTCTCCATAGCTTTAATGCAAATACAACGGCACCCAATTCCAAGTCGTGGGTGGTGTAGTTCTTCTCGTGCACCTTTAGCTGTCGTGAAGCGTAGGCAATAACCTTGCCTTTCTGCATGAGTACACAGCCCATACCAGTGTGTGATGCATCACAGTACACCACAAATTCTTCTATACCGTCGGGCAATGTTAGCACTGGTGCATTGCTCAACTTTTTCTTCAGAATGTCGAAGGACTCTTGCTGCTTAGGGCCCCAATCAAACTTAACCTTTTTACGCGTCAACGAGGTAAGGGGCGCAGCAATCCTTGAAAAGTTTTCGATGAAACGCCTATAGTATCCAGCTAAACCCAGGAAACTACGAATTTCAGTAGGCGTCTTTGGCTCTTGCCAATTCATAACCGCTTCTACCTTAGCGGGATCCACTTGGATACCACGCTCACTTACAACATGTCCAAGGAATTGGACTTCTCGAAGCCAAAATTCACACTTCGAAAATTTGGCGTAAAGTTTCTCTTGATGTAGAAGTTTGAGAATACAACGAAGGTGTTTCTCGTGATCAGCTTTGTTCTTCGAGTAAATAAGGATGTCGTCAATAAAGACGATGACGAATTTATCCAGATAAGGCTTGCAGACGCGATTCATGAGATCCATGAATGCGGCTGGCGCATTAGTGAGCCCAAAAGGCATCACTAGGAACTCGTAATGTCCGTAACGAGTCCTAAACGCTGTCTTGTGTACACCTTCATCTTTGACCTTCAACTGATGATAGCCTGACCTCAAGTCGATCTTAGAAAAGTAGCTCGCTCCTTGTAATTGATCGAACAGATCGTCGATCCTGGGTAAAGGATACCTATTCTTGATAGTGACTTTATTAAGTTCACGGTAGTCGATGCACAGACGCATCGATCCATCCTTCTTCTTGACAAATAAGATCGGCGCTCCCCAAGGAGACGAACTAGGTCTAATAAAACCTTTTGCTAACAGATCATCCAACTGCGTCCTTAACTCTTTCATCTCCGTTGGTGCTAACCTATAAGGTGCTCTCGCTACTGGTGCAGCACCAGGGATGATGTCAATCCGGAATTCCACTTGCCTATCTGGTGGTAAACCAGGTAGTTCTTCGGGAAAAACTTCAGGATATTCCGAAATGATAGGGATATCTTCAATCTTGGGCTTTTTCTCATCAATGGTAACTTGTGCCATATAAATGACACAGCCCTTCTGCATACATCTGGATGCCTTGAGCATGGACACTTGCTCAGGCAATCCATGCTGTGTATCCCCTTGGATGGTAAGTGACTCCCCAGATGGAGTTTTGACTATCACTTGCTTCATGTTGCATACAATCTGGGCTTGGTTGTGCGATAACCAATCCATGCCTATGACTACATCAAAGCCGGCGAGCTTAAAGGGAAATAGGGACAAAGGAAAAGAACGATTCCTAATGGATATAACACATCCATCTAAAACAGTTGAGGCGGTTTCTATGGTTCCATCAGCTAATTCCACCTCATATTTCACGCTTAAGGGTTTTACAGGTAATTTCAACAAGTCACAAAACTTATTATCTACAAAAGACTTATCCGCTCCAGAATCAAACAAGACTCTAGCAAAAACATCATTTACAAGAAAAGTACCTGTAATAACGTTGTCATCTTGAACTGCTTCCTTAGCGTCCATTCTGAAGACCCTCGCATTGGTCTTCTTTCCATCATCGGCTTTCTTAGCGTACTTTGGGCAATTAGACTTAATGTGCCCTTTCTCGTTGCAACCGTAACATGTTGCATCCTTCAGACCCTTACACTTCAAAGTCGTATGATCAGTAGATTTGCAGATTCCACAGGGTCTCGTGTGGGACTGCGATTTTGACTCAAAACGACATCTCCCAAAATGGTTCTTCTTGCAAGTTTTGCATTTGGGCTTATCCCCCGACTGTTGCCCATCTCTCTTAGATCCCGACCCTTTCCTGTGGTCGTTATTCCCTCGGTGTCTCTTCTCCGATCTCCGTGAGGTATCGTCCTCACGCTTTCTCTTATTCTCTTCCGAGTTCCTAAGTGCTCTCAACCTGACTACGTCCTGGGTGAGAGAGAGAGATAGATCAGCTACTGATCTGAAAGTTGTAGGCCTCGATGCCTTAACACTTGCTTTAATCTCAGGAGCCAATCCCCCAATAAAGCGAGCAATCCTTTTCGGTTCTGGGGTTACCAAGTATGGAACCAACCTTGACAATGTGTTGAAAGTGGTGAGGTATGCCTGGCAGTCTAAATTTTTCATCACCAATGATACGAAGTCTGACTCGATCCTTTCAACTTCATGTTGTGGGAAAAAAATTTCTTTAATAAGGGCCTCGAATTGTTCCCATGACATACTGTAAAGTGTGGCCTTTCCGGTAGCTTGTATAAGAGATTTCCACCACGCTAGTGCGTCTCCTTTGAAAGATTGGGATACGTATTTCACTACATCCCGATCAGCACACCCGCTGATATCCACTACAGTATCCATTTCATCCAACCAGGTCATGCAATCGACCGCTCCTTTTTCCCCAGTAAAGTCTCTAGGTTTACAAGACACGAAGTACTTGTAAGTACATGATTTGGTTTGAGGTTTAGCTGCAAACTCTTTCTTCTTTGGGGGAACACTATTTTGATTCGATGAGTGTCGATCATTATCCTTTTTGGGTTCCTCCTTTTTAGGTACCTCTTTCTTAGAGGGTGGCTTGCTGTGAGCCTCTGAGTGCGTTCTCGGCTTGGAACGTGATGCGGTTCGGGTCCTACTTCGGGTCCCACTTGCTTCACTAAATTGTCTATTCAGTGCTTCGACCACGGCATCATTCACTAGTGCTTTCAATTCTGCACCAGTTACTAATATCGGAGCATTTTCAGGGTTTTGTGCCGGACGACTGTTTAACTCTTCTGACTTAGTCATGTAGTCTTAATTGCTACACAAAAATAAGGACAAGGTCTATTTAGAAGTTTAAACAGTATTATCGTTCTTGACGATTTATTAACCATGGTAAATAAAAGCCATATTAGTTAATTTAATAATTTCATTCAGGATTTTCACTATTAATCTTTTTAGAATGAAATATAATATTGGCATAAATAAGCCTAGTCATGAAGACAAATTTCTAAATTAAAATTTAGATTTTATAGGATTAAAGTTTGAATATATAAGACAAATCAATCATTTTCTTGGCAGGGAGTTTATAAACTACAGCTGCCTTTTGTTTTATATATCATTAATTATAACCCGTAGGCATTATGTAACAACCAATTATATATGGAAATATTAAACTTAGATATTTTATAAAAAGGGTGGCGTGTGTGATTTCACGGATCACATTAGCCAAGAATGTTAACATGTTTACAGATGTTAACAGAGATTTGAATCTTTTTAAACAGGTTCCACCATATTGGCTAGATTTATGACAACATAACAGCTAGGTTTTACCTCTTAAGATCCTTATTATATTATTAAAATGGTAAATCAAAATATTAAATGTTATTTTTCATTTATTCATACACTATGTTTATGCACATAATTTAAAAATGAAATTTTAAATTAACCATTTCAAATAAAAATAAATCAGTACAAGTTGCCCTAAACGGGTCTTTTACATAAATCATATGCCCACGCAGGGGCCAAATAACAAAACAACAAACCCACGCAGGGGTTAAATAAAAGATATGCCCACGCAGGGGCAGAACAGAAATAAATACCCACGCAGGGGTAGAGTACAGAAATAAATAAATGTCCACGCAGGGACATTAGTACCACACAAAAATAACTAACAAACAAAGGATTCAATGATCCTTCTTTTTCTTCCCCTTAAGCAAATCCACCACCTTCTGAAACATCCCCCGGTTATGTCTCCTATCCTGCTGCAACTCTTGCCGCATTTCGTCTCTCACCCCATGTATCTCCTGAAGAATCTCTTGAAATTGCGGTGGTGACATCGTCGGCGCCTGGGGTGGCTGTTGATAGTACGAAGGCTGAGGAGGCTGATAAGGTGGAGGTTGAGGAGGCTGCGGCTGTTGGTACCCATATGGTGGATACCCATAGGTCGAGGGCCCCGTAGCCCAGGGACCTCCGAAGGGAGCCTCTTGATGGAAGGTGTTGGAGTTTGCTGCTATCCAGTATGGATCCTCCGTAAAGTTATACCCCGTGTGGAACTGCTGTTCGAAGGGGTTAAATGCTGCAGCATTAGTGTAAGCGGGAATTGGTTCTCCAAATCCCAATGGTGGCTGAGGCTGTGGCTGTGGCTGTGGCGCGACTGGCGCCGTTGCTACTTCAGAGATGGGATGCGATGACTCTCCCGTCTCCGATTCTTCGTGAACCGGCGAGTACCGGCTGCCACTCGAAAGTGGAGGGGTGCTGATACGCACTCCTCCTCGTGCGGACATCCGCAAGGTAGTTCTCCTTCGCCTCGGAGGCGAGGGAGGCTGAAGTGGAGGTGCTGCTGCTGGCGGAGTGACCGCTACAAATCGGGAATCCTCGGAAGGATTCTGCTGCTGCTGTGCCTGCTCCTGCTGGTGTAGGGGAGAGTGGTGAGGCAGGTGCAGAGGAGAGTTATGGTATGATGGGTGAAGAGGAGAGTTATGGTAAGATTGGTGTAAGGGAGAGTTGTGTGCCTGATGTAGGGGAGACTGGTGTGGCTGGTGCAAAGGAGAGTTATGATAACTGGGGGTAAATACCCAGTCATACTGTTTGAACATCTCCTCATAACTATCGGGACCATTGTATGGTGATCCCAAGAAAGGTGACCCATCAGAAATCTCGATGGGGTGGTTCGGTGTCCCAGATGGTGGCATGGAAGGATCGGTATCTTCATCAACGTCCATGTCGTTGCCACCGGGAAAGTCGTCATCGGGTCCAAGTGGGTTAAAACCCACTGGTTCTTGAAGGTAATCATCAGGGTTGTACAGGCCCTGAAAGACGGGTGACGTGTTGTCAAAAGGTGATGAGGGTCCTATAGGAATGTAGGACTGCTGTGAGTGATGGGGCTCATTCTCCGAATGAGGCCCAAATGAGTGGGGAATGGATGGTGAGGAGGCTGGTTCAGTGAAGGACCTCCATAGATTTTGGGCATTTGTGTTATGAGAGCCCGTAGGTGTTCGCCGGTGCGAAGGCTCGGCTTCGTGATCATTTGGGGCTACGTGTCCGCCCCGTCCCCATCCTCGTCCTCTCATTCTTGGCGGCATGTTTAACTACCTGTCAAAACAAACAAGTGATACAACAAAATATATATAAGACAAAGTTAGAAAATTTAAACAAAAATTTGGAAATTTCCTAAGTTCTTTGTCTAGACTCGAGAATCGAGGAATGTGCAATTGTGTAACTGAGATTAAACACAAAAGGCTAGTGTTTAATTCACTCAGAGTTGGCTCTGATACCAACCTGTCACACCCCTATTTTCCACGTGTCACCGGTGGGCCCGGTGGGGAGTATAGTGACGTAGTTAGTATCATCATAGACAAACAACACAATATAATAATGCACAGCGGAAGCAAAGATAGATTCATATCAACTTTAATTAAAATTGTAATATTAAATATCACGAGTAGTTGAAACGGATCCACAGGCGGATCAATATGAAATAAGATATTGTTCAACAGCTTATTGTCGTCCAAGCTTGCGAGACTTATTGTGGACGCTCTAGAAGACAACCAGCCTATTACGTGTAGTACCTGCACTTAACCTTTTGGGAAAAATACGCCAGTTTACACTAGTAAATACAATTTAACTGACTCATTTTTAAAATGATTGAAAATTGATTTGAATGCTCATGGCACAAAATATTTTATAACTTGGGATAATTATGTAATATAATCTTGTAAAGGATTTACATGTTACTTATGCGTTCAGTAGCCCGGTTCGTGCCGGGTTAAAGATCAATAGACACACCACAATATTGAGTTATACACTTGACAGGTGTACGCCTACACCCCGTGCTCAGGTCGTGGCCATCTCGTAAGATAATGCCGAGGATATCCGGGACATGGTCATTAACCCCCCAAAGGCTTTAAGCAAACAAAACACTCAATCAAAACATAGCATCTCAATAAATTTAACCACTATTCGATTAAAGAATTTAATGCTAGACCAAGCGGTATTTTATATACCGTACCCCAAGCCCGTATAGGGAAAATAAGTTAAAAGTATTTACCTTGGTAAGTATATATCTCAATAAGCAAAAAGGCAGGTAGCTTTTACCGGTGCTCCTAATCTGGAACGAAGGTTTAATATAACCTATTAGATTTCTAACGGGTCTTTATTTAAGCTTAAGCTTAGACCGGTTAGCTTTAAGGACGAAACGGTTCAAACGCACGATTAAGCGAAGACCGGGTAGAATATGATTTAGACCCGACAAGTTTGAATACTTGTATAATATGGGTATACTAAATACATTCTGGATTTTGAGACAAAAATGATAATGTTTGACCCGTCTCGGTCAATTTATGCAAACTAGTTACATAAACCGGACCGAACGCGAAAAGAGCGTTACGGGTAACCGTTAGAGTCATATGCAAGTTCCCTGAGTTAATATGCTCTAAATATGTTATAATATCAGTAAGTTATTTCCTATTATGCCCCAAATGGATTTAAACACAACCTATGCCTCATAAGGGCATTTTGGTCATTTAAAAGTTTATAAAAGAGTTTATTTATAAATCTGAGTTACAAGTCTGGTTAAAACAGTAAATATACTTAATTTAACATATTATAACAGTAGGTTATGACCCATAAGTGAAAATCATCAATTAAAACCAAACTATGCTCGTTAGGGGTATTTTGGTAATTTTACAAGGGCTTAAAATGTCAAACTTTGGAATATGAGTTTATAAACTTGTACTTACTGTTATTTTATAAAAATATACTAAAAACATCAGTAGGTATCAACCTTATAGGTTTAATATGATTATAGTACATACTATGCGATAAAAATGCGTAAAAAGGCGATTTGGAGCCGTTTCCGGGTTTGTAAAAGAAATCTGATATTTTTATATTTCCAGAAGGCTCAAAGTATTATATTTATCAAATAAAATCAGTAGAAAAAGGTTTGGAGTCAAAAGGATTTATAAAACTCATTTTATAGCCCAAAAGGGCAAATTCGGTATTTACCGAATTAAACTTAGAAACCTATGTTATGATCAGCCAAAAATAAAATAAAAATATTTAAAAATCCTAAAATATTATATAATATCAGTGAGTAAAAATTTTTATATTAAAAAGTGAGTTCAAATAGGCTTTACGCTAATTACGCCGTTTAAGTAACATAAAGCTTGTAATTTACGATAATGAGCATAACTCTTATTCTGGACCTCAAACTGATATGAAATTTTCGGTGCAAGTTTATAAATCAGTATCAAACGTTTCTACTCTTTCACTTTTTCAAAAATCATGTTTTATAGCAAAAAGGGCAAAATAGTCATATTTAAGCATAAACCGGTAACATGCATATGAATCGGTTAAACATGGAACCAAGATGTAAAATTCCAGAGGGTTAAACATATATGAAAGTTGGTCTAAAATATGCTCTAATGCAGATCTTAACATGTATGTACGGATCAGAACCGATAGTCAAAGAAAAAGTCCATTTATGAGACTTTCGGTTCCGATTCGGGTGTAATATAGAAAATTGTCGAGTTGATCAAGTTGAAACATGTTCTTACATTATTTATAAAGTTATTTTGATGATCAAACAGGTTGCATGTAGCCTACATTGTTAATCAAGCTTAAATTTGCAAAAAACATATTCTGTTGACTTTTTATGAAGAACTTTGACTCGACAATTAGCATGCTTAGAGTGTGAATCTAAACATACCCTTTTAGGGGTTTGTTATACTCATAAATACCAACATGTAGGTACTTTCAATTTGAGATTTGACAAAGCCAATCTCGTTTAATCATAAAGTCAAATTTAAATTACGATACTTTGACTTTCGGTGAATACACTAAGCTAGAACGAATTAGAGAAAGATGTAAACACTTACAATGGTCCTAATCAAGCTTAGAGTTCACTATGAGGCTGCCTTGTCGATCAGAAATGCTCCAGGAGAAGTCTTGTGAGTTTTGAATGTTCAAGTGTTCTTATGTTTTTAATACAAGTGCCTTATAAGCAAATTTGGATGTGTTGTGAGGCTGCCACAAGGGTATACAGGTGTTATAAGACTTGAACAAGTGTCCTCAAATGCATGAAATTCGATTGGTGCATTCCCTGAATCGTTTACAGCTGCAAACAACTCGAAATAGGTCAGAACTGGCAGCTGGTCGCGACTTTTGTCGCTGGGTGCTGGGTCGCGGGCCGCGACAGGCCCCTCGCGGGCCGCGTGCGAGTGGTCGACCAGCTTAGAAGGTTTCAGCCATATTGCGATTCAGTCCCTGATCTTTGAAACGTTGTTTTGTTCGTTTATTTGGCACTCTAGACCCTAAATTCTGATTTGTAGGAACCTTGGGACTTTTATAAGCTTGGGTATGTCCTCGGTTCACTTTGCGCTTACCCGAAAAGTCACGAAATTCATGATTACGTATTTAACCCTTCGTATACGGTTTTAATCATAACTTTCTCATACGTTCACGAAACTTCATGAAATTTTTATCACATGCTCTTGTGAGTATATTTTATTATTACAAAGCTTCGGGTTTGCCAAAAGATCACTCAGAGGTATAAATTCAACATGTTGACACGTTTAGCCCCTGTAGTTTGTAATTCCTCACTTTCTTTCATTTTTCGCTTCGTATGATCCATGATTCTTCCGTTTAAGATTATAAACACCATGTAGGGTTATTGTAGGGCTTATTTATCAATCGTTGACACTTTGAACCCTTGAATTTACATAGTTTCACCGTTTGTCAACTTTAGTCCCTCTAAAGTATGTTTTTACATATTCAAGGCCCATGACACGTGTCAATACATTATTGGACGTAAATTTCCGAGGTGTTACATCCTCACCCCCTTAAAAGAAATCTCGACCCCGAGATTTACTGAAACAAATGAGGGTATTTTTCTTTCATCGTGGATTCTACCTCCCACGTGTATTCGGGACCTCTACGGGCATCCCATTTGACCTTAACAATAGGTATGTGTTTCCTTCGAAGCTTCTTTACCTTTCGGTCTTCGATCGACAACGGCTTTTCCACAAATTTCAAGATTTCATCTATATGTACATCTGTATACGGTATAACCAGTGGTTCCTCAGCGGAACACTTCTTCAAATTACAGATGTGGAACACATTATGGATAGCACTAAGTTCTTCAGGCAAGTTCAACTTATAAGCAACTGACCCGACACGTTCGATAATCTCGAAAGGTCCTATGTATCTCGGGCTTAGCTTGCCTTTCTTACCAAATCGCATCACCCCCTTCCAGGGCGATACTTTAAGCAGCACTTTATCACCTACTTCGAAGTGAAAATCCTTGCGCTGTGGATCCGCATAAATTTTCTGCCTATCCCTGGCAGCTCTCAATCGATCGCGAATCTGGACAATCTTGTCCGTTGTCTCAAAAACAATTTCCGGTCCTGATAGTTGGACATCTCCAACTTCCGCCCAACAAATAGGCGATCTACACTTTCTACCGTATAAGGCCTCAAAAGGCGCAGCTTTTATGCTGGTGTGGTAGCTATTGTTGTAGGAGAATTCAATTAGTGGTAGGTTCTTATCCCAACTACCACCCAAATCGATCGCACATGCACGTAGCATGTCTTCCAAAGTTTGAATAGTACGCTCACTCTGACCGTCAGTCTGTGGATGATAAGCCGTACTAAAATTCAAACGAGTGCCCAAAGATTGTTGGAAACTCTTCCAGAAATGTGACGTATATCTAGTATCTCTATCAGAGATAATAGATACAGGTATACCATGCAGAGCTACAATCTTATCAACGTATAACTGAGCTAACATATCGGAGCTATAAGTTTCCTTGATGGGTAGAAAATGTGCTGACTTCGTCAGTCTATCTACTATGACCCATATAGTATCATTTCCTTTTCTCGTCTTTGGTAACTTGGTGATGAAATCCATTGTCACCATTTCCCACTTCCATGTAGGAATTTCAGGTTGTTGTAACAAACCTGACGGTTTCTGGTGTTCCGCTTTGACTTGCGCACAAGTCAAACATTTAGACACATAAGCAGCTACGGACTTTTTCAAACCAATCCACCAGTAGTTTGCTTTTAAATCCTGGTACATCTTGTCTGCTCCAGGATGAACAGAATATTTGGAACTGTGGGCTTCCTGGAGGATAACATCTCGAAGTCCTCCAAAAATTGGAACCCATATTCTTCCATTCAATCGTAGTATTCCGTCTTTGTCATGGGACAACTGCTCCTCAGTTACTCCCAACTTTTCTTCAGGATAATTAGCTTCCAACACAGCTTCCTTTTGTGCAGCTAATATCCTTTGGTTCAAATCATTCTTGATTTCAATGCGCTTGGCATTGATTCTTATTGGTTTAACTCTTTCCTTCCTACTCAAGGCGTCAGCAACTACATTTGCCTTGCCTGGATGGTACTTTATTTCACAATCATAATCATTTAGAGTCTCCATCCAGCGTCTTTGCCTCATGTTTAAGTCCTTCTGATTAAACAAATGTTGAAGGCTCTTGTGATCTGAATAAATCACACACTTGGTACCATATAAGTAATGTCTCCATAGCTTTAATGCAAATACAACGGCACCCAATTCCAAGTCGTGGGTGGTGTAGTTCTTCTCGTGCACCTTTAGCTGTCGTGAAGCGTAGGCAATAACCTTGCCTTTCTGCATGAGTACACAGCCCATACCAGTGTGTGATGCATCACAGTACACCACAAATTCTTCTATACCGTCGGGCAATGTTAGCACTGGTGCATTGCTCAACTTTTTCTTCAGAATGTCGAAGGACTCTTGCTGCTTAGGGCCCCAATCAAACTTAACCTTTTTACGCGTCAACGAGGTAAGGGGCGCAGCAATCCTTGAAAAGTTTTCGATGAAACGCCTATAGTATCCAGCTAAACCCAGGAAACTACGAATTTCAGTAGGCGTCTTTGGCTCTTGCCAATTCATAACCGCTTCTACCTTAGCGGGATCCACTTGGATACCACGCTCACTTACAACATGTCCAAGGAATTGGACTTCTCGAAGCCAAAATTCACACTTCGAAAATTTGGCGTAAAGTTTCTCTTGATGTAGAAGTTTGAGAATACAACGAAGGTGTTTCTCGTGATCAGCTTTGTTCTTCGAGTAAATAAGGATGTCGTCAATAAAGACGATGACGAATTTATCCAGATAAGGCTTGCAGACGCGATTCATGAGATCCATGAATGCGGCTGGCGCATTAGTGAGCCCAAAAGGCATCACTAGGAACTCGTAATGTCCGTAACGAGTCCTAAACGCTGTCTTGTGTACACCTTCATCTTTGACCTTCAACTGATGATAGCCTGACCTCAAGTCGATCTTAGAAAAGTAGCTCGCTCCTTGTAATTGATCGAACAGATCGTCGATCCTGGGTAAAGGATACCTATTCTTGATAGTGACTTTATTAAGTTCACGGTAGTCGATGCACAGACGCATCGATCCATCCTTCTTCTTGACAAATAAGATCGGCGCTCCCCAAGGAGACGAACTAGGTCTAATAAAACCTTTTGCTAACAGATCATCCAACTGCGTCCTTAACTCTTTCATCTCCGTTGGTGCTAACCTATAAGGTGCTCTCGCTACTGGTGCAGCACCAGGGATGATGTCAATCCGGAATTCCACTTGCCTATCTGGTGGTAAACCAGGTAGTTCTTCGGGAAAAACTTCAGGATATTCCGAAATGATAGGGATATCTTCAATCTTGGGCTTTTTCTCATCAATGGTAACTTGTGCCATATAAATGACACAGCCCTTCTGCATACATCTGGATGCCTTGAGCATGGACACTTGCTCAGGCAATCCATGCTGTGTATCCCCTTGGATGGTAAGTGACTCCCCAGATGGAGTTTTGACTATCACTTGCTTCATGTTGCATACAATCTGGGCTTGGTTGTGCGATAACCAATCCATGCCTATGACTACATCAAAGCCGGCGAGCTTAAAGGGAAATAGGGACAAAGGAAAAGAACGATTCCTAATGGATATAACACATCCATCTAAAACAGTTGAGGCGGTTTCTATGGTTCCATCAGCTAATTCCACCTCATATTTCACGCTTAAGGGTTTTACAGGTAATTTCAACAAGTCACAAAACTTATTATCTACAAAAGACTTATCCGCTCCAGAATCAAACAAGACTCTAGCAAAAACATCATTTACAAGAAAAGTACCTGTAATAACGTTGTCATCTTGAACTGCTTCCTTAGCGTCCATTCTGAAGACCCTCGCATTGGTCTTCTTTCCATCATCGGCTTTCTTAGCGTACTTTGGGCAATTAGACTTAATGTGCCCTTTCTCGTTGCAACCGTAACATGTTGCATCCTTCAGACCCTTACACTTCAAAGTCGTATGATCAGTAGATTTGCAGATTCCACAGGGTCTCGTGTGGGACTGCGATTTTGACTCAAAACGACATCTCCCAAAATGGTTCTTCTTGCAAGTTTTGCATTTGGGCTTATCCCCCGACTGTTGCCCATCTCTCTTAGATCCCGACCCTTTCCTGTGGTCGTTATTCCCTCGGTGTCTCTTCTCCGATCTCCGTGAGGTATCGTCCTCACGCTTTCTCTTATTCTCTTCCGAGTTCCTAAGTGCTCTCAACCTGACTACGTCCTGGGTGAGAGAGAGAGATAGATCAGCTACTGATCTGAAAGTTGTAGGCCTCGATGCCTTAACACTTGCTTTAATCTCAGGAGCCAATCCCCCAATAAAGCGAGCAATCCTTTTCGGTTCTGGGGTTACCAAGTATGGAACCAACCTTGACAATGTGTTGAAAGTGGTGAGGTATGCCTGGCAGTCTAAATTTTTCATCACCAATGATACGAAGTCTGACTCGATCCTTTCAACTTCATGTTGTGGGAAAAAAATTTCTTTAATAAGGGCCTCGAATTGTTCCCATGACATACTGTAAAGTGTGGCCTTTCCGGTAGCTTGTATAAGAGATTTCCACCACGCTAGTGCGTCTCCTTTGAAAGATTGGGATACGTATTTCACTACATCCCGATCAGCACACCCGCTGATATCCACTACAGTATCCATTTCATCCAACCAGGTCATGCAATCGACCGCTCCTTTTTCCCCAGTAAAGTCTCTAGGTTTACAAGACACGAAGTACTTGTAAGTACATGATTTGGTTTGAGGTTTAGCTGCAAACTCTTTCTTCTTTGGGGGAACACTATTTTGATTCGATGAGTGTCGATCATTATCCTTTTTGGGTTCCTCCTTTTTAGGTACCTCTTTCTTAGAGGGTGGCTTGCTGTGAGCCTCTGAGTGCGTTCTCGGCTTGGAACGTGATGCGGTTCGGGTCCTACTTCGGGTCCCACTTGCTTCACTAAATTGTCTATTCAGTGCTTCGACCACGGCATCATTCACTAGTGCTTTCAATTCTGCACCAGTTACTAATATCGGAGCATTTTCAGGGTTTTGTGCCGGACGACTGTTTAACTCTTCTGACTTAGCCATGTAGTCTTAATTGCTACACAAAAATAAGGACAAGGTCTATTTAGAAGTTTAAACAGTATTATCGTTCTTGACGATTTATTAACCATGGTAAATAAAAGCCATATTAGTTAATTTAATAATTTCATTCAGGATTTTCACTATTAATCTTTTTAGAATGAAATATAATATTGGCATAAATAAGCCTAGTCATGAAGACAAATTTCTAAATTAAAATTTAGATTTTATAGGATTAAAGTTTGAATATATAAGACAAATCAATCCTTTTCTTGGCAGGGAGTTTATAAACTACAGCTGCCTTTTGTTTTATATATCATTAATTATAACCCGTAGGCATTATGTAACAACCAATTATATATGGAAATATTAAACTTAGATATTTTATAAAAAGGGTGGCGTGTGTGATTTCACGGATCACATTAGCCAAGAATGTTAACATGTTTACAGATGTTAACAGAGATTTGAATCTTTTTAAACAGGTTCCACCATATTGGCTAGATTTATGACAACATAACAGCTAGGTTTTACCTCTTAAGATCCTTATTATATTATTAAAATGGTAAATCAAAATATTAAATGTTATTTTTCATTTATTCATACACTATGTTTATGCACATAATTTAAAAATGAAATTTTAAATTAACCATTTCAAATAAAAATAAATCAGTACAAGTTGCCCTAAACGGGTCTTTTACATAAATCATATGCCCACGCAGGGGCCAAATAACAAAACAACAAACCCACGCAGGGGTTAAATAAAAGATATGCCCACGCAGGGGCAGAACAGAAATAAATACCCACGCAGGGGTAGAGTACAGAAATAAATAAATGTCCACGCAGGGACATTAGTACCACACAAAAATAACTAACAAACAAAGGATTCAATGATCCTTCTTTTTCTTCCCCTTAAGCAAATCCACCACCTTCTGAAACATCCCCCGGTTATGTCTCCTATCCTGCTGCAACTCTTGCCGCATTTCGTCTCTCACCCCATGTATCTCCTGAAGAATCTCTTGAAATTGCGGTGGTGACATCGTCGGCGCCTGGGGTGGCTGTTGATAGTACGAAGGCTGAGGAGGCTGATAAGGTGGAGGTTGAGGAGGCTGCGGCTGTTGGTACCCATATGGTGGATACCCATAGGTCGAGGGCCCCGTAGCCCAGGGACCTCCGAAGGGAGCCTCTTGATGGAAGGTGTTGGAGTTTGCTGCTATCCAGTATGGATCCTCCGTAAAGTTATACCCCGTGTGGAACTGCTGTTCGAAGGGGTTAAATGCTGCAGCATTAGTGTAAGCGGGAATTGGTTCTCCAAATCCCAATGGTGGCTGAGGCTGTGGCTGTGGCTGTGGCGCGACTGGCGCCGTTGCTACTTCAGAGATGGGATGCGATGACTCTCCCGTCTCCGATTCTTCGTGGACCGGCGAGTACCGGCTGCCACTCGAAAGTGGAGGGGTGCTGATACGCACTCCTCCTCGTGCGGACATCCGCAAGGTAGTTCTCCTTCGCCTCGGAGGCGAGGGAGGCTGAAGTGGAGGTGCTGCTGCTGGCGGAGTGACCGCTACAAATCGGGAATCCTCGGAAGGATTCTGCTGCTGCTGTGCCTGCTCCTGCTGGTGTAGGGGAGAGTGGTGAGGCAGGTGCAGAGGAGAGTTATGGTATGATGGGTGAAGAGGAGAGTTATGGTAAGATTGGTGTAAGGGAGAGTTGTGTGCCTGATGTAGGGGAGACTGGTGTGGCTGGTGCAAAGGAGAGTTATGATAACTGGGGGTAAATACCCAGTCATACTGTTTGAACATCTCCTCATAACTATCGGGACCATTGTATGGTGATCCCAAGAAAGGTGACCCATCAGAAATCTCGATGGGGTGGTTCGGTGTCCCAGATGGTGGCATGGAAGGATCGGTATCTTCATCAACGTCCATGTCGTTGCCACCGGGAAAGTCGTCATCGGGTCCAAGTGGGTTAAAACCCACTGGTTCTTGAAGGTAATCATCAGGGTTGTACAGGCCCTGAAAGACGGGTGACGTGTTGTCAAAAGGTGATGAGGGTCCTATAGGAATGTAGGACTGCTGTGAGTGATGGGGCTCATTCTCCGAATGAGGCCCAAATGAGTGGGGAATGGATGGTGAGGAGGCTGGTTCAGTGAAGGACCTCCATAGATTTTGGGCATTTGTGTTATGAGAGCCCGTAGGTGTTCGCCGGTGCGAAGGCTCGGCTTCGTGATCATTTGGGGCTACGTGTCCGCCCCGTCCCCATCCTCGTCCTCTCATTCTTGGCGGCATGTTTAACTACCTGTCAAAACAAACAAGTGATACAACAAAATATATATAAGACAAAGTTAGAAAATTTAAACAAAAATTTGGAAATTTCCTAAGTTCTTTGTCTAGACTCGAGAATCGAGGAATGTGCAATTGTGTAACTGAGATTAAACACAAAAGGCTAGTGTTTAATTCACTCAGAGTTGGCTCTGATACCAACCTGTCACACCCCTATTTTCCACGTGTCACCGGTGGGCCCGGTGGGGAGTATAGTGACGTAGTTAGTATCATCATAGACAAACAACACAATATAATAATGCACAGCGGAAGCAAAGATAGATTCATATCAACTTTAATTAAAATTGTAATATTAAATATCACGAGTAGTTGAAACGGATCCACAGGCGGATCAATATGAAATAAGATATTGTTCAACAGCTTATTGTCGTCCAAGCTTGCGAGACTTATTGTGGACGCTCTAGAAGACAACCAGCCTATTACGTGTAGTACCTGCACTTAACCTTTTGGGAAAAATACGTCAGTTTACACTAGTAAATACAATTTAACTGACTCATTTTTAAAATGATTGAAAATTGATTTGAATGCTCATGGCACAAAATATTTTATAACTTGGGATAATTATGTAATATAATCTTGTAAAGGATTTACATGTTACTTATGCGTTCAGTAGCCCGGTTCGTGCCGGGTTAAAGATCAATAGACACACCACAATATTGAGTTATACACTTGACAGGTGTACGCCTACACCCCGTGCTCAGGTCGTGGCCATCTCGTAAGATAATGCCGAGGATATCCGGGACATGGTCATTAACCCCCCAAAGGCTTTAAGCAAACAAAACACTCAATCAAAACATAGCATCTCAATAAATTTAACCACTATTCGATTAAAGAATTTAATGCTAGACCAAGCGGTATTTTATATACCGTACCCCAAGCCCGTATAGGGAAAATAAGTTAAAAGTATTTACCTTGGTAAGTATATATCTCAATAAGCAAAAAAGGCAGGTAGCTTTTACCGGTGCTCCTAATCTGGAACGAAGGTTTAATATAACCTATTAGATTTCTAACGGGTCTTTATTTAAGCTTAAGCTTAGACCGGTTAGCTTTAAGGACGAAACGGTTCAAACGCACGATTAAGCGAAGACCGGGTAGAATATGATTTAGACCCGACAAGTTTGAATACTTGTATAATATGGGTATACTAAATACATTCTGGATTTTGAGACAAAAATGATAATGTTTGACCCGTCTCGGTCAATTTATGCAAACTAGTTACATAAACCGGACCGAACGCGAAAAGAGCGTTACGGGTAACCGTTAGAGTCATATGCAAGTTCCCTGAGTTAATATGCTCTAAATATGTTATAATATCAGTAAGTTATTTCCTATTATGCCCCAAATGGATTTAAACACAACCTATGCCTCATAAGGGCATTTTGGTCATTTAAAAGTTTATAAAAGAGTTTATTTATAAATCTGAGTTACAAGTCTGGTTAAAACAGTAAATATACTTAATTTAACATATTATAACAGTAGGTTATGACCCATAAGTGAAAATCATCAATTAAAACCAAACTATGCTCGTTAGGGGTATTTTGGTAATTTTACAAGGGCTTAAAATGTCAAACTTTGGAATCTGAGTTTATAAACTTGTACTTACTGTTATTTTATAAAAATATACTAAAAACATCAGTAGGTATCAACCTTATAGGTTTAATATGATTATAGTACATACTATGCGATAAAAATGCGTAAAAAGGCGATTTGGAGCCGTTTCCGGGTTTGTAAAAGAAATCTGATATTTTTATATTTCCAGAAGGCTCAAAGTATTATATTTATCAAATAAAATCAGTAGAAAAAGGTTTGGAGTTAAAAGGATTTATAAAACTCATTTTATAGCCCAAAAGGGCAAATTCGGTATTTACCGAATTAAACTTAGAAACCTATGTTATGATCAGCCAAAAATAAAATAAAAATATTTAAAAATCCTAAAATATTATATAATATCAGTGAGTAAAAAGTTTTATATTAAAAAGTGGGTTTAAATAGGCTTTACGCTAATTACGCCGTTTAAGTAACATAAAGCTTGTAATTTACGATAATGAGCATAACTCTTATTCTGGACCTCAAACTGATATGAAATTTTCGGTGCAAGTTTATAAATCAGTATCAAACGTTTCTACTCTTTCACTTTTTCAAAAATCATGTTTTATAGCAAAAAGGGCAAAATAGTCATATTTAAGCATAAACCGGTAACATGCATATGAATCGGTTAAACATGGAACCAAGATGTAAAATTCCAGAGGGTTAAACATATATGAAAGTTGGTCTAAAATATGCTCTAATGCAGATCTTAACATGTATGTACGGATCAGAACCGATAGTCAAAGAAAAAGTCCATTTATGAGACTTTCGGTTCCGATTCGGGTGTAATATAGAAAATTGTCGAGTTGATCAAGTTGAAACATGTTCTTACATTATTTATAAAGTTATTTTGATGATCAAACAGGTTGCATGTAGCCTACATTGTTAATCAAGCTTAAATTTGCAAAAACATATTCTGTTGACTTTTTATGAAGAACTTTGACTCGACAATTAGCATGCTTAGAGTGTGAATCTAAACATACCCTTTTAGGGGTTTGTTATACTCATAAATACCAACATGTAGGTACTTTCAATTTGAGATTTGACAGAGCCAATCTTGTTTAATCATAAAGTCAAATTTAAATTACGATACTTTGACTTTCGGTGAATACACTAAGCTAGAACGAATTAGAGAAAGATGTAAACACTTACAATGGTCCTAATCAAGCTTAGAGTTCACTATGAGGCTGCCTTGTCGATCAGAAATGCTCCAGGAGAAGTCTTGTGAGTTTTGAATGTTCAAGTGTTCTTATGTTTTTAATACAAGTGCCTTATAAGCAAATTTGGATGTGTTGTGAGGCTGCCACAAGGGTATACAGGTGTTATAAGACTTGAACAAGTGTCCTCAAATGCATGAAATTCGATTGGTGCATTCCCTGAATCGTTTACAGCTGCAAACAACTCGAAACAGGTCAGAACTGGCAGCTGGTCGCGACTTTTGTCGCTGGGTGCTGGGTCGCGGGCCGCGACAGGCCCCTCGCGGGCCGCGTGCGAGTAGTCGACCAGCTTAGAAGGTTTCAGACATATTGCGATTCAGTCCCTGATCTTTGAAACGTTGTTTTGTTCGTTTATTTGGCACTCTAGACCCTAAATTCTGATTTGTAGGAACCTTGGGACTTTTATAAGCTTGGGTATGTCCTCGGTTCACTTTGCGCTTACCCGAAAAGTCACGAAATTTATGATTACGTATTTAACCCTTCGTATACGGTTTTAATCATAACTTTCTCATACGTTCACGAAACTTCATGAAATTTTTATCACATGCTCTTGTGAGTATATTTTATTATTACAAAGCTTCGGGTTTGCCAAAAGATCACTCAGAGGTATAAATTCAACATGTTGACACGTTTAGCCCCTGTAGTTTGTAATTCCTCACTTTCTTTCATTTTTCGCTTCGTATGATCCATGATTCTTCCGTTTAAGATTATAAACACCATGTAGGGTTATTGTAGGGCTTATTTATCAATCGTTGACACTTTGACCCCTTTAATTTACATAGTTTCACCGTTTGTCAACTTTAGTCCCTCTAAAGTATGTTTTTACATATTCAAGGCCCATGACACGTGTCAATACATTATTGGACGTAAATTTCCGAGGTGTTACAGAAATCAACAGTCTGAAACATGAACAAAGCATAACCAAAGACCAACTCCAAGCTATGGTAGAAAAATACCAAGTTTGCAAAAAAGAGCTTGAATCCACCCAAATCACTTGTGAAAAACGGGTGGAGTCTTATAAAGGTTATGAATTGATGTTGGAAAAGTGATCAAGAGCAATGTGAAGTTTGGCATTGGCTTTAGAAAACATGACCAAACTTCTAAAAACACTCCTGAAATTGAATCTGGCTTAGTTGAAGTAATCCTAACAAACATGGTTGGTCAAGAGATAAAAGTCACTGATAAAAATGGAAACAAAATCATTTTAGAAAAACAGAAGGGTCATCAACCTTTGAAGAGATAAAAAAATATCAATTCAAACCCACCTAGTCTGATGAATGTGACATCCTTGAAAACTTTAAGCCAATGGATTTTTCCACAATTGAAGGTGTTAAAGCACCCAAGGCAAAAGTCATTCCTCTGAAAGATATCCCAACAGAGGTTAAAAACTTTGTTGAAAAGGAAACTGAAAAGAGGAAGAGAAGAGAAATGGTTAAAAACTTGTTTTGTGACTTTTGTGAGAAAAGAAACCATTCTACAAAAGACTGTTTTCACTTAAAAGCTTATGATATAAACAAAACAAGTGTCATTGAGCCTGCACCTAAGTGCACAATTTTTGGAAAAACCAATCATCTCACTCAAGAGTGTGTGTATCCCAAAACTTTTGAGGTTAAAAGAAAAGAGTACACTTCAAAAACACAAGAGAGTCCACAAAAACCTACCCCCAAAGATAAACAGACTTTTGTGCCTGTCCAAACAATTGCTACAAAATAGTTGAACAAAACCACTGCTCTGAGAGAGGTACAAGTGACAAATGCACCTCCATCAAACCAGTTCCCAAGAGGATATTGTCAACCACCATACCAAAAGTCCCTCATACTTATGAACCCTACAAAAGGCCCTCTAAGCCCAAAGTGAATAGGAATCCTTATGGTTATCATCATCTGACAGGAGATGGTCCACAACAGTAGTTACAGAAAAATCCTCAAAAATCTGTTCAAAACCCTGACCTAACCACTGTTCATGCTCCTGGACTTGAGGCTGACCTATCTGTGACCCCATCCAAAGCCATCTTGGCTTTGGAGACCCACCTGAACTAATTTGTTACTTGATGTGCAGGGAGCTTCTTCATGCTTAGATAATTTATGGTATGTAGATAGTGGAGGCTCTAGGCACATGAAAGGATGTAGAGCCCTACTCAAAGATTTCAAAAAACATGGAGGGGATGATATATCCTTTGGTAACAATTCAAAAGGGAAGGTGTTGGGGTCAGGGACAGTGCAGGCTGGGAAGCTCAAGTTTAAGAATGTCAATCTTATTGACAATCTTAAGTTTAACATCCTTAGTGTCTCACAAATGAGTGACAAAGGCTATGGGTCATTCTTCACTAAGGTTAACTGTAAGATTGTTGGGCCAGAAATGGTGAAAAAGATTGAAGAAATCATAGCCGGGGGTAAAACACAGCTTTTTGCTCAAAGGAGTGGCAGTGTGTATGTGGTTGATATGTCAAAAGATAACCCAATGGCTGATGCTTGTCTGTTCTCACCTGCCTCTAACAAAGATACAGAATTATGGCACATGAGACTTGGGCACACAAATCTTAAGACTATCACCACACTCTCAAAACAAGGCCTTGTAAGAGGTCTTCCACAAAAACTTTTCATTTGTTCTAAGCATTGTGTTTCCTGTCTAAAAGGTAAACAACATAAAAGCTCTTACAAGTCCACTGAAGAGTCCAAAAAAACCAAGTGTTTGCAAATGCTGCACACGGATTTGTTTGGCCCAGTAAAAATCATGAGTTATAAAAAGAAAAGATATTGTTTGGTCATTGTTGATGATTTTTCTCGGTTTACATGGACTGACTTTTTACATTCTTAGGATGAGACTGCAGGTATTTTGCAAGACTTTGTTAAACAGGTTGAAAAGCAATTTGACTTGCCAGTGAAAATCTTTAGAAGTGACAATGGAACAGAGTTTAGAAACAAGGAGTTGGATGAGTTATGTGTGGCAAAAGGGATTGTAAGGCAGTACAACATCCCAAGAACACCAGAACAGAATGGGGTGGTTGAAAGGAAAAACTGAACATTGATTGAAGCTGCCAGAATAATGCTTGCAGACTCAGGTTTACCCTTAACTTTTTGGGCAGAGGCTGTGAACACTCCCTGTTATGTGCAGAATACAGTTTTAATCAACCCCTGGCATCAAAAGACTACCTATGTGTGACATTTGTGCTTTTGTAATCATTGTACAACTCTAAACAATTCAAATATCAATGAAACAATGTGTTTTTATTCCAATAATTGTTTATTTATGTTTGACATTTTGCACGTTTTGATTTTTGTTCGATTTCAAACTCTTAAACACTTTCTGGAAAGTTATACGCAAACTGTCACGTAAACGTAATCAGTTTAACGCGACATACACTCTGGAACAACAACATAAGCTTAACATACCTTAAATAACCTTTACATAACTTAGAAATAAGTTTTGAAGGGTTCGGTATGGCAAAAACAAGTTTATTCAATCACAGGGACTGTTTGCGACAAACTGCAAAACTCTGTCGATTCGCATAGCAACGTACACTCCGGAACAAGATCATAAGCTAAATACACCCTAAATACCCTTAACATAGCTTAGAAATAATTTTTTAGGGGTTCGGTATGCGAAAATACGCTTATTTTTATAGGGACTAAAAGCGTCAAAAACTGTGAAAGTATGCATATGCGTGCATATCTTTTGTTCTGGCCATATCCGGACATCCAAAAATTTTTGTAATCATTAAAATAATTATATTTTAGTGATGGGAATGCAAAAATATCCTTTGTCGCGTAATTTGGATCGTTTTCGCGTCCGTTGAGTTTCGTCGTAATTAACCAAAAAACGCGATCGTACGACCAAACGAACCGACATCCATGATATTTCCAAGCATATTTCAAGTCACCTATGCTTTAACATCCTTGTAGAGCCCTGAAATTGGGTTAACGGAGGTTAAACGCGTCAAAAATCAAGTTTTGGGCTGCAGGGACCATTTATGTCAAAATATAAAAGTCTGGACAACATACCACTAGGCTGGCCGCAAAAGAACAAGACCCCCTGGGTCGCGGGCCGCGAGGCCTGGAGCTGGCAGATTCAAGGAATCAGCAAAACAGCCTGCTCTCCTTGGTTTTAATCATAGTTTTTTAGTATTGTGGGCTGGTTTGTGTGTTCTCCAAGTCCCCAAATCAGGTCCTAACAATTGTAGGGTCTTGATCATTCCTTGATCATCACACAAACACATGGAAAAGATCTAAAGGATCAAGATTTCCTATAAATACCCATGTTCTTCAACTTGCTCATCTTCATTTTCTTTCACTCTAGCTCTGAATTGAGGCTACCACACTTGGTTGGAGGCTTCATACATGAGCTTTCTTAGTCTTTTTCCAGCCTAGAGCACTTGTAAGTGTTCTTTCATGCTTTGTTCATTTATTTCAAGCTAGAAAGTCAAACATTGTTTGACTTTCAGCTTTAACCATGACTTGGTCAAGACAAAGTTCGTTTGAACTTTGCAACATGAGCGTAATCACGATGGTTATAGTCCCTTGCGACTATACCTACTGATTACCACGTTGACTAGTCGAAGTGACGAGTCAAAGTTTCGGTCAAAAAGCATGATTATGTGCATTTTGTGACAAAACTATTTTCGGGTATCAAAACACTTTGTTTTGATATCAAATCAGTTTTCTAACTTAGTTAAACATGTTTTAACATGTTTAACTCGTCACTTTTAGTTTAATGCTTATTTAGGGTCGTAAGTCAAGCGGTCTTAAGCACCGCTTAGACTTTCGAACCCGACCCATTTGGTCGATCATTAGGATCCCACCAAACATATTTTGTGACCATAGTTGTATAGGGAATAACCTTCCGAGGTTATACCTTATGGTCACTTCGTTTAGTTAGTTGTATGATATGTAGTTTATATGCCTTAGGAAAATGACCAAAATGCCTTTTTTGTGAATAATTTCAATTTAAGCATATGTAACCTAAATTTTGACACTTAAATTGTTTATGTAACATTATTAAACATGTTAGGGCATATAATACTTATCATAGGGTTAGTTAGACCATTCGAACGCGCATTTGTGCAAATGACGCGTTAAAGTAGCATAAACTACCTTAACGGGTCATAACGGGGCAAAGCACTTAGGATAGGTATCAAATCAGAATGTAGGCTTTGTTAAACCATATAATATGAGTTCCAACACTCATTTGGTTTACAAGACCTCATTCTACCCGATCTCCCGATTTAGGTCCCGATTATTAACATAGTTATCTATATTAGGTGCCGTTTGATTTCGTGATTCCCCAAGCTTTACTTGAACTTTATTCCAAGACTATTAAGCAATATCAAGTGAGTACATAGTCCCCTCTTTTACCGTTTTCAAATATTTTGGTGGTGATACACATGTGCCTACTTGTTACTTTCATGTTTTTCATGCTTTCATGACATATACTTGTTATGTTCATCTAGTACACATATAGTACATGATTTCAATTATGCTTTGCTATGTATGTTGACTAAGAATGCTAGCACATTGATTTCATAATACTTTTGCTGCATATGTTTACTCAGCATATGGGCACATTGATTTACATTACATTTCTGCTATGTATGTTGACTGAGCATGCTAGCACATTGATTTCATGGACATTTCTACTTCGTATGTTTACTTAGCATACTTAGTACGTGGTTTCTACATGACATGCTTACATTGGTTATGACATTTGGTATGTTTAACGGGACAAAAATACATTCATTAACATTGATCACGCCGCTCGGTAGTATGTAATGGTACCATAAGGCTTGACAAATCCCGTTCCTCGCTTCCAAGGTTTGTTTGGAAGTAGGGAATGACAGAATCCGAAAACATTTTTTGATAAACGTTTGACTTGTTAAGGGTTTATCCGACAGGTTCAAGGCTTGAATGTATGTGATAAACACAACCACATAAATGTTCGTATCAAATAAAGCATTGGTTTTGCAAAACATAACTTTTGATTTAAACTTTAGTTTATTCAAAGACATTGTTTTGTTTTGTACATGACATTTGGTTACACATGACATTTGACTATACATGACATTATACATTTGGTTTGAGTAAGACTTTTACTCACCATACAAGACATTTGATTATACAAGACATGGCTTACACGTGACATTGAGACCTTAGACATTGTTATACATAACATTTGACATTGGTTTAAACATGACATTTTTATGGGTTATTGATAAGTGATTTAAATAACCAAACGTGTGTAATATGATAAAAGCATGGTGGATACGCCGCTGGTACTTCCTATATATAAGTGCTTTTATGATATTACATATTGTAGCGTTATCTAAACCACTTCAACAAAAACAAAGACATGTACATATTATACAAAGACATGACATATTGTTTACAAGACATTGTTTTACAATTGACATCTTTTACACAACTCATTTTTACTTGGTTAATTATTTAACCATACATTATTCTTTTATATCATCTGATTTTCATATTGATTTTCAATAATTTTATAAAAGAAAACATTTTACAAGATTCATGACTAGTTTTCGTTATACACTTTTTTTAACTTTCAAGTCATGAATCCTTCATCAACAAAACCCATGTATCTCACGGGAATTTTTATCCTGACATACCTATTTTCACATGTGTTTCAGGAGCTAATGTTTAATGATGATCGTGCTACAGTTAGGCTGACTTGGGCCTTAGTGACTTAAAATCCAGCAAGACAATTTAAATTGTGTTATGTTTCTGTTAAATATCAAGACAATGTAAACTTTCATTCTAATAAAACCAAACTTTAAGTACCATGTGTTATGAAACAATGATTCTGTTACTACACTCCCCGACATTTCCGCCGCGGTTTGTTGTTTTACGCGGTCGGGGTGTGACACTATGAAACTCTGTTCAAAATCAAACCACTGATCTCCTATTTCAAAATCTTTGGTTTCCCATGTTTTATCCTAAACTTAAAAGATTCAATTTCAAAATTTGCAGCCAAATTGGATTGTGGTTACCATTTGGGATACTCAACCACTTCCAAGGCCTATAAAGTGTTTAACACAAGGACTAAGTGTGTGGAAGAGACTTTGAATGTAAAGTTCAATGAACTTTCATCACTGAAAATCCCAGCAAACCCTGCTGAACTGTTTGACCTTGATAAATTGACATTTGAAGATGTGTCTGTCAAGACTAACCCTGTAGGTACCCCACAATCTTTTCCATAAGACTATGGATGTGATATTGTGATCCCACAATACAAAGTCACTACCACCATCAGAGAAGCAGATGTTTAACACAGCTGTTAAAACTCTGCCACTGCTGAATCAACAATTGTTGATCAAAACTCTGACACATCATCATCTCCAACCTCTGTTGATAAAAATCCATCAACAGTAGATAAAAATCAACATTTTGCCACACCCATTCCTCCTATTCCCCCACCTCCATTTCAAATAGATGTTGGTTCTTTAAAATCACCAACAGATGTTAGCTCAGATGATTTACATCTGCAGCCTTCACCTTTCAATGCCATTGTTCCATACAAGGGGGATCTAATCTTCCTTAAATCTCATCCACCTGATCAAATTATTGGCAACATCAATGAAGGGGTTCTCACAAGAAGTCAATCCCAAAACATTTTTCTTTTTGCAAGCTTTCTATCACTCCATCAACTAGTCAAGTACCAAGAGGCACTGAAAGACAATAGTTGGGTAGAAGCCATGCAAGAAGAGCTCCAACAGTTCAAAAGACAACAAGTATGGGAACTTGTACCACTGCCAGAGGATATAAGTCCAATTGGCACAAAGTGGGTCTTCAAAAACAAAACTGATGAAAGGGGCATTGTTGTAAAAAACAAAGCCAGGCTTGTGGTTTAAGGTTATAGACAAGAATAAGGCATAGACTATGATGAGACATTTGCTCCTGTTGCAAGACTTGAAGCCATCAGATTATTCTTAGCCTTTGATGTTAACCACAACATCAAGGTGTATCAAATGGATATAAAGTGTGCTTTCCTCTATGGCAAAATACAGGAAGAAGTATATGTCTGCCAACCTCCTGGTTTTGAAGATCATTTTTATCCTGATCATGTCTAGAAGCTCAATAAAGCTTTGTATGGCTTGAAACAAGCACCAAGGGCCTGGTATGAAACTCTTTCCACTTTTCTAATCTCCATAGGATTCACAAGAGGTAAAATTGATAAAACACTGTTTTTAAAATGGAGAGGAAAAGATTTGATGATTGTCCAAATTTATGGTGATGACATCATTTTTGGAAGCACATGTAATTCCACGTGTGAAGAGTTTAGGCAACTCATGACAGCAGAGTTTGAAATGAGTGCCATAGGTGAACTCCAATGCTTTCTTGGTCCCCAAGTTAAGCAATTACAAAATGGAACTTTCATTCATCAAAGCAAATATGTAAAAGATCTTTTAAACAAATTTGACATGAATGATTGCAATCCATGTACTACTCCCATGGCAACCACAAAGCTTATCATGTCTGATGAAAAAGATAACTTGGTTGATCACACATTGTATAGAAGCATGATTGGGTCCTTATAGTACCTAACTGCTTCAAGGCCAGACATCATGTTTGCAACATGTGTCTGTGCCAGATCCCAATCAGCACCTAGGAAGTCTAATCTCATTGCTGTGAAAAGAATATTTAGATACATAAAAGGTGCTCCCACACTTAGTATCTAGTATCCTACTAATGGGAATGTCAACATTTCAGGTTAATCAGACAGTGATTTTCCTGGATGCAAAACAACCAGGAAGTCTACATCAGGAGGGTGTCAATTCCTAGGCAATTTCTTAGTGTCTTTGCAAAGCAAAAAAGCAAGCAGCTGTTTCCACATCCACTGCTGAAGCAGAATATATTGTTGTTGCAAGCTGTACAACCCAACTGTTATGGCTTCAAAATCAGTTGCAGGATTTTGGTATAACTGCTCTAAAGACTCCTATCATGTTGGACAGTCAAGCAGCTGAAAATATCATCAAAAATCTAGTATCCCATTCAACCACCAAGCACATTGATATCAGACATCACTTTGTGAGGGATTTCTATGAAAATGGTTTGATTTCTCTGCATCATGTTCCAACAAAAGATCAACTGGCAGATGTGCTAACAAAAGCATTAGACACATCCACCTTTGAAAGTTTGATCTCAAGAATTGAATGCTTAACTTGGATTAGAAGGCAAAACCTTCTTTTCCTTGAATAAAAAGCATTAAAATGTTTTCAGAAAATCAAAAATCCATCCTTAAAAATAGTTAAAATGAAATTTTTCATAAATCCTTAAAAGTCTGCCATAACCACTGATGTTTTAAACCTCTGGTTGGTTAAAAATTCTATCCACTGCTGAAAGACAACCTCTGTTTTCACATCCTTAGTTGACTTATGTTGACTAAACAACTGTTGTTACAACCTCTGATGTCTATCCACTGATAGACACAAAATCAGCCGCTGTTCTCATATACACTATACCCAACCACTGTTGTTGCCCAACAGTGGTTTCCAAACAACTGTCATCCACCTTTTCATCAGAGGTTGCCATGTGGGCAGATTAAATCCCAAACAGAGCTTTACTCACCGTATCGAATTCAAAATTCTCCAAAACGGTTTCCATCTTCTTCTTCACTTTTTCTTCAACCATTCGCAATTCTAAGTTCCGACCAAGGCTCTAATCATCAAACACCCTCATAATTACCTCTGTACTTTCAAGAAAACCACCAAAAATACAGACTTTCATTCAATAATTGACATATTGTCATTGATGTGTGTCGGTGTGAGTGTATTTTTACTTATATTTTTAGCTCTTTTTACTCGCCGATTTCAAGTTTTAAATTTATAAAACACGATAATCTACTATTACTCTACACATGCTTATGGCAAGTATACCCATCGCAGACGTAGTATAGTGATGGCAAGATACCGAGATCGTCCAAGGACACAAGAGCTTTTAATACAGGTTTATCGTCAACGTCTAATCGAACCAAACTTTTAGAAAATATTTTTAAACTAATAAAAAGATAAAAAGGGAAAATAAAATAAAATAAAAATAGATAGACAAAAAAGAATCACTTGGATCCAACTTATCTTTCATGTACCCTTTTAATGATTTCCACACTTTGGGCATTTTAAGAGATTATCTCGGTTATAGTATTAGGCCCTTCTTTTGAAGGAGACATTACCCTCAACCTAGTGGTTTGAGTCAGCAGGGATACAATCCCAGTAGGTCTAAATATTGAAAGATAATTAAGTAAGTTATTAATGAAAAATGTGGTGGGCCCCCTTCCAGGCAGCGGTCACCTCAACCCGTTGGGCTGAGTCAGCAGGGATACAGTCCTCGCGGGGCTGGTTTAAAGTTTTAATAGTATTTTATGAATAAGGGATTCATGTAGTTTCTTACTCTCAGTCGGGCCAGTCATTCCCGGCCAATCCGTGGAGTAGTACTAAACTTGAACCAGGTTCTCGCAGGATCTATACACTGAACGAGACATAGAATTACCCAACCACCCTTCTAACCCCCTTCCAAGTAGTTAATGCTTTATGTAGACCGTAAAGAGATTTATATGTGAATAAACGACATATGAAGAATGGTTGAATAAATTCTCCTTCAATATAAAAAACTAATTATTAAAGTCATTAACACATACCCAATTAAAAATTTACCAAAGATTGGAAATCATAAAGGATATGTCTTCACCAAGTGATGTAAGAATTTAGCCAAGCATGGCCTTTGTTTGACAAAGATTCTTACTATCAATCTTGGATCCCGAGACTACACACACACTCTAAAAGATGGAAAATGGATGATGGTGGTGGATGATGGTGTTGTAGTGGTGGCAAGTGAGAGAGAAGTGGTTTGCCAAGGGATGGTTTGAAGTGGAACCAAGCACTTCTATTTATAGCTGTATTCAGAAGCTTCAGCACGGCCCGTGCCCGACTGGCACGGCCCCGTGGCCATCTCTCTCTCTCTCTCTCTCTCTCTCTCTCTCCCTCCCTCTTCCTCATTAGCTGCTTGTCAGATCTTGTACTAACACGGCCCCGTGTGTCAACGACATGCCCCATGGCCAAAGTACTTGTTGTACTATCACAGATTCTGAAAATCTTTGAGTTGACCACGCCCCGTGTTGTCTTGGCACGGCCCCGTGTCGGCTGCCAGTTTTGTCCTTTGCTGTTGTCTTTTCTTCTACACAGCATCCACTTCTGGACACAACCCGTGTCTGGTGGACATGGCCCCGTGTAAGGTCTTATGTTCTTGCTATTTTGTGGTTTGGATGTGAATCAGGGCTTGGCGAGTTGCATCAATTCCTCCTTCTTTTCATTTGTGTTGGATTTTGCTGTCTTTTTTACCCTTTTGCACATTTAAGCTCTTTTGACCCTGAAAATTATAAAGGAACAGAAAACCAAGCTTTTTCCAACATTAGTACTAAAAAGGGGTTGATTTTACGCCGTATTTGATATAATTTATATGTTGTATTTTAAGCACATCAAATACCCCCACACTTGAATCTTTGCTTTTCCTCAAGCAAAACTCTATTACGTGGTTTAGACACCCAAACTGAATACGTAGAAGGGAAGGTTTTGGTCTCATCTTTAGAGTGTCAGGAATCCAATTCTAAATCTATTTTGTTTTTATTTTATTTACAATCTTATTCGTCATGATTTATTTAAAACATAAGTTAAGAAAATTTATTTACTTTGGGCAAACCATGCCTTTATAAAATTCCATTTAGTTATATACAAATTTACACTCCTCACAAGTGGTCACTCAACACTCGGCCGATGATGTATTAAGTGAAAACACTCGTACCCGTATTTGGAACTTACTCCTACCATAGGCTTGACAATTGATCAAACCACCTCCTTTTCACGTTAAATCCTTAAAAATATCAAGAGGGCTTTGAAGGGTAGGTGGTGGTTCGGGTTTGGTAGGTTTTATTGGAAAAAGGTAAAAAACGTAAAATATCGGTTTTTCTATTGCTTTGTGGCTTAGCAAAAAATACTTTGGCATATTTTTCTGATTTTTTTGCCAAAGTTGAAAGTGAGCCGTAATTGTAATTTCATAACTGATAAGTTAACAAAAATGAAAGATGAAAAATGAAAAAGGTTTGTTTTTGTGGGTTTAGAAATGAAAAGGTTTTAAGGTTCAAAGGGTTAACTAGGGGGTGTTTTTGGATAAAGCAAAGAAAAATAAAGGTTCTGTTTTTGAAAAGAAAATGGGTTGGTCCTAATGCCTCTATCATTTACTTACTTGGATTTTTGTCGGTAAGGAGTTGGAACGCATTGTATTGTCAAGTTCAAGATTCGTGAGAACCAAACGGGCTATCACACAAGAAACTAAAATTGAGCAATTAGTATAGATGTATATTTGTATGCTCGTTAATGGATCAAAACTCACTTTTGTGGGAAAAGGGTTGTAGTGTAAAAATATATATATAATTAAATTTTACAAAGATATGTCATGCCTGTTTTCGTATTTTTTTCTAAATTGGTTCTTTTTATCACGACGTTATTAGTTGTAAATTTGTGAAAACATAATTTTTAGAACTTGTTTTTCCCAACTAAACCAAGATAATAAAAAAATAATGAAAGGAAAATTTTGAAAAAAAGTTTGGGGTGATTAGCTGTTCCAAGGCAAGTTTTGTGTAAGCCTTGATTTAAGACAAACGATTCAAGGTTTTTATTATCTCCCCCCCCCCCCCCACTTAAATTACACATTGCCCTCATGTATCCCAAATAGGATTTATTTTGGTAAAATGTGTAAAAAGTGTGAAAATAACAAGAATTTTTTGTTACTGGCACTTGCAGAACGGGGGCGTGCTATGGGGACACGGCCCCGTGTCTAAAGTGCCAGTAACAAAATGAAATCAGAAGACTTACAGTGGGGTGGCCACGAGGGTGTGCTGGGTGAGCACGACCCGTGCCACCTTCTGGACAGAAATTATTTGACAACAGTAAGTTAGGCACGGGGGCATGCATAGTGAGCACGGCCTCGTGCTGCAGCCACTATTCTGCAGTTTATGAGTCGGGAGGCCTCTGATTTACGTGCATAGGTTCCATTTTTCATCATCCATCAGGTGTTTCCACTTTCTTCAACACATTTATTTAAAATACCACCTTCCAATCATCCATTTCATTTAAAATAAAAATATTACAAGAAATAAAATAAAATTACAAACCTACATAGTCCTAAGATAGATAAGATCTTGAGAAATGCCTCCTCGAGATCATTTTAAACAACCCTAAAGCTAGATTTATGAATGCTAGATGATGGAGTTCTAGAGCTTTTGCGGGAAATACTCAATCTAGAGGTCGTTGAGCATCTCTTCGATCTCCCTTAATATGAAGATAAAGGGTTCCTCTTCTACCTCCTCTTGAGGGGGGAGCGAGATTTATCGGGACCTCGAAGGTGGCATTGATAGGGGGAGGTACTGGAATCTTATCTTCCCATCCTGTTGGTTGTATGACCTCATTAGCGAGGTTCCAATCTTCTTTAAATAACCCTAAAGCTAGATTTATTAATGCTAGATGATGGAGTTCTAGAGCTTTTGCGGGAAATACTCAATCTTGAGGTCGTTGAGCATCTCTTCGATCTACCTTGATATGAAGATAAAGGGTTCCTCTTCTATCTCCTCTTGAGGGGGAGCGAGATTTATCGGGACCTCGAATGTGGAATTGATAGAGGGAGGCACTGGAATCTCATCTTCCCATCCTGTTGGTTGTATGACCTCATTAGCGAGGTTCCAATCTTCTTGTGGGGAAGATTGGCTCCATGGGAGGCAAGGCCAAGATATTCAACCTTTGATGTAAAAGGTTGATTTCTCTGAAACAATCTTCTAGCCCCATGGTAAGATAGTTCACACGATCTATGAGAACCTCCTCCAGTAAGGTCATCTCGTCGAGACTCTCTCTCAAGGCACTCACATATCTTACGAGCGTGGCCTCGAGGGAGAGCCTTCTCCCTCTTCTCTGGTTCCTGGATCTTGTTGATGATGTTCCACTTTGCTAGCTTGACATCTTGAGAGAAAATGACCAACCGTTAACAAGATATGGAAGATCAGAATGTGCAGCACGGCCCCGTACTGCTCCAACTGCTCTAGATTCTTATCTCTTAAAATTTTATTTCAAGTTAGATTTGACTAATTTTTTATTTTCTAAACGTAAATAACTTGAAACAATGTTTTACTATAGTTAATTTTGAAATTTTTTTAGCTAAGAATCAAGAGTATGACCCTCCTATTGAATTTTTTGAAGCTTCAAGCTTCAATGGAGTTCATGAAGAATGAAGAAGGGGAAATGCACAAAAGAGGAAAGGAGAAGAAGGTCAAATGAGACCTTTTTAAGAACATACCTTTTGGGGTATGTGTGAAGAATCTTAGGGATCTTGACGTTTAGGAATGGTTCCAAACATTCTCCTAAAGGCTGACTTTATAGATAGTGACAGCACGCAGGCATGGCCCCATGCCGGATGCATGTGTCAGAGAATGTTGTCCGTTAGTAGTATACGGCCTCCGTCGTTTCTGACACAGCCTTGTGCCAAAAAAAATACAAGGGGCACGACCCCGTGTTAGTGCGGCACGCCCCATGTTTTTAGAAAAAAGATGGGCACAACCCCGTATTCAAGGAACACGGCCCCGTGTTCAGAGTTTTTATGAAGATTGTCTAGGTTTTCTAAGGAATTATCCGACGTCGGGTGGTTCCTTACTGGTTGGAACAACACCGTACCGTCGGATATACCGTAGACTTAGGCGAGGGGTATGAAAACGCGAGAGGTTATCGGAAAGGTAGAAGACTTCTTTTAAAATGGGAAAATGGGGCCTTCCCTTATTTACCTTTTACGGGATCTCGTTAAAGAAGGTGTGAGTCAATTTGCTCCTGTCCATGCTGTTGGTGTGAAATTCACACTCGGTAAGGGGGACCGTCATTGCTGAATCAAAACAGGGACGACTATCGCTTTCGTTTTTGCGATCGTCTATGGTGGAAGGTTGGTTGACCTTGGTGTTGTTGTATATACCTGAATTTTTTCCATCGATTCTCCTTCGGATGGAATCCTTGATGAATGTTGCGCCTTCATGAAGGATTCTAGTTCCTTGATTCTTAGGATAATCCTCTCTTCTATTTAACCTGTCTTCTAGGTCATCTAGGTAAAAAGGTTGATGGGGTTCAGGCGGAGGGATTTCATTATTATTCCCACTCCCGCTTGTCTCAAGGTTTTCGTTACAGGAAAACGACGGGGCTAAATAGTGGGGAGTGAAGTTTAGAATGCCACATTCTGATTCTTCATGCTCCTCCCCGCAATAATCGCACCATAAACCGTAAGAGTGGCGGGGATAGAAATAATCAAAGAAATCTATTTTTTAGACCGTCGGGATCAGACGGTCACTATTTTCTTCCAAACAGAGAGTTTGACACGGCTCCGTGTTAAGTAACACGGCCCCGTGCTGCAGTCTGTATCTAGCAGAAAATAGGTTTTAAGAAACTGGAGAGTTGACACGGCCCCGTGTTGTAACAGCACGGCCCCGTGTCAATTCTGCAGAAAGTGAAAAATTAAAAGAAAAAGCAAGAAAAACCTAAAAAGAAAAGATAAAAAGGATTAGGCCATTAATTTTAAGCTTTCTTAAAATCCTCGTGTCCCTGGCAAGACCGCCAAAAACTTGACGTGTGTCGGTGTGAGTGTATTTTTGTTATATTTTTATAAAACACGATATTCTACTATCACTCTACACACACGCTTAGGGCAAGTATACCCATCGCGGACGTAGTATAGTGATGGCAAGATACCGAGGTCGTCCAAGGACACAAGAGCTTTTAATACCGGCTTATCGTCAACGTCTAATCGAACCAAACTTTTAGAAAAGATTTTTAAACTAATAAAAATATAAAAACAGAAAAATAAAATAAAATAAAAATAGATAGACAAGAAAGAATCACTTGGATCCAATTTATCTTTCATGTACTCTTTTAGTGATTTCCACACTTTGGGAATTTTAAAAGATTATCTTGGTTATAGTAATAGGCCCCTCTTTTGAAGACGACGTTACCCTCAACCTAGTGGTTTGAGTCAGCAAGGATACAATCCCACTAGGTCGGAATATTGAAAGATAACTAAGTAAGTTATTAATGCAAAATGTGGTGGGCCCCCTTCCAGGCAGCGGTCACCCTCAACCCGTTGGTCTGAGTCAGCATGGATACAGTGCTCGCGGGGTTGGTTTAAGTTTTTAATAGTAGTTTATGAATAAGGGGTTTAAGTGGTTTCTTACTCTTAGTCGGGCCAGTCATTCCCGGCCAATCCATGGAGTAGTACTAAACTTGAACCAGGTTCTCGTAGGATCTATACACTGAACGAGATATAGAATTACCCAACCACCCTTCTAACCCCTTTCCAAGTAGTTAACATGCTATATATAGACCGTAAAGACATGAATATGTGAATAAACGATATATGAAGAATGGTTGAATAAATTCGCCTTCAATATAAAAAACTTATTATTAAATTCATTAATACATACACAATTAAAAAGTTGCCAAAGTTTGGAAATCATAAAAGAAATACATAAAAGATATGTCTTCACCAAGTGATGTAAGAATTTAGCCAAGCATGGCCTTTGTTTGACAAAGATTCTTACTATCAATCTTGGATCCCGAGACTACACACACACTCTAAAAGATGGAAAATGTATGATGGTGGTGGATGATGGTGTTGTAGTGGTGGTGGAGTGGTGGCAAGTAAGAGTGAAGTGGTTTGCCAAGTGATGGTTTGAAGTGTAACCAAACACTTCTATTTATAGTTGTCTTCAGAAGCTTCAGCACGGCCCGTGCCCGGCTGGCACGGACCCATGGCCATCTCTCTCTCTTCCTCATTAACTGCTTGTCAGATCTTGTAGTAACACGGCTCGTGGCCAAAGTACTTGCTGTACTATCATAGATTCTAAAAATATTTGAGTTGACCATGCCCCATGTTGGCTTGGCACAGCCCGTGTCGACTGCCAGTTTTGTCCTTTGTGCTTGTCTTTTCTTCTGCACGGCATCCACTTCCGGACACGGCCCGTGTCTGGTGGACACGGCCCCGTGTCAAGTCTTCTGTTCTTCCTATTTTGTGGTTTGGATGTGAACCGGGGTTTGGCGAGTTGCGTCAATTCCTCCTTCTTTGCATTTATGTTGGATTTTGTTGTTTTTTTGCTCCTTTTGCACATTTAAGCTCTTTTGACTCTGATAATTAAAAAGGAACAAAAAACCAAGCTTTTTCCAACATTAGTACTAAAAGGGGTTGATTTTACGCCGTATTTTATATAATTTATATGTTGTATTTTAAGCACATCAGTCATCCTCCTAATACAAAACACTTCTCACCACTGATGCACCAATATACCAAGACACACTACGTGATTTCTGGGCAAATGTCGAAATTCAAGAACAAGGCAATGAGCCATTTGGTATGACTTCAAAAGTAGGAGGTGTCTTAGTTGCCATAACCCCCACTACCATCTTAGAAACATTTCAGATGAATGACTTAGCAGATAAAAATTCTTTCCCAAAAAGTGAGTGTCAAACTGATTTGATTGAAAGGGGATATGGTAGACAGTTGAACAGAGCAACCATGTTTAAACCAAACTTTCCACCACCAATGAAGTTCCTATTCCATACCGTGTTAACTTATCTTTGAAATAAAACCACGGCTTTCAATGAAATACCTCTCAAAATTCAGTACTTGGGATATGCAATTTTGACCAAAAATGATTTTAACTAATCCCAAGCACTGTTTACAGATTTGGTTAATAATTTGAAAAACATTAAAAAATGGGAAGAATGCTTTTTTTCTCTTGTTCCCAATGCTTTTGAGCTATTATTTGCAAAAAAACATGTTCCACAAAAAGCCTTTGAGCAAAGAACACCTTTCAAAATGAACAGTCTTTCTTCTGAAACTTTTACTCACCTAACGGCCAAAGAGTCAAGTGTTTGTGAAACAAAAGCAAAGAAGTCTGAGCAAATTTTAGATGAGTCCACATCTACTCCTCAAACTTCTGTTGCTGAGCCCACTGCTCATGGTGATCACAGCACCACAACCACTGCTGTGAAACCCCCACCATCAAAACCCAAAAGGACCAAATCCAAATCCACAAATCCCACCAAACACACAAATAAGGGTCCTCTGGAAGATGAGATCCTAGATGTTAACCCTGTGATAACACAAATGTCACTAGAAACCACTGTTGCTACTTCCTCACAATAGTTGGAAAGATCTCAACCTGAAACCTCAACTCCTCATGATTCCTCACAAAAGGAACATGTTGTAGGCACAGGGACACCTCAATATGAAACATTACCTTCACTTGAAAGTACGTTTAAAAGATCTTCTCCCGGGGCAATGTCTCTTTCTACACCAATCCCCACATCTCCTATTCCACCAACTTTCATACCACTATTTGAAGCTATTGACAATCAGACAATAAGTAGCCCCTCTCACCAACACATTACTAAGAGTATAACTTCAACAATAGCTGTGTCTGAACCTGTTCAAATAGCTATCCCATAAACAGTTGAGGAGGCTACACCTCTTGAATTTCCTGAAATTCTTGTAGGTAGTTCAAGTGGAGCAGCTACTACAGATGTTGGATCCACTGATCAACATTTGGACAATAGTTTCATTAGTAAGACTCCCTTGAAGGTAACCACTGTTGTGGCTACCAAGGTAACCACTGCTGCAGAGGGAAGTCCCCAGAACCAAGACAATGGGGCATCTTCTAATGTTGATTTGGAGTCTACTCCTATCACAAAAGCATATACAACCACCTCTAGTGGGAATTCGGGTAATCCTGTTAAGTTAGATGATGAATTAAAATACAAGGATTTGACGAAGAGGATGTCTTCCATTGAAACAACTGTTGGGGAAATGAAAGATATGATGAAGTAGTTGGTGGATGCTTCCAAAAGTCAGCCTACTCGTCAGCAATTATCCCAGGAGCTGTGGAATTCTGTGCAACCAATCTTAGCAGCTCAAAGGGAATTGGCTGAACTTCAACATAACTCACACATGGAATTGATCAGAGTTATGGTTGAAGCAAGATACAAATATACCCAGGCAGATATCAAGGGCATCAAATAAGCCCTTGCAAAGTTAACTGGCTCCTCCCCTGCATCGGTGTTTGAAAAAGAGGATCAAGATGATGCCAAAAAGGGGGAGAATGATTCTCTGAGAAAATTATATCTTGATCCAAAAGCCAAACCAAAAGCTCAGCCAAAACAAAAGCCAGCTTCTGCCAAAGACACTTCTGCAACATCTGCTAAAAAATCTGATATTGGAAAGAAAAAAGGGAGTTGATGAAACCCTAAACATCCAAACAGATGAAGAGATTGTTGAAAAGCAGAAGAGAAAAGACACAAAAGAAAGCAAAGAAGATGTCTTTAAAAAGGAACCGGAGGATAAGAGAAAAAGAGAAAACCAAGCACAAAACGTTGGAACTTCTGACAGAAGAAAATCATTCAGAAACAATAGACCACCACTTGCCACATTTCCCAAAAGAACTGCTTCTAAAAAGCCAACCACTGCTGCATCTAAACCTAAACCTTCACCTCAAAAACCTTCACCACAAAAGCCACCTCCAAAGAAGAAGAAAACAGCTTCATCAACACCACCATTCATAACAAAACCAACATATGTTGATGCGTCAAAAGCATCAACAGATGTTAAGACAACAGTTGTTGATACACTAGTGGTTTCAACAGTTGTTAGCCAAACCATTGCCACTTCCATTCATTTTGACACACTAACAACCCAACTACCACCAACACCCCAAAGATTCCCTTCACAAACAACATTTTCACCCAAACCATCTTCTCCCTCAAAAACTCCTCCTTCTCCAAAATTTGCTTATGCTAGAAAAAGGAAGTTTGTGGTGCTTGAAGAAGAAAAAGAAATGCCAGCACCAATTCCTTTATCATCTGTTCATGTTTCATCATTCATTCCACCCTTATCACCAAAAACCAACCCTGCCAAACATCCACCCACTGGTTACATCCCACGAATCATTCCCATGGAAACTCAATATCCTCTTGAACTGATTGCAGTCCAATCTGAAATGGAACAGTTCTACAAAATAGAGGATCCATCCAAAAGAACCTTCCCATATCTGTATGGCTTGAGAACACCTCAAAATATTGATGAGTACTTAAAGTTGAAAGCTAACCAAGCTCACAGTATTGCAAAAGAAGGGAGTAAAGGGCAAGGTGATAGGAGATACCAAAGTCTCTATCAACATGGGCTAAGTAAGTCAGGAAACTGGAAGACTTTGCTAGAGACTTGAGTAAATCTATGTCTGAGTTACCTCCGACTGCTGATCTTCAAAAGGAACTAAGGATTGATTACTTGGATGTCATCATGAAAGACAAGCCCTACAAAGCCAAGTCTCAATTCAAAGACTGGTCTCTTGAAGCTCTCAAAGAAGAAGTAAACAGACTTGAAATGATGAAGAAAGATCCTCTAATGAAGAAATATGCTCCCAACTAGAATAAATATAAGAAGGTTGATACAGATGAAGCATTGAGGTACAAAAGAAGGAGAGCAGAGCTTGTTGCAGCTGTATATGGGCCTACTAGATATATTGCAAGATGGTCTGAGCATAATGGTAATGAAACCTATAAAAGGTTAGAAGAGCTTAGAAAGACAGATCCAACCCTTCCTAAGAAGCCAGTGTACTCTGAAACCACTGCTGATAAGTCTCAGCAGACCAATGCCTCTAAAAAGTTGTTCTCATCCACTGCTTTACCCATCAGTGCCTTGTCTCATTTAAAAAGACAAAAGCAGATGGATGAGGAATATGAAAAGAGGTATGTTGAACACAGAAAAGAGGCTATCAGAAACCAACTACTATATGGACCAAAGGATACTGCTAAACAACTTGCTGCTCAAATTTCTGATACACTCAAAAGGCTGGCAAGCAGACCTCAATCCCCAAACTCATCACAAATAAATCTCATCCCTAAAAAGCCATCAGATCCAAAAATACTAAAGTGGAAGTCTGACAAAGAAACCCACGTATTGACTCCGATCAAATCTGATGGTAGTATTGAAAAGCTATCAAGGGAGGATGCATTTGGTCTGGATGCAAGTGATCTTCAAGACCTATTGAACTTTCAACTGCACAGGGATGAAGAAGACATAGATTCTCTGGATTTTGAGCTCCAATTTAAAGCGCAAATCCGGGAACTATTGATGAGAAAATAAAGATCAGAGAATAATGGAGAGTTTTGGCATCATCTGTTCTAGGGGAGATTGTTGGCTCATGTGATCCTTCCTTGAAGAACAGATGATACAAAGCCAAAACTGGTTCTGCAACAACTGATCCTAATAATCGTGCTTTGAGTTCCTTTTTCCCTCCAATGACAGTGGCTTGAACATCTGATGATTCTCTAAAGTCTGTTGATTTGCGAAGACTGTTATATGCAAAGCTCTATTGGATGTAAAGACTGTTGAAGACCAATCATCTGCTGGAGTTAAAGAACTGCTGAAGTCAAAGGCCTGATCAGCCTTAATGGAAAGCACTACTCAGCTTCATCAGTGATTGAGCATCATCAGCGGATAGCATTCATCAGTGTTTAGTTAATCAGTGTCTAATGTAACAGTGTCTGTAATCATCAGTGTTTAGAGGTTGTTAAGATTGTTAGCTGTCACTGTCTAGGTGATGTCAGTAAAGATGCCACAGTGTTTAGGATTGTATTATAAATAGACAGTGCCTGTACTATTCTATTAGCTCTTTCACACACTTTGCATCTTGTATGAACTTACACTTGTGAGCTCAGGCTGAGGATTGTATTATAAAAGCTTTTCTTTCCTTGTTTATGTTATAAAGTTTTTCATTCATTCCGCTGCAAAGTATTCCTCTATTTATCTACTTTCATTGTTCATCTTATAAAAACAACATAAATAAGTAAACTCAGATCCTAACAAAATGTCTTAAGGAATTCTGTTGGATTCAAGGAAATGACTATGACACAACTTCATGGTAGACTTCTCACTTTTGAGAGAGAACTTAACAAAAAAAAAAAAAAAAAAAAAAACAGAATTTAATGACATTTGGTAAGGTTGCTAATGATTACATGTTTGGTAACATAACCGTGATGAGTCATGATGGATCATGATCAACTAACAATATGAGTGATCGGAGTTATGATCATTTTGTTGACATAACTACTGGTTTTAATTCTCTATCTATCTCATCACCTGTTAGAAATCAGAACTTTGCATTGATGATGAATGATCAAAAGCCCATGGATCTAACATAACAAGAGGAATTTGACGTTCTTAACCAGCTTGCACTTCTAAGCATTAGGACTAATAAATTTTATAACAAGATTGACAAAAGGTTTCCTGGTTTAGAGGGTAGGGGTAATTTGACAAAGACAAATCCAAGGTTGAATATTACAAGTGTCATAAATTAAGACATTTTGCTAGGGAATGTAGAGGATCTACACATAATCTCACATCATATATGACATATCCTAGCCAAATGAACCATTCTGACCCAACTACTGGACAACAAACAATTTTTTCAAATGCGTATCAACACTCTTCCCAGATTGCCCCTGGTCCATCCACACAGTAGACTGCACATCTTTCACAAGGGCCAGTACAAATGGCATACCAATATGCTAATGGGCCATCACAATATCAACAAGCACATGTCCAAAAACCACAACATCACATATTTGATCCCATGCACATTTACCAGCAGTATCACAAACTTCTGGTTCCCATACACCAGGAACTACTCAACAAAGCTTTTTCAATCAATGCTTTGTAGATTGGAGTAGTTTGCCTGAGAATTTGAATGATGAGAATTTTGGCATTATTGTTGTGGATCAGGGTACACAAGAACTTTGCACTAGTTGCTTTATAAACCATAAGTGAGAACTCTGACTAAGCACTAGTGAAACTGCTGGTTTATGCATTATACCACATGCCGAATCAACAACTATTGGATCTTCATAGAATGTTGATATATTCCCAGAAATACTGAAATAACTATGTTCAGAGCAATGCATTAAGGCATTTGGGGATATCAAAGCTGTGAACCTAATGCTAAGAGAAAAATCTTAGAAATTTGAAAAGCTATTGAATCAAAACATGATTTCTCACAAAGAAGCTATTAAAGAAAAAGAACAAATCATTTGAAATCTAAAACATGAAGCCACTATTCACAATGCACAAACTAGGTTACTTTTGTCAAAATATCAATTGTGCCAGAAGGAGCTTAAATCTACCCAAGTGAATTGTAAAAAATGAGTAGAATCATGCAAAGGGTTTCAGATCTTGATAAACCAACATACACAAAGCGATGTGTTGGATCTAAGAGAGTGTGTTGTTTCTTATTAAACAGTTAAATAAATATAGAAATTCAATCAAAATAGTTAATATAAACACATCAACATTAACACTACTGGAATTGGGAATGATTGAAGAATGATTTCGTTATATTCAAATGCTTCATAACAATCAAAGGTACAAAGTACTCTCCCTCACCAGGTGAACTCTCTCTCACTATGTTCTTATGCCTTTTGGCTATTAGTGTTAAATTATACCTAATACGAAGAGCTATATTTATAGTAGGATAGAACTGCTAATGACATCACCATGAAAGCAACCCTAACAACTCATTAAATAATGTAACTGCTAACAATTAGTAAAACCGCTTGATAGGTACACTGTTACATTGAACTACTGCTTCTAGAAGATTTAGAGAAAATAACTAGATTCCTTGAAACTGCTAGTGGGAACTAGCGTTTCTAGGAATCCAAAACTTCTGGTCTTTGACTTGCTGACTTGATCTTCTAGTCTTTAGCCTTCACTTTTGTTGACTTAAATGTTGACTTGTTGACCAGCACTTTGACAATCTAGCACTTGTTCTTATGTTTTCTATTCAACAACTAGATTCCTTGAAACTGTTAGTGGGAACCAGCATTTCTAGGAATTCAGAACTTCTAATTTTTAACTTGTTGACTTGATCTTCTAGTCTTTATCCTTCACTTTTGTTGCCTTAAATGTTGACTTGTTGACTAGCACTTTGACAATCCAGCACTTGTTCTTATGTTTTCTATTCTTGAATGCAACAGTTTTGTATTAGTAGTTTGGGCAGTTGTTTTGGGAAGCCTCTAAGTGGGGAAACTTCTAGACCAATGAAAGTACTTCAACTTATTACAACAGGTAGGGAAGATGGTTCCCTTGGGTTTTGACTTTCATCATCAGTAGGTCTTACATAACCCAACAATTTCCCCTAAATCTGTTGATGCCAGAATCACACTTATTAATTCCTTTCTTTTATTCTTTTATTTAATGAAGTATTTCAACCTTTCCCTGATCGTGCCTATGATTCAAAGTTCAAGATTTAGAGCTTGATTATCATCAACATCTCTTTCCATTTCAAGACCAAGAACAACCTTGATGTCTTCTGGGCTCAGACTTTGGACTTCATACCCATCCACCTAGATTCTAGAGCCATCTTCTCCACAAAACTTGAGTCCTTCATTGCTTTCCATCTCATAATCTTTGGGTTAGGGAGATTGTGAGGCAAGTCTAAGACCTTAGTAGGAGCCACTGATTGAAGTGATAGATTTTATGGATATTCTTTTGGAGATTCCTCCAAAGCAACTGTGTAGGTTCCTGTTGCTAGGTTGGTAAAGACATATGTAGTATCAGGCATACATGAAACTAGCAATAGCTTCTCTTCTTCATCCAAATCAACAATCCATCTTGCATAACCATGTTTTTCTTTCAAGTTGTTCAGGTAGTTTTCCATGATTTTTGGATTGTAGGAGACGATTTCCTAGGGTTTCAATGGAACAACAACATACTCCTTTTCAGCAATCTAGATCTCTGTGTTCTCCTAGTTTGGTCTTGGTGAGAATTTGTTTGGATTTTTCTTTCTTTCATCTAGGTAGTCTATCTACTCTTTTAAAAGATTAGACTCCTTCTACCTTACAATTGAACGTTTAGGAGCCCAATTCATAAGAATCATTTTCTGTTTCATCTTGAAGGTCTTTGTTGCCTCTTCTGGAGTTGGCTTTCTTTTACTACTAAGCTTCTAATTTGGAAGTGTGACCTCGATGGTGGGGTCTGCTAGCATCTTCTTAACTCTAGCAACTTCTACCAGTAGTTTCTATACATCCCAATTTTGAAAGACATAGAAATTCTTCACAGGATAAGAGACATTTTTCTTGAGCCATTCTATGCTTTCTTATTTTGAAGTATTTGCCACATATTGAAGCTTGAATGGAGGAATCTGAGAGAGCATTTGTGATTCTTGAAACATGTGTTGTTAATAAGCCCTGATTTCCCTCATCCTTTTATCCATGACATATTGGGCCTTTCAATATGTTATCTTGGCATGATTCTTGTTTGTGCATATTCTATGATAACAGCTTAATAATTTAATAGTTTAGTCTTTGGATATTTTATATTTGGCTTAGCATTTGTGCTTAGCTTATTTAGAGTTGTAATGGGCTTGGAGAATGGCTTGGCCCAGTCCAAAGCCCAATATGCACACAATTAGTATATAAACATGTTTTGCATTAGGGTTTTGGCTAATCCTCATAGTTAGTCTTCCTAGAGTATTCTAGAGAGAGAAAGAGAAAACGCAGAGGAGAGAGAGACGAGATAGAAAGTCGGATTCTTGAATTGATTGTGCACACTTATTTTGGATAATCAATAGAAGACAAGTTAATGATTTATAACAACTCTCCTAAAAACCCTTAAACATGTCCTATATGTCCTAAAATATACACCTCGTATACGAAAAGTGGGCCCGAAATACCTTTATTTTACAAAAATTAAATAAAAACAAATATATATGGCCGCTCGCGGGGCGTGACACGGACAAGAGAGTCTGTCGCAAGGCGCGACCCACTGACACCAGGCGTAACCCTAGGCCGCCGCGTGTCCCTGCCTCGTGTCGACCCTACCTTTGACTCAACCAAGCTATAAATGACATGTGTTAGCTCGCGGGCCGCGAAGGCCGTAGCCAAATCTCTCGCGGGGCGCGAGAGAGTGTCCGTCAGGCCTATAAATGGGGGCTTTCACCCTCAGTTTTGATTGTTCAAAATTGTTCTTTCTCTCTCTACATATAAGCTAATATTATCGGGCATAATACCCACTAAAAAGCGAAGCTCTGCATCGTTGTAAGTATTATAACCCCCAGTTACATATTAGTTACTCTGCCCGATTGATCTAGAGCTCCGTAATGCATGTCAAGGCTCTGCCTGACTCAGTCGTTGGAGTTCTGTCTCGGGGGGGGGGGGAGGGTATAGCTAATGTAAATTGGGTTATTATACTAACGCGTGGGCATTGTTTGATTTAATAGATTATAACCAGGAAGTCACAAGGAAATACCTAAATTAGCAATGTGAGTAATTCCTATTTTTGTAAACTGTTTTTATAAAACCTCAATTATTTAAATTAAAATTAACAGTGATTGAGTTTTTGTAAATCCACAATTATCGTCGGTATGTTGGGGTTTTGTATACATAACTTGTTACTACACTGTGAGTAGTAGCATGACCACCAGTCAGGATTGACAGTACCGTGGGTGGTAATTAAAGTAGATGTAAATAAATGTAATTGCGGGTTGCCCTCAATGCTGTAAAATGATAAAACTTGTTTTGATTAAACTGGGATTCACTCACCAGTATTTCCCACTGACAAAAATGTTTTAAACGCGTTTCAGATAACAAAATGTGAAATCCAATTAGAAGCCAGCTGGAGAGAACTGAAGGCTTGGAAAAGTGGCTATAAAAGTTACCTAAATAAAGAAGAAGTTTAATTTCAATAAATTATGATTTATCCCTATAAACATGTTGTAATGAAAACTTGGGTTTTTTCCATGTATTTATTATTATAAAAATGTGGTGTTTTACTCTGATAAACTATTTCCTAACTACGGTCCTGATGAAATTTCCGCTTCCAAATAAATAAACACTGATACCACCGAATGTGCGAGCTCGTGGCCGCCCGCCTCCTGGGGCAGGGGTCGGGGGTTGCGACAGAAAGGTGGTATTAGAGCTACAACCACTAATTTCAGCCACAGAAGTGTTCTGCTGACATCAAAATTTTAATTGTGTTAGGAAATAATTATTTGCATATCTGTGTATTATTGTTTTGTGTTATTTGACAATTTGTTAGTTACAGTATGAGTGATCAAGGTTCGTCTGACGCCTATCGTCACCTGTCTAGTTCTCCTAGAGATGAAGGAACTTCCTCCCAGCCTACTCCCTCGGGGTATTCAGCTGACACAGAAGAGGGGATTTTCATAATTAAGGCGCAATTCGAAGAACCATTCCCTACGAAAAAGATAGGATGGCTCAGTCGGGGAGCACATGAGCGTAGGAAGAGAATGAGGAAGTTACATCAACAAAGGGCTTTAGCAGCAGCAAATAGGGAGATGAACGCCCAGACCCAAGACATAGTCAATAGGCGATTGGCTAACTTTCACATACTAGCTACCACTACGGCAGACCCTAACCTAGAACAAATCATTGCACCATAGCCACTGCCATTGTTCCCAACCCAACCCATGGAAATAGAACCTAACCCAGGAGACTAGGTTCCCATACCCGCATTCGACCCAAACGAAATCCCTAGAATCCCAGCACCAAATCCTCTAGCTTATGTCCCATGGGAGGATGACCATAGGGATTATCGAGAACTCTACCCATAGGAGGAGCCCATACCAAACCCATTAGCACCATACCCCAACCTTGACCCTCTAGATCCATATTGGGATGCCGACCAATATATTCGGGAAATACTAGAAAACCCATACCCATATGGAGAACCCGCACCACCGTACCCTGACCCAATACCCGCACCACCACCACCCATGAGTACCGAAAACGTGCAGGAACTCCGCACATTTGGTGAGGAGTTAGTAGATGAAGGGGAAAGAATAAGGCAAATAGGGGAAAAGCTCTTTTGGAAGTACGACGAGCGAAATATGCAATACTGGATGAACCCCTAGTAACAATAGTAATAATATATATATATATATGTGTGTGTGTGTGTGTAGTTTAAAAAAATAAATAAATGATCCAATACTTACTGATGCATAACTAGTAGTGTGTTTTAAATTCCAGTTGTAGTTTGTAATATATATATATATATATATATATATATATATATATATATATATATATATAGGGAGAGGATCATGAGAAAACTAGATATAAATGAGAAAACTAACTAAAAACCACTAAAAAGGAGGGGGAGACTTTTAATGAAGGAGGGGTAAAATTGGAAAAAAATATATAACTTTTCAAACATTTCCCATTTCTCCATACATTATCATTTTAAAACAAAAATGGCACCATAAGATCACAAATTTTTGTATCTTTCATTCAAGTATATTCGAGCATATTTTTTATGACATAAAAAAAGATTTATGGTGTCGTCTTGTTTTCAATACTATTATTATAGTAGTGCACATGTGCAATATAACATGTACTACAATTGCATTACATGCTTAAAATTAGCCTTTTGAGTCTAATTTAGCTTTTAGGGTTAGTTTTTTTGGAGGTTTAGGATTAGGATTAGGTTTTTGGGTGTGGGGGGAGGGGGGTTTAGGTTTTTGGGGGGTGGGGGTGGGGGGTTTAGGTTTTTTTCGGGTTTATGTTTAGGGTTTAGTTTTAGGTTTTCGGGAGGGTGGGGTGGGGGGGGGGGGTTAGGCTTTTGGTGGGAGGGTGAATTTAGGTTTTTGGGAGGTGGGGGTGGGGGGGTTAAGTTTTTGGGGGGTGTCGGTGGGGGTGGGTTAAGTGGTTTAAGCTTTATGTATTAGTACACATGTGCAGTACAACCAAAAAAAAAAAAAAATTTTGTTTTGAAAATTTTTTTCCATACATAAAAGTAGCAATTTTTCTATAAAGAATTGTAAAAAAAAAAAATTTGGTATGTTTTTAGGTTTTTTTAAGCTTTTTTGGTTTTCTCATTTAAACTAGTTTTCTCATGATCCATCCCCTATATATATATATATATATATAAAAGAGTAGAATGTCGCGATGCTCGACGATTTTGATCAATATGTTTGCGTGATTGTTTACATTCAATTCTATGATATTAACACCTGATAAATGTTTATAATCCAGATGGACAACGAAGTGAATCAGGAAAACCCGAATAACGATAATAACGGGAACCAAATAGATAACAGTGCCATCCAACATATAGTGGCACAAGGGATTATAGATGCTATGCCATATATTATCAAGACTATTAAAGAAGCAGAAAATAAAACTAACAGTGGAAGTAAACGACCACCTACTGAACCCAGTCACAACGTAAACAATGGACCGTTACTTAAATTGCCTATTCCAAAAAGAAGAAGAACCATGTCATATGGTTGTTCTTACAAAGAATTCTGGTCTTGCAAACCAATAGAATTCTCTGGCAATGAAGGAGCCATTGCAGCTCTACGCTGGATAGAAAAGACTGAAGTAGTCTTAAAAATAAGCAAATGTGCAGAGGAAGATAAGATCATGTTTGCTTCTAATCTATTTAAGAATGCCGCCTTAGAATGGTGGAACACTATTCTCCAGTCTAGGGGAAGTGATAGAGTCTATAATATGGAATGGACTGAGTTTAAAAACATGGTCGAAAGAAAATTCTGTCCTCCCAATGAAAAGGAACAAATAGCTAATAAGTTCTTAAACCTTAGAATGACTGGAATAGACTGTAAGTGTTACACTACCGTATTCTTCGAATATGCTAGAATAGTGCCAACCCTAGCTTCACCAGAACCATTACTAATCTCCCGTTACATCTGGGGATTAATTAGTTAGATTAGACATGTAGTCAAGGCAGCTAGACCACAAACAATAGAAGAAGCAGTAGAACTAGCAAATACCTTGACTGATGAACTAGTACGTACACACGAAGAAAACCAGAGGAAGAACCTAGCTCAAAAGATTACCCAAGAATTTCGCTACGGTAATTCCAACCGTGGGAAAATGTAGGTTCTACCTCGACACCTTACTGTAAGTCCTGCAAGAAGAAGCATTCGGGAAGATGTTCCACATACTGCAACTTCTGCAAGATACCAGGACACAAGGAAGAAGACTGTAGGAAGAAACCCAGCAATAGAATATGCTTCAATTGTGGAGAAAAGGAGCATATCAAACCGAACTGTCCGAAACTAGCTCCAGCCATGAACAACAAGACTACTAAGAATGCTAGATCTTTAGTTCTAACTGCAGAAGAAGCCAAGATGATTCCGGATGTAATTCCCGGTACGTTTTTAGTTAATGATGTTTTTGCTAAAGTATTATTTGACTCTGGTGCAAACCAAAGTTTCATTAATACTTCATTTTGCAAACTTCTCAATCAACCATTAACTAAACTTCAACAAGAATGTCTAGTAGAAATGGCTAATGGAGAATCCATTAGGATTACTAAAACCTTGCAGGGAGCAAGAATAGAAATTCTAAACCATAATTTTATTGCTAACCTTTACCCAATGAATCTGGCTAGATTTGGTATTGTATTAGGAATGGATTGGTTAGTAGCCAATAGAGCCAGCATTCTATGTGATCAAAAGTCAATACAAGTAAATTCACCAAAGGGAGAAAATATCACAATTAAAGGAGATAAGCCAACTAGGTCCACAAAATTCATCTCTGTGATGAAAACAACCAGTTATGCCAGGAAAGGATCCCTAGTGTATATGATTTCCATAATCATTAACACTAAAGGAAAAGAATTGAAAGATATTCCCGTAGTATCTCAATTCTCAGATGTTTTCCCAGAAGAGCTACCTGGATTACCACCAGATAGAGAGGTTGAATTCAGAATTCACCTACTACCAGGGACAGCACCGATTGCCAAGGCACCTTATCGTTTGGCACCAGCAGAGATGCAAGAACTGAAGAAACAGTTAGATGAACTTTTGGAGAAAGGTTTCGTACAACCAAGTTCATCACCATGGGGAGCACCAATCTTTTGTCAAGAAAAAGGATGGATCAATGCGTATGTGCATCGATTACCGAGAATTGAATAAGGTCACGATTAAAAATCGGTACCCATTACCAAGAATCGATGATTTGTTTGATCAACTGCAAGGAGCTCAATTCTTTTCTAAGATCGATTTACGCTCAGGATATCATCAATTAAAAGTACAAGAAGAAGACATTCCTAAAACTGCTTTTAGAACAAGGAATGGTCATTATGAATTTACAATCATGCCATTTGGTTTAACCAATGCCCCAGCTGCATTTATGGACATGATGAACATAATATGTAAGCCATATCTGGATAAATTCATAATTGTCTTTATAGATGATATTCTTATTTACTCTAAGAGTAAAGAGAAACATGCAGCGCATTTGCATACACTTCTGAATTTGCTGAGAAAAGAAAAGCTTTATGCTAAATTTTCAAAATGCAAATTTTGGTTACAAGAAGTGCAATTCTCCTTGGACATCTAGTCAATCATGAAGGAATTCATGTGGATTCCACAAAGATCGAGGCGATTACTAAATAGAAAGTCCCTGATTCACCAACGGAGGTAAGAAGTTTTCTTGGACTGGCAGGTTATTATAGACGGTTTATCCGAGATTTTTCTAGAATAGCCATTCCTTTAACAAAAATGACTTGTAAATCAGTTAAGTTTGAATGGGGATCAAAACAGAAAGAAGCCTTTAGAATCCTTAAACAAAGGTTATCCAACGCACCCGTACTAGCATTACCAGAAGGAATTGAAGACTTTGTAGTCTATTGTGACGCTTCTAAGTTAGGTTATGGATGTGTGTTAATGCAACGTCAAAAGGTTATAGCCTATGCCTCTAGACAACTTAAGAACCATGAAAAGAATTATACAACCCATGATCTAGAGTTAGGAGCCATAATTTTTGCCCTTAAAATTTGGAGACATTATCTTTACGGTAGTAAGTTTACCATTTTCACCGATCATAAGAGTCTAAGATATGTTTTTGGGCAAAAGGAGTTAAATATGAGACAACGACGCTGGATGGAAATCCCTAGTGATTATGATTGTAGTATCCAGTATAATACAGGAAAAGCTAATGTAGTAGTTGATGCTTTAAGTCGAAAGTTTCATGAAAAGGCAAGATGAGTACGTTCTCTCAAATTAAATATGCAGATAGATTTAAATGAGCAAATTAGAGAAATGCAGGAATCAGTAATCAAGGACGATACTGAAAAATTAAAAGGAATGATTAAGGAACTAGAACAAGGAACATATGAAATTTAGAGATTCCATAAGAAAAGAATTTGGATACCCAAACGAGGAAACCTACGCCGCTGAATTTTAGAAGAAGCCCATAAGTCTAAATATACGATACATCCCGTTAGTGATAAAATGTATCAAGACTTAAGGAAGAAATTCTGGTGGATAGGAATGAAAAAGGATTTAGCAACCTATGTTACTAAGTGTCTAACCTGTTCATAAGTTAAAGCCAAACATCAGAAACCCTCAGGTTTATTGCAGCAATTAGAAATGCCAATATGGAAATGGGAATTGATAACAATGGACTTTGTTACCAAATTACCCAAGACACGAAAAGGTAACGATACAATCTGGGTGATTGTAGACAAATTAACCAAGTCCGCTCATTTCTTATCGATGAAGGAAGCTTTCAGCATGGAACAATTAGCCAAGTTATATGTAAATGAAATAGTTTCATTACATGGAATTCCTTTATCTATTATTTATGATAGAGATAGTCGTTTTACTTCTCACTTTTGGACTAGTTTCCAAAAAGCAATAGGAACCAAGTTAAATCTAAGCATAGCTTATCATCCTCAAACGGATGGACAAAGCGAAAGGACAATTCAGACAATGGAAGATATGCTTAGAGCTTGTGTAATTGATTTCGGAGGAAATTGGGACGATCAATTACCATTAATAGAATTTTCCTATAACAACAGCTATCATACCAGTATCAACGCTGCACCATTTGAAGCACTTTATGGACGAAAGTGCCGAACTCTAGTCTGTAGGGCAGAAATTGGAGAAAAGCAACTGTCTGGACCAGAGATAGTACATGAGACAACAGACAAGATTATTCAAGTTAAGGAAAGAATAAAAGCAACACGCGATCGCCAAAAGAGTTATGTTGATAACAGGCGAACACCATTGGAATTTCAAGTAGGGGACAAGGTATTATTAAAAGTTTCTCCATGGAAAGCGAAGACCGGGTAGAATATGATTTAGACCCGACAAGTTTGAATACTTGTATAATATGGGTATACTAAATACATTCTGGATTTTGAGACAAAAATGATAATGTTTGACCCGTCTCGGTCAATTTATGCAAACTAGTTACATAAACCGGACCGAACGCGAAAAGAGCGTTACGGGTAACCGTTAGAGTCATATGCAAGTTCCCTGAGTTAATATGCTCTAAATATGTTATAATATCAGTAAGTTATTTCCTATTATGCCCCAAATGGATTTAAACACAACCTATGCCTCATAAGGGCATTTTGGTCATTTAAAAGTTTATAAAAGAGTTTATTTATAAATCTGAGTTACAAGTCTGGTTAAAACAGTAAATATACTTAATTTAACATATTATAACAGTAGGTTATGACCCATAAGTGAAAATCATCAATTAAAACCAAACTATGCTCGTTAGGGGTATTTTGGTAATTTTACAAGGGCTTAAAATGTCAAACTTTGGAATATGAGTTTATAAACTTGTACTTACTGTTATTTTATAAAAATATACTAAAAACATCAGTAGGTATCAACCTTATAGGTTTAATATGATTATAGTACATACTATGCGATAAAAATGCGTAAAAGGCGATTTGGAGCCGTTTCCGGGTTTGTAAAAGAAATCTGATATTTTTATATTTCCAGAAGGCTCAAAGTATTATATTTATCAAATAAAATCAGTAGAAAAAGGTTTGGAGTCAAAAGGATTTATAAAACTCATTTTATAGCCCAAAAGGGCAAATTCGGTATTTACCGAATTAAACTTAGAAACCTATGTTATGATCAGCCAAAAATAAAATAAAAATATTTAAAAATCCTAAAATATTATATAATATCAGTGAGTAAAAATTTTTATATTAAAAAGTGGGTTCAAATAGGCTTTACGCTAATTACGCCGTTTAAGTAACATAAAGCTTGTAATTTACGATAATGAGCATAACTCTTATTCTGGACCTCAAACTGATATGAAATTTTCGGTGCAAGTTTATAAATCAGTATCAAACGTTTCTACTCTTTCACTTTTTCAAAAATCATGTTTTATAGCAAAAAGGGCAAAATAGTCATATTTAAGCATAAACCGGTAACATGCATATGAATCGGTTAAACATGGAACCAAGATGTAAAATTCCAGAGGGTTAAACATATATGAAAGTTGGTCTAAAATATGCTCTAATGCAGATCTTAACATGTATGTACGGATCAGAACCGATAGTCAAAGAAAAAGTCCATTTATGAGACTTTCGGTTCCGATTCGGGTGTAATATAGAAAATTGTCGAGTTGATCAAGTTGAAACATGTTCTTACATTATTTATAAAGTTATTTTGATGATCAAACAGGTTGCATGTAGCCTACATTGTTAATCAAGCTTAAATTTGCAAAAACATATTCTGTTGACTTTTTATGAAGAACTTTGACTCGACAATTAGCATGCTTAGAGTGTGAATCTAAACATACCCTTTTAGGGGTTTGTTATACTCATAAATACCAACATGTAGGTACTTTCAATTTGAGATTTGACAAAGCCAATCTCGTTTAATCATAAAGTCAAATTTAAATTACGATACTTTGACTTTCGGTGAATACACTAAGCTAGAACGAATTAGAGAAAGATGTAAACACTTACAATGGTCCTAATCAAGCTTAGAGTTCACTATGAGGCTGCCTTGTCGATCAGAAATGCTCCAGGAGAAGTCTTGTGAGTTTTGAATGTTCAAGTGTTCTTATGTTTTTAATACAAGTGCCTTATAAGCAAATTTGGATGTGTTGTGAGGCTGCCACAAGGGTATACAGGTGTTATAAGACTTGAACAAGTGTCCTCAAATGCATGAAATTCGATTGGTGCATTCCCTGAATCGTTTACAGCTGCAAACAACTCGAAATAGGTCAGAACTGGCAGCTGGTCGCGACTTTTGTCGCTGGGTGCTGGGTCGCGGGCCGCGACAGGCCCCTCGCGGGCCGCGTGCGAGTGGTCGACCAGCTTAGAAGGTTTCAGCCATATTGCGATTCAGTCCCTGATCTTTGAAACGTTGTTTTGTTCGTTTATTTGGAACTCTAGACCCTAAATTCTGATTTGTAGGAACCTTGGGACTTTTATAAGCTTGGGTATGTCCTCGGTTCACTTTGCGCTTACCCGAAAAGTCACGAAATTCATGATTACGTATTTAACCCTTCGTATACGGTTTTAATCATAACTTTCTCATACGTTCACGAAACTTCATGAAATTTTTATCACATGCTCTTGTGAGTATATTTTATTATTACAAAGCTTCGGGTTTGCCAAAAGATCACTCAGAGGTATAAATTCAACATGTTGACACGTTTAGCCCCTGTAGTTTGTAATTCCTCACTTTCTTTCATTTTTCGCTTCGTATGATCCATGATTCTTCCGTTTAAGATTATAAACACCATGTAGGGTTATTGTAGGGCTTATTTATCAATCGTTGACACTTTGAACCCTTGAATTTACATAGTTTCACCGTTTGTCAACTTTAGTCCCTCTAAAGTATGTTTTTACATATTCAAGGCCCATGACACGTGTCAATACATTATTGGACGTAAATTTCCGAGGTGTTACATCCTCACCCCCTTAAAAGAAATCTCGACCCCGAGATTTACTGAAACAAATGAGGGTATTTTTCTTTCATCGTGGATTCTACCTCCCACGTGTATTCGGGACCTCTACGGGCATCCCATTTGACCTTAACAATAGGTATGTGTTTCCTTCGAAGCTTCTTTACCTTTCGGTCTTCGATCGACAACGACTTTTCCACAAATTTCAAGATTTCATCTATATGTACATCCGTATACGGTATAACCAGTGGTTCCTCAGCGGAACACTTCTTCAAATTACAGATGTGGAACACATTATGGATAGCACTAAGTTCTTCAGGCAAGTTCAACTTATAAGCAACTGACCCGACACGTTCGATAATCTCGAAAGGTCCTATGTATCTCGGGCTTAGCTTGCCTTTCTTACCAAATCGCATCACCCCCTTCCAGGGCGATACTTTAAGCAGCACTTTATCACCTACTTCGAAGTGAAAATCCTTGCGCTGTGGATCCGCATAAATTTTCTGCCTATCCCTGGCAGCTCTCAATCGATCGCGAATCTGGACAATCTTGTCCGTTGTCTCAAAAACAATTTCCGGTCCTGATAGTTGGACATCTCCAACTTCCGCCCAACAAATAGGCGATCTACACTTTCTACCGTATAAGGCCTCAAAAGGCGCAGCTTTTATGCTGGTGTGGTAGCTATTGTTGTAGGAGAATTCAATTAGTGGTAGGTTCTTATCCCAACTACCACCCAAATCGATCGCACATGCACGTAGCATGTCTTCCAAAGTTTGAATAGTACGCTCACTCTGACCGTCAGTCTGTGGATGATAAGCCGTACTAAAATTCAAACGAGTGCCCAAAGATTGTTGGAAACTCTTCCAGAAATGTGACGTATATCTAGTATCTCTATCAGAGATAATAGATACAGGTATACCATGCAGAGCTACAATCTTATCAACGTATAACTGAGCTAACATATCGGAGCTATAAGTTTCCTTGATGGGTAGAAAATGTGCTGACTTCGTCAGTCTATCTACTATGACCCATATAGTATCATTTCCTTTTCTCGTCTTTGGTAACTTGGTGATGAAATCCATTGTCACCATTTCCCACTTCCATGTAGGAATTTCAGGTTGTTGTAACAAACCTGACGGTTTCTGGTGTTCCGCTTTGACTTGCGCACAAGTCAAACATTTAGACACATAAGCAGCTACGGACTTTTTCAAACCAATCCACCAGTAGTTTGCTTTTAAATCCTGGTACATCTTGTCTGCTCCAGGATGAACAGAATATTTGGAACTGTGGGCTTCCTGGAGGATAACATCTCGAAGTCCTCCAAAAATTGGAACCCATATTCTTCCATTCAATCGTAGTATTCCGTCTTTGTCATGGGACAACTGCTCCTCAGTTACTCCCAACTTTTCTTCAGGATAATTAGCTTCCAACACAGCTTCCTTTTGTGCAGCTAATATCCTTTGGTTCAAATCATTCTTGATTTCAATGCGCTTGGCATTGATTCTTATTGGTTTAACTCTTTCCTTCCTACTCAAGGCGTCAGCAACTACATTTGCCTTGCCTGGATGGTACTTTATTTCACAATCATAATCATTTAGAGTCTCCATCCAGCGTCTTTGCCTCATGTTTAAGTCCTTCTGATTAAACAAATGTTGAAGGCTCTTGTGATCTGAATAAATCACACACTTGGTACCATATAAGTAATGTCTCCATAGCTTTAATGCAAATACAACGGCACCCAATTCCAAGTCGTGGGTGGTGTAGTTCTTCTCGTGCACCTTTAGCTGTCGTGAAGCGTAGGCAATAACCTTGCCTTTCTGCATGAGTACACAGCCCATACCAGTGTGTGATGCATCACAGTACACCACAAATTCTTCTATACCGTCGGGCAATGTTAGCACTGGTGCATTGCTCAACTTTTTCTTTAGAATGTCGAAGGACTCTTGCTGCTTAGGGCCCCAATCAAACTTAACCTTTTTACGCGTCAACGAGGTAAGGGGCGCAGCAATCCTTGAAAAGTTTTCGATGAAACGCCTATAGTATCCAGCTAAACCCAGGAAACTACGAATTTCAGTAGGCGTCTTTGGCTCTTGCCAATTCATAACCGCTTCTACCTTAGCGGGATCCACTTGGATACCATGCTCACTTACAACATGTCCAAGGAATTGGACTTCTCGAAGCCAAAATTCACACTTCGAAAATTTGGCGTAAAGTTTCTCTTGATGTAGAAGTTTGAGAATACAACGAAGGTGTTTCTCGTGATCAGCTTTGTTCTTCGAGTAAATAAGGATGTCGTCAATAAAGACGATGACGAATTTATCCAGATAAGGCTTGCAGACGCGATTCATGAGATCCATGAATGCGGCTGGCGCATTAGTGAACCCAAAAGGCATCACTAGGAACTCGTAATGTCCGTAACGAGTCCTAAACGCTGTCTTGTGTACATCTTCATCTTTGACCTTCAACTGATGATAGCCTGACCTCAAGTCGATCTTAGAAAAGTAGCTCGCTCCTTGTAATTGATCGAACAGATCGTCGATCCTGGGTAAAGGATACCTATTCTTGATAGTGACTTTATTAAGTTCACGGTAGTCGATGCACAGACGCATCGATCCATCCTTCTTCTTGACAAATAAGATCGGCGCTCCCCAAGGAGACGAACTAGGTCTAATAAAACCTTTTGCTAACAGATCATCCAACTGCGTCCTTAACTCTTTCATCTCCGTTGGTGCTAACCTATAAGGTGCTCTCGCTACTGGTGCAGCACCAGGGATGATGTCAATCCGGAATTCCACTTGCCTATCTGGTGGTAAACCAGGTAGTTCTTCGGGAAAAACTTCAGGATATTCCGAAATGATAGGGATATCTTCAATCTTGGGCTTTTTCTCATCAATGGTAACTTGTGCCATATAAATGACACAACCCTTCTGCATACATCTGGATGCCTTGAGCATGGACACTTGCTCAGGCAATCCATGCTGTGTATCCCCTTGGATGGTAAGTGACTCCCCAGATGGAGTTTTGACTATCACTTGCTTCATGTTGCATACAATCTGGGCTTGGTTGTGCGATAACCAATCCATGCCTATGACTACATCAAAGCCGGCGAGCTTAAAGGGAAATAGGGACAAAGGAAAAGAACGATTCCTAATGGATATAACACATCCATCTAAAACAGTTGAGGCGGTTTCTATGGTTCCATCAGCTAATTCCACCTCATATTTCACGCTTAAGGGTTTTACAGGTAATTTCAACAAGTCACAAAACTTATTATCTACAAAAGACTTATCCGCTCCAGAATCAAACAAGACTCTAGCAAAAACATCATTTACAAGAAAAGTGCCTGTAATAACGTTGTCATCTTGAACTGCTTCCTTAGCGTCCATTCTGAAGACCCTCGCATTGGTCTTCTTTCCATCATCGGCTTTCTTAGCGTACTTTGGGCAATTAGACTTAATGTGCCCTTTCTCGTTGCAACCGTAACATGTTGCATCCTTCAGACCCTTACACTTCAAAGTCGTATGATCAGTAGATTTGCAGATTCCACAGGGTCTCGTGTGGGACTGCGATTTTGACTCAAAACGACATCTCCCAAAATGGTTCTTCTTGCAAGTTTTGCATTTGGGCTTATCCCCCGACTGTTGCCCATCTCTCTTAGATCCCGACCCTTTCCTGTGGTCGTTATTCCCTCGGTGTCTCTTCTCCGATCTCCGTGAGGTATCGTCCTCACGCTTTCTCTTATTCTCTTCCGAGTTCCTAAGTGCTCTCAACCTGACTACGTCCTGGGTGAGAGAGAGAGATAGATCAGCTACTGATCTGAAAGTTGTAGGCCTCGATGCCTTAACACTTGCTTTAATCTCAGGAGCCAATCCCCCAATAAAGCGAGCAATCCTTTTCGGTTCTGGGGTTACCAAGTATGGAACCAACCTTGACAATGTGTTGAAAGTGGTGAGGTATGCCTGGCAGTCTAAATTTTTCATCACCAATGATACGAAGTCTGACTCGATCCTTTCAACTTCATGTTGTGGGAAAAAAAATTCTTTAATAAGGGCCTCGAATTGTTCCCATGACATACTGTAAAGTGTGGCCTTTCCGGTAGCTTGTATAAGAGATTTCCACCACGCTAGTGCGTCTCCTTTGAAAGATTGGGATACGTATTTCACTACATCCCGATCAGCACACCCGCTGATATCCACTACAGTATCCATTTCATCCAACCAGGTCATGCAATCGACCGCTCCTTTTTCCCCAGTAAAGTCTCTAGGTTTACAAGACACGAAGTACTTGTAAGTACATGATTTGGTTTGAGGTTTAGCTGCAAACTCTTTCTTCTTTGGGGGAACACTATTTTGATTCGATGAGTGTCGATCGTTATCCTTTTTGGGTTCCTCCTTTTTAGGTACCTCTTTCTTAGAGGGTGGCTTGCTGTGAGCCTCTGAGTGCGTTCTCGGCTTGGAACGTGATGCGGTTCGGGTCCTACTTCGGGTCCCACTTGCTTCACTAAATTGTCTATTCAGTGCTTCGACCACGGCATCATTCACTAGTGCTTTCAATTCTGCACCAGTTACTAATATCGGAGCATTTTCAGGGTTTTGTGCCGGACGACTGTTTAACTCTTCTGACTTAGCCATGTAGTCTTAATTGCTACACAAAAATAAGGACAAGGTCTATTTAGAAGTTTAAACAGTATTATCGTTCTTGACGATTTATTAACCATGGTAAATAAAAGCCATATTAGTTAATTTAATAATTTCATTCAGGATTTTCACTATTAATCTTTTTAGAATGAAATATAATATTGGCATAAATAAGCCTAGTCATGAAGACAAATTTCTAAATTAAAATTTAGATTTTATAGGATTAAAGTTTGAATATATAAGACAAATCAATCCTTTTCTTGGCAGGGAGTTTATAAACTACAGCTGCCTTTTGTTTTATATATCATTAATTATAACCCGTAGGCATTATGTAACAACCAATTATATATGGAAATATTAAACTTAGATATTTTATAAAAAGGGTGGCGTGTGTGATTTCACGGATCACATTAGCCAAGAATGTTAACATGTTTACATATGTTAACAGAGATTTGAATCTTTTTAAACAGGTTCCACCATATTGGCTAGATTTATGACAACATAACAGCTAGGTTTTACCTCTTAAGATCCTTATTATATTATTAAAATGGTAAATCAAAATATTAAATGTTATTTTTCATTTATTCATACACTATGTTTATGCACATAATTTAAAAATGAAATTTTAAATTAACCATTTCAAATAAAAATAAATCAGTACAAGTTGCCCTAAACGGGTCTTTTACATAAATCATATGCCCACGCAGGGGCCAAATAACAAAACAACAAACCCACGCAGGGGTTAAATAAAAGATATGCCCACGCAGGGGCAGAACAGAAATAAATACCCACGCAGGGGTAGAGTACAGAAATAAATAAATGTCCACGCAGGGACATTAGTACCACACAAAAATAACTAACAAACAAAGGATTCAATGATCCTTCTTTTTCTTCCCCTTAAGCAAATCCACCACCTTCTGAAACATCCCCCGGTTATGTCTCCTATCCTGCTGCAACTCTTGCCGCATTTCGTCTCTCACCCCATGTATCTCCTGAAGAATCTCTTGAAATTGCGGTGGTGACATCGTCGGCGCCTGGGGTGGCTGTTGATAGTACGAAGGCTGAGGAGGCTGATAAGGTGGAGGTTGAGGAGGCTGCGGCTGTTGGTACCCATATGGTGGATACCCATAGGTCGAGGGCCCCGTAGCCCAGGGACCTCCGAAGGGAGCCTCTTGATGGAAGGTGTTGGAGTTTGCTGCTATCCAGTATGGATCCTCCGTAAAGTTATACCCCGTGTGGAACTGCTGTTCGAAGGGGTTAAATGCTGCAGCATTAGTGTAAGCGGGAATTGGTTCTCCAAATCCCAATGGTGGCTGAGGCTGTGGCTGTGGCTGTGGCGCGACTGGCGCCGTTGCTACTTCAGAGATGGGATGCGATGACTCTCCCGTCTCCGATTCTTCGTGGACCGGCGAGTACCGGCTGCCACTCGAAAGTGGAGGGGTGCTGATACGCACTCCTCCTCGTGCGGACATCCGCAAGGTAGTTCTCCTTCGCCTCGGAGGCGAGGGAGGCTGAAGTGGAGGTGCTGCTGCTGGCGGAGTGACCGCTACAAATCGGGAATCCTCGGAAGGATTCTGCTGCTGCTGTGCCTGCTGGTGTAGGGGAGAGTGGTGAGGCAGGTGCAGAGGAGAGTTATGGTATGATGGGTGAAGAGGAGAGTTATGGTAAGATTGGTGTAAGGGAGAGTTGTGTGCCTGATGTAGGGGAGACTGGTGTGGCTGGTGCAAAGGAGAGTTATGATAACTGGGGGTAAATACCCAGTCATACTGTTTGAACATCTCCTCATAACTATCGGGACCATTGTATGGTGATCCCAAGAAAGGTGACCCATCAGAAATCTCGATGGGGTGGTTCGGTGTCCCAGATGGTGGCATGGAAGGATCGGTATCTTCATCAACGTCCATGTTGTTGCCACCGGGAAAGTGGTCATCGGGTCCAAGTGGGTTAAAACCCACTGGTTCTTGAAGGTAATCATCAGGGTTGTACAGGCCCTGAAAGACGGGTGACGTGTTGTCAAAAGGTGATGAGGGTCCTATAGGAATGTAGGACTGCTGTGAGTGATGGGGCTCATTCTCCGAATGAGGCCCAAATGAGTGGGGAATGGATGGTGAGGAGGCTGGTTCAGTGAAGGACCTCCATAGATTTTGGGCATTTGTGTTATGAGAGCCCGTAGGTGTTCGCCGGTGCGAAGGCTCGGCTTCGTGATCATTTGGGGCTACGTGTCCGCCCCGTCCCCATCCTCGTCCTCTCATTCTTGGCGGCATGTTTAACTACCTGTCAAAACAAACAAGTGATACAACAAAATATATATAAGACAAAGTTAGAAAATTTAAACAAAAATTTGGAAATTTCCTAAGTTCTTTGTCTAGACTCGAGAATCGAGGAATGTGCAATTGTGTAACTGAGATTAAACACAAAAGGCTAGTGTTTAATTCACTCAGAGTTGGCTCTGATACCAACCTGTCACACCCCTATTTTCCACGTGTCACCGGTGGGCCCGGTGGGGAGTATAGTGACGTAGTTAGTATCATCATAGACAAACAACACAATATAATAATGCACAGCGGAAGCAAAGATAGATTCATATCAACTTTAATTAAAATTGTAATATTAAATATCACGAGTAGTTGAAACGGATCCACAGGCGGATCAATATGAAATAAGATATTGTTCAACAGCTTATTGTCGTCCAAGCTTGCGAGACTTATTGTGGACGCTCTAGAAGACAACCAGCCTATTACGTGTAGTACCTGCACTTAACCTTTTGGGAAAAATACGTCAGTTTACACTAGTAAATACAATTTAACTGACTCATTTTTAAAATGATTGAAAATTGATTTGAATGCTCATGGCACAAAATATTTTATAACTTGGGATAATTATGTAATATAATCTTGTAAAGGATTTACATGTTACTTATGCGTTCAGTAGCCCGGTTCGTGCCGGGTTAAAGATCAATAGACACACCACAATATTGAGTTATACACTTGACAGGTGTACGCCTACACCCCGTGCTCAGGTCGTGGCCATCTCGTAAGATAATGCTGAGGATATCCGGGACATGGTCATTAACCCCCCAAAGGCTTTAAGCAAACAAAACACTCAATCAAAACATAGCATCTCAATAAATTTAACCACTATTCGATTAAAGAATTTAATGCTAGACCAAGCGGTATTTTATATACCGTACCCCAAGCCCGTATAGGGAAAATAAGTTAAAAGTATTTACCTTGGTAAGTATATATCTCAATAAGCAAAAAGGCAGGTAGCTTTTACCGGTGCTCCTAATCTGGAACGAAGGTTTAATATAACCTATTAGATTTCTAACGGGTCTTTATTTAAGCTTAAGCTTAGACCGGTTAGCTTTAAGGACGAAACGGTTCAAACGCACGATTAAGCGAAGACCGGGTAGAATATGATTTAGACCCGACAAGTTTGAATACTTGTATAATATGGGTATACTAAATACATTCTGGATTTTGAGACAAAAATGATAATGTTTGACCCGTCTCGGTCAATTTATGCAAACTAGTTACATAAACCGGACCGAACGCGAAAAGAGCGTTACGGGTAACCGTTAGAGTCATATGCAAGTTCCCTGAGTTAATATGCTCTAAATATGTTATAATATCAGTAAGTTATTTCCTATTATGCCCCAAATGGATTTAAACACAACCTATGCCTCATAAGGGCATTTTGGTCATTTAAAAGTTTATAAAAGAGTTTATTTATAAATCTGAGTTACAAGTCTGGTTAAAACAGTAAATATACTTAATTTAACATATTATAACAGTAGGTTATGACCCATAAGTGAAAATCATCAATTAAAACCAAACTATGCTCGTTAGGGGTATTTTGGTAATTTTACAAGGGCTTAAAATGTCAAACTTTGGAATCTGAGTTTATAAACTTGTACTTACTGTTATTTTATAAAAATATACTAAAAACATCAGTAGGTATCAACCTTATAGGTTTAATATGATTATAGTACATACTATGCGATAAAAATGCGTAAAAAGGCGATTTGGAGCCGTTTCCGGGTTTGTAAAAGAAATCTGATATTTTTATATTTCCAGAAGGCTCAAAGTATTATATTTATCAAATAAAATCAGTAGAAAAAGGTTTGGAGTCAAAAGGATTTATAAAACTCATTTTATAGCCCAAAAGGGCAAATTCGGTATTTACCGAATTAAACTTAGAAACCTATGTTATGATCAGCCAAAAATAAAATAAAAATATTTAAAAATCCTAAAATATTATATAATATCAGTGAGTAAAAAGTTTTATATTAAAAAGTGGGTTTAAATAGGCTTTACGCTAATTACGCCGTTTAAGTAACATAAAGCTTGTAATTTACGATAATGAGCATAACTCTTATTCTGGACCTCAAACTGATATGAAATTTTCGGTGCAAGTTTATAAATCAGTATCAAACGTTTCTACTCTTTCACTTTTTCAAAAATCATGTTTTATAGCAAAAAGGGCAAAATAGTCATATTTAAGCATAAACCGGTAACATGCATATGAATCGGTTAAACATGGAACCAAGATGTAAAATTCCAGAGGGTTAAACATATATGAAAGTTGGTCTAAAATATGCTCTAATGCAGATCTTAACATGTATGTACGGATCAGAACCGATAGTCAAAGAAAAAGTCCATTTATGAGACTTTCGGTTCCGATTCGGGTGTAATATAGAAAATTGTCGAGTTGATCAAGTTGAAACATGTTCTTACATTATTTATAAAGTTATTTTGATGATCAAACAGGTTGCATGTAGCCTACATTGTTAATCAAGCTTAAATTTGCAAAAACATATTCTGTTGACTTTTTATGAAGAACTTTGACTCGACAATTAGCATGCTTAGAGTGTGAATCTAAACATACCCTTTTAGGGGTTTGTTATACTCATAAATACCAACATGTAGGTACTTTCAATTTGAGATTTGACAGAGCCAATCTTGTTTAATCATAAAGTCAAATTTAAATTACGATACTTTGACTTTCGGTGAATACACTAAGCTAGAACGAATTAGAGAAAGATGTAAACACTTACAATGGTCCTAATCAAGCTTAGAGTTCACTATGAGGCTGCCTTGTCGATCAGAAATGCTCCAGGAGAAGTCTTGTGAGTTTTGAATGTTCAAGTGTTCTTATGTTTTTAATACAAGTGCCTTATAAGCAAATTTGGATGTGTTGTGAGGCTGCCACAAGGGTATACAGGTGTTATAAGACTTGAACAAGTGTCCTCAAATGCATGAAATTCGATTGGTGCATTCCCTGAATCGTTTACAGCTGCAAACAACTCGAAACAGGTCAGAACTGGCAGCTGGTCGCGACTTTTGTCGCTGGGTGCTGGGTCGCGGGCCGCGACAGGCCCCTCGCGGGCCGCGTGCGAGTGGTCGACCAGCTTAGAAGGTTTCAGACATATTGCGATTCAGTCCCTGATCTTTGAAACGTTGTTTTGTTCGTTTATTTGGCACTCTAGACCCTAAATTCTGATTTGTAGGAACCTTGGGACTTTTATAAGCTTGGGTATGTCCTCGGTTCACTTTGCGCTTACCCGAAAAGTCACGAAATTTATGATTACGTATTTAACCCTTCGTATACGGTTTTAATCATAACTTTCTCATACGTTCACGAAACTTCATGAAATTTTTATCACATGCTCTTGTGAGTATATTTTATTATTACAAAGCTTCGGGTTTGCCAAAAGATCACTCAGAGGTATAAATTCAACATGTTGACACGTTTAGCCCCTGTAGTTTGTAATTCCTCACTTTCTTTCATTTTTCGCTTCGTATGATCCATGATTCTTCCGTTTAAGATTATAAACACCATGTAGGGTTATTGTAGGGCTTATTTATCAATCGTTGACACTTTGAACCCTTTAATTTACATAGTTTCACCGTTTGTCAACTTTAGTCCCTCTAAAGTATGTTTTTACATATTCAAGGCCCATGACACGTGTCAATACATTATTGGACGTAAATTTCCGAGGTGTTACAGAAATCAACAGTCTGAAACATGAACAAAGCATAACCAAAGACCAACTCCAAGCTATGGTAGAAAAATACCAAGTTTGCAAAAAAGAGCTTGAATCCACCCAAATCACTTGTGAAAAACGGGTGGAGTCTTATAAAGGTTATGAATTGATGTTGGAAAAGTGATCAAGAGCAATGTGAAGTTTGGCATTGGCTTTAGAAAACATGACCAAACTTCTAAAAACACTCCTGAAATTGAATCTGGCTTAGTTGAAGTAATCCTAACAAACATGGTTGGTCAAGAGATAAAAGTCACTGATAAAAATGGAAACAAAATCATTTTAGAAAAACAGAAGGGTCATCAACCTTTGAAGAGATAAAAAAATATCAATTCAAACCCACCTAGTCTGATGAATGTGACATCCTTGAAAACTTTAAGCCAATGGATTTTTCCACAATTGAAGGTGTTAAAGCACCCAAGGCAAAAGTCATTCCTCTGAAAGATATCCCAACAGAGGTTAAAAACTTTGTTGAAAAGGAAACTGAAAAGAGGAAGAGAAGAGAAATGGTTAAAAACTTGTTTTGTGACTTTTGTGAGAAAAGAAACCATTCTACAAAAGACTGTTTTCACTTAAAAGCTTATGATATAAACAAAACAAGTGTCATTGAGCCTGCACCTAAGTGCACAATTTTTGGAAAAACCAATCATCTCACTCAAGAGTGTGTGTATCCCAAAACTTTTGAGGTTAAAAGAAAAGAGTACACTTCAAAAACACAAGAGAGTCCACAAAAACCTACCCCCAAAGATAAACAGACTTTTGTGCCTGTCCAAACAATTGCTACAAAATAGTTGAACAAAACCACTGCTCTGAGAGAGGTACAAGTGACAAATGCACCTCCATCAAACCAGTTCCCAAGAGGATATTGTCAACCACCATACCAAAAGTCCCTCATACTTATGAACCCTACAAAAGGCCCTCTAAGCCCAAAGTGAATAGGAATCCTTATGGTTATCATCATCTGACAGGAGATGGTCCACAACAGTAGTTACAGAAAAATCCTCAAAAATCTGTTCAAAACCCTGACCTAACCACTGTTCATGCTCCTGGACTTGAGGCTGACCTATCTGTGACCCCATCCAAAGCCATCTTGGCTTTGGAGACCCACCTGAACTAATTTGTTACTTGATGTGCAGGGAGCTTCTTCATGCTTAGATAATTTATGGTATGTAGATAGTGGAGGCTCTAGGCACATGAAAGGATGTAGAGCCCTACTCAAAGATTTCAAAAAACATGGAGGGGATGATATATCCTTTGGTAACAATTCAAAAGGGAAGGTGTTGGGGTCAGGGACAGTGCAGGCTGGGAAGCTCAAGTTTAAGAATGTCAATCTTATTGACAATCTTAAGTTTAACATCCTTAGTGTCTCACAAATGAGTGACAAAGGCTATGGGTCATTCTTCACTAAGGTTAACTGTAAGATTGTTGGGCCAGAAATGGTGAAAAAGATTGAAGAAATCATAGCCGGGGGTAAAACACAGCTTTTTGCTCAAAGGAGTGGCAGTGTGTATGTGGTTGATATGTCAAAAGATAACCCAATGGCTGATGCTTGTCTGTTCTCACCTGCCTCTAACAAAGATACAGAATTATGGCACATGAGACTTGGGCACACAAATCTTAAGACTATCACCACACTCTCAAAACAAGGCCTTGTAAGAGGTCTTCCACAAAAACTTTTCATTTGTTCTAAGCATTGTGTTTCCTGTCTAAAAGGTAAACAACATAAAAGCTCTTACAAGTCCACTGAAGAGTCCAAAAAAACCAAGTGTTTGCAAATGCTGCACACGGATTTGTTTGGCCCAGTAAAAATCATGAGTTATAAAAAGAAAAGATATTGTTTGGTCATTGTTGATGATTTTTCTCGGTTTACATGGACTGACTTTTTACATTCTTAGGATGAGACTGCAGGTATTTTGCAAGACTTTGTTAAACAGGTTGAAAAGCAATTTGACTTGCCAGTGAAAATCTTTAGAAGTGACAATGGAACAGAGTTTAGAAACAAGGAGTTGGATGAGTTATGTGTGGCAAAAGGGATTGTAAGGCAGTACAACATCCCAAGAACACCAGAACAGAATGGGGTGGTTGAAAGGAAAAACTGAACATTGATTGAAGCTGCCAGAATAATGCTTGCAGACTCAGGTTTACCCTTAACTTTTTGGGCAGAGGCTGTGAACACTCCCTGTTATGTGCAGAATACAGTTTTAATCAACCCCTGGCATCAAAAGACTACCTATGTGTGACATTTGTGCTTTTGTAATCATTGTACAACTCTAAACAATTCAAATATCAATGAAACAATGTGTTTTTATTCCAATAATTGTTTATTTATGTTTGACATTTTGCACGTTTTGATTTTTGTTCGATTTCAAACTCTTAAACACTTTCTGGAAAGTTATACGCAAACTGTCACGTAAACGTAATCAGTTTAACGCGACATACACTCTGGAACAACAACATAAGCTTAACATACCTTAAATAACCTTTACATAACTTAGAAATAAGTTTTGAAGGGTTCGGTATGGCAAAAACAAGTTTATTCAATCACAGGGACTGTTTGCGACAAACTGCAAAACTCTGTCGATTCGCATAGCAACGTACACTCCGGAACAAGATCATAAGCTAAATACACCCTAAATACCCTTAACATAGCTTAGAAATAATTTTTTAGGGGTTCGGTATGCGAAAATACGCTTATTTTTATAGGGACTAAAAGCGTCAAAAACTGTGAAAGTATGCATATGCGTGCATATCTTTTGTTCTGGCCATATCCGGACATCCAAAAATTTTTGTAATCATTAAAATAATTATATTTTAGTGATGGGAATGCAAAAATATCCTTTGTCGCGTAATTTGGATCGTTTTCGCGTCCGTTGAGTTTCGTCGTAATTAACCAAAAAACGCGATCGTACGACCAAACGAACCGACATCCATGATATTTCCAAGCATATTTCAAGTCACCTATGCTTTAACATCCTTGTAGAGCCCTGAAATTGGGTTAACGGAGGTTAAACGCGTCAAAAATCAAGTTTTGGGCTGCAGGGACCATTTATGTCAAAATATAAAAGTCTGGACAACATACCACTAGGCTGGCCGCAAAAGAACAAGACCCCCTGGGTCGCGGGCCGCGAGGCCTGGAGCTGGCAGATTCAAGGAATCAACAAAACAGCCTGCTCTCCTTGGTTTTAATCATAGTTTTTTAGTATTGTGGGCTGGTTTGTGTGTTCTCCAAGTCCCCAAATCAGGTCCTAACAATTGTAGGGTCTTGATCATTCCTTGATCATCACACAAACACATGGAAAAGATCTAAAGGATCAAGATTTCCTATAAATACCCATGTTCTTCAACTTGCTCATCTTCATTTTCTTTCACTCTAGCTCTGAATTGAGGCTACCACACTTGGTTGGAGGCTTCATACATGAGCTTTCTTAGTCTTTTTCCAGCCTAGAGCACTTGTAAGTGTTCTTTCATGCTTTGTTCATTTATTTCAAGCTAGAAAGTCAAACATTGTTTGACTTTCAGCTTTAACCATGACTTGGTCAAGACAAAGTTCGTTTGAACTTTGCAACATGAGCGTAATCACGATGGTTATAGTCCCTTGCGACTATACCTACTGATTACCACGTTGACTAGTCGAAGTGACGAGTCAAAGTTTCGGTCAAAAAGCATGATTATGTGCATTTTGTGACAAAACTATTTTCGGGTATCAAAACACTTTGTTTTGATATCAAATCAGTTTTCTAACTTAGTTAAACATGTTTTAACATGTTTAACTCGTCACTTTTAGTTTAATGCTTATTTAGGGTCGTAAGTCAAGCGGTCTTAAGCACCGCTTAGACTTTCGAACCCGACCCATTTGGTCGATCATTAGGATCCCACCAAACATATTTTCTGACCATAGTTGTATAGGGAATAACCTTCCGAGGTTATACCTTATGGTCACTTCGTTTAGTTAGTTGTATGATATGTAGTTTATATGCCTTAGGAAAATGACCAAAATGCCTTTTTTGTGAATAATTTCAATTTAAGCATATGTAACCTAAATTTTGACACTTAAATTGTTTATGTAACATTATTAAACATGTTAGGGCATATAATACTTATCATAGGGTTAGTTAGACCATTCGAACGCGCATTTGTGCAAATGACGCGTTAAAGTAGCATAAACTACCTTAACGGGTCATAACGGGGCAAAGCACTTAGGATAGGTATCAAATCAGAATGTAGGCTTTGTTAAACCATATAATATGAGTTCCAACACTCATTTGGTTTACAAGACCTCATTCTACCCGATCTCCCGATTTAGGTCCCGATTATTAACATAGTTATCTATATTAGGTGCCGTTTGATTTCGTGATTCCCCAAGCTTTACTTGAACTTTATTCCAAGACTATTAAGCAATATCAAGTGAGTACATAGTCCCCTCTTTTACCGTTTTCAAATATTTTGGTGGTGATACACATGTGCCTACTTGTTACTTTCATGTTTTTCATGCTTTCATGACATATACTTGTTATGTTCATCTAGTACACATATAGTACATGATTTCAATTATGCTTTGCTATGTATGTTGACTAAGAATGCTAGCACATTGATTTCATAATACTTTTGCTGCATATGTTTACTCAGCATATGGGCACATTGATTTACATTACATTTCTGCTATGTATGTTGACTGAGCATGCTAGCACATTGATTTCATGGACATTTCTACTTCGTATGTTTACTTAGCATACTTAGTACGTGGTTTCTACATGACATGCTTACATTGGTTATGACATTTGGTATGTTTAACGGGACAAAAATACATTCATTAACATTGATCACGCCGCTCGGTAGTATGTAATGGTACCATAAGGCTTGACAAATCCCGTTCCTCGCTTCCAAGGTTTGTTTGGAAGTAGGGAATGACAGAATCCGAAAACATTTTTTGATAAACCTTTGACTTGTTAAGGGTTTATCCGACAGGTTCAAGGCTTGAATGTATGTGATAAACACAACCACATAAATGTTCGTATCAAATAAAGCATTGGTTTTGCAAAACATAACTTTTGATTTAAACTTTAGTTTATTCAAAGACATTGTTTTGTTTTGTACATGACATTTGGTTACACATGACATTTGACTATACATGACATTATACATTTGGTTTGAGTAAGACTTTTACTCACCATACAAGACATTTGATTATACAAGACATGGCTTACACGTGACATTGAGACCTTAGACATTGTTATACATAACATTTGACATTGGTTTAAACATGACATTTTTATGGGTTATTGATAAGTGATTTAAATAACCAAACGTGTGTAATATGATAAAAGCATGGTGGATACGCCGCTGGTACTTCCTATATATAAGTGCTTTTATGATATTACATATTGTAGCGTTATCTAAACCACTTCAACAAAAACAAAGACATGTACATATTATACAAAGACATGACATATTGTTTACAAGACATTGTTTTACAATTGACATCTTTTACACAACTCATTTTTACTTGGTTAATTATTTAACCATACATTATTCTTTTATATCATCTGATTTTCATATTGATTTTCAATAATTTTATAAAAGAAAACATTTTACAAGATTCATGACTAGTTTTCATTATACACTTTTTTTAACTTTCAAGTCATGAATCCTTCATCAACAAAACCCATGTATCTCACGGGAATTTTTATCCTGACATACCTATTTTCACATGTGTTTCAGGAGCTAATGTTTAATGATGATCGTGCTACAGTTAGGCTGACTTGGGCCTTAGTGACTTAAAATCCAGCAAGACAATTTAAATTGTGTTATGTTTCTGTTAAATATCAAGACAATGTAAACTTTCATTCTAATAAAACCAAACTTTAAGTACCATGTGTTATGAAACAATGATTCTGTTACTACACTCCCCGACATTTCCGCCGCGGTTTGTTGTTTTACGCGGTCGGGGTGTGACACTATGAAACTCTGTTCAAAATCAAACCACTGATCTCCTATTTCAAAATCTTTGGTTTCCCATGTTTTATCCTAAACTTAAAAGATTCAATTTCAAAATTTGCAGCCAAATTGGATTGTGGTTACCATTTGGGATACTCAACCACTTCCAAGGCCTATAAAGTGTTTAACACAAGGACTAAGTGTGTGGAAGAGACTTTGAATGTAAAGTTCAATGAACTTTCATCACTGAAAATCCCAGCAAACCCTGCTGAACTGTTTGACCTTGATAAATTGACATTTGAAGATGTGTCTGTCAAGACTAACCCTGTAGGTACCCCACAATCTTTTCCATAAGACTATGGATGTGATATTGTGATCCCACAATACAAAGTCACTACCACCATCAGAGAAGCAGATGTTTAACACAGCTGTTAAAACTCTGCCACTGCTGAATCAACAGTTGTTGATCAAAACTCTGACACATCATCATCTCCAACCTCTGTTGATAAAAATCCATCAACAGTAGATAAAAATCAACATTTTGCCACACCCATTCCTCCTATTCCCCCACCTCCATTTCAAATAGATGTTGGTTCTTTAAAATCACCAACAGATGTTAGCTCAGATGATTTACATCTGCAGCCTTCACCTTTCAATGCCATTGTTCCATACAAGGGGGATCTAATCTTCCTTAAATCTCATCCACCTGATCAAATTATTGGCAACATCAATGAAGGGGTTCTCACAAGAAGTCAATCCCAAAACATTTTTCTTTTTGCAAGCTTTCTATCACTCCATCAACCAGTCAAGTACCAAGAGGCACTGAAAGACAATAGTTGGGTAGAAGCCATGCAAGAAGAGCTCCAACAGTTCAAAAGACAACAAGTATGGGAACTTGTACCACTGCCAGAGGATATAAGTCCAATTGGCACAAAGTGGGTCTTCAAAAACAAAACTGATGAAAGGGGCATTGTTGTAAAAAACAAAGCCAGGCTTGTGGTTTAAGGTTATAGACAAGAATAAGGCATAGACTATGATGAGACATTTGCTCCTGTTGCAAGACTTGAAGCCATCAGATTATTCTTAGCCTTTGATGTTAACCACAACATCAAGGTGTATCAAATGGATATAAAGTGTGCTTTCCTCTATGGCAAAATACAGGAAGAAGTATATGTCTGCCAACCTCCTGGTTTTGAAGATCATTTTTATCCTGATCATGTCTAGAAGCTCAATAAAGCTTTGTATGGCTTGAAACAAGCACCAAGGGCCTGGTATGAAACTCTTTCCACTTTTCTAATCTCCATAGGATTCACAAGAGGTAAAATTGATAAAACACTGTTTTTAAAATGGAGAGGAAAAGATTTGATGATTGTCCAAATTTATGGTGATGACATCATTTTTGGAAGCACATGTAATTCCACGTGTGAAGAGTTTAGGCAACTCATGACAGCAGAGTTTGAAATGAGTGCCATAGGTGAACTCCAATGCTTTCTTGGTCCCCAAGTTAAGCAATTACAAAATGGAACTTTCATTCATCAAAGCAAATATGTAAAAGATCTTTTAAACAAATTTGACATGAATGATTGCAATCCATGTACTACTCCCATGGCAACCACAAAGCTTATCATGTCTGATGAAAAAGATAACTTGGTTGATCACACATTGTATAGAAGCATGATTGGGTCCTTATAGTACCTAACTGCTTCAAGGCCAGACATCATGTTTGCAACATGTGTCTGTGCCAGATCCCAATCAGCACCTAGGAAGTCTAATCTCATTGCTGTGAAAAGAATATTTAGATACATAAAAGGTGCTCCCACACTTAGTATCTAGTATCCTACTAATGGGAATGTCAACATTTCAGGTTAATCAGACAGTGATTTTCCTGGATGCAAAACAACCAGGAAGTCTACATCAGGAGGGTGTCAATTCCTAGGCAATTTCTTAGTGTCTTTGCAAAGCAAAAAAGCAAGCAGCTGTTTCCACATCCACTGCTGAAGCAGAATATATTGTTGTTGCAAGCTGTACAACCCAACTGTTATGGCTTCAAAATCAGTTGCAGGATTTTGGTATAACTGCTCTAAAGACTCCTATCATGTTGGACAGTCAAGCAGCTGAAAATATCATCAAAAATCTAGTATCCCATTCAACCACCAAGCACATTGATATCAGACATCACTTTGTGAGGGATTTCTATGAAAATGGTTTGATTTCTCTGCATCATGTTCCAACAAAAGATCAACTGGCAGATGTGCTAACAAAAGCATTAGACACATCCACCTTTGAAAGTTTGATCTCAAGAATTGAATGCTTAACTTGGATTAGAAGGCAAAACCTTCTTTTCCTTGAATAAAAAGCATTAAAATGTTTTCAGAAAATCAAAAATCCATCCTTAAAAATAGTTAAAATGAAATTTTTCATAAATCCTTAAAAGTCTGCCATAACCACTGATGTTTTAAACCTCTGGTTGGTTAAAAATTCTATCCACTGCTGAAAGACAACCTCTGTTTTCACATCCTTAGTTGACTTATGTTGACTAAACAACTGTTGTTACAACCTCTGATGTCTATCCACTGATAGACACAAAATCAGCCGCTGTTCTCATATACACTGTACCCAACCACTGTTGTTGCCCAACAGTGGTTTCCAAACAACTGTCATCCACCTTTTCATCAGAGGTTGCCATGTGGGCAGATTAAATCCCAAACAGAGCTTTACTCACCGTATCGAATTCAAAATTCTCCAAAACGGTTTCCATCTTCTTCTTCACTTTTTCTTCAACCATTCGCAATTCTAAGTTCCGACCAAGGCTCTAATCATCAAACACCCTCATAATTACCTCTGTACTTTCAAGAAAACCACCAAAAATACAGACTTTCATTCAATAATTGACATATTGTCATTGATGTGTGTCGGTGTGAGTGTATTTTTACTTATATTTTTAGCTCTTTTTACTCGCCGATTTCAAGTTTTAAATTTATAAAACACGATAATCTACTATTACTCTACACATGCTTATGGCAAGTATACCCATCGCAGACGTAGTATAGTGATGGCAAGATACCGAGATCGTCCAAGGACACAAGAGCTTTTAATACAGGTTTATCGTCAACGTCTAATCGAACCAAACTTTTAGAAAATATTTTTAAACTAATAAAAAGATAAAAAGGGAAAATAAAATAAAATAAAAATAGATAGACAAAAAAGAATCACTTGGATCCAACTTATCTTTCATGTACCCTTTTAATGATTTCCACACTTTGGGCATTTTAAGAGATTATCTCGGTTATAGTATTAGGCCCTTCTTTTGAAGGAGACATTACCCTCAACCTAGTGGTTTGAGTCAGCAGGGATACAATCCCAGTAGGTCTAAATATTGAAAGATAATTAAGTAAGTTATTAATGAAAAATGTGGTGGGCCCCCTTCCAGGCAGCGGTCACCTCAACCCGTTGGGCTGAGTCAGCAGGGATACAGTCCTCGCGGGGCTGGTTTAAAGTTTTAATAGTATTTTATGAATAAGGGATTCATGTAGTTTCTTACTCTCAGTCGGGCCAGTCATTCCCGGCCAATCCGTGGAGTAGTACTAAACTTGAACCAGGTTCTCGCAGGATCTATACACTGAACGAGACATAGAATTACCCAACCACCCTTCTAACCCCCTTCCAAGTAGTTAATGCTTTATGTAGACCGTAAAGAGATTTATATGTGAATAAACGACATATGAAGAATGGTTGAATAAATTCTCCTTCAATATAAAAAACTAATTATTAAAGTCATTAACACATACCCAATTAAAAATTTACCAAAGATTGGAAATCATAAAGGATATGTCTTCACCAAGTGATGTAAGAATTTAGCCAAGCATGGCCTTTGTTTGACAAAGATTCTTACTATCAATCTTGGATCCCGAGACTACACACACACTCTAAAAGATGGAAAATGGATGATGGTGGTGGATGATGGTGTTGTAGTGGTGGCAAGTGAGAGAGAAGTGGTTTGCCAAGGGATGGTTTGAAGTGGAACCAAGCACTTCTATTTATAGCTGTATTCAGAAGCTTCAGCACGGCCCGTGCCCGACTGGCACGGCCCCGTGGCCATCTCTCTCTCTCTCTCTCTCTCTCTCTCTCTCTCTCTCTCTCTCTCCCTCTTCCTCATTAGCTGCTTGTCAGATCTTGTACTAACACGGCCCCGTGTGTCAACGACATGCCCCATGGCCAAAGTACTTGTTGTACTATCACAGATTCTGAAAATCTTTGAGTTGACCACGCCCCGTGTTGTCTTGGCACGGCCCCGTGTCGGCTGCCAGTTTTGTCCTTTGCTGTTGTCTTTTCTTCTACACAGCATCCACTTCTGGACACAACCCGTGTCTGGTGGACATGGCCCCGTGTAAGGTCTTATGTTCTTGCTATTTTGTGGTTTGGATGTGAATCAGGGCTTGGCGAGTTGCATCAATTCCTCCTTCTTTTCATTTGTGTTGGATTTTGCTGTCTTTTTTACCCTTTTGCACATTTAAGCTCTTTTGACCCTGAAAATTATAAAGGAACAGAAAACCAAGCTTTTTCCAACATTAGTACTAAAAAGGGGTTGATTTTACGCCGTATTTGATATAATTTATATGTTGTATTTTAAGCACATCAAATACCCCCACACTTGAATCTTTGCTTTTCCTCAAGCAAAACTCTATTACGTGGTTTAGACACCCAAACTGAATACGTAGAAGGGAAGGTTTTGGTCTCATCTTTAGAGTGTCAGGAATCCAATTCTAAATCTATTTTGTTTTTATTTTATTTACAATCTTATTCGTCATGATTTATTTAAAACATAAGTTAAGAAAATTTATTTACTTTGGGCAAACCATGCCTTTATAAAATTCCATTTAGTTATATACAAATTTACACTCCTCACAAGTGGTCACTCAACACTCGGCCGATGATGTATTAAGTGAAAACACTCGTACCCGTATTTGGAACTTACTCCTACCATAGGCTTGACAATTGATCAAACCACCTCCTTTTCACGTTAAATCCTTAAAAATATCAAGAGGGCTTTGAAGGGTAGGTGGTGGTTCGGGTTTGGTAGGTTTTATTGGAAAAAGGTAAAAAACGTAAAATATCGGTTTTTCTATTGCTTTGTGGCTTAGCAAAAAATACTTTGGCATATTTTTCTGATTTTTTTGCCAAAGTTGAAAGTGAGCCGTAATTGTAATTTCATAACTGATAAGTTAACAAAAATGAAAGATGAAAAATGAAAAAGGTTTGTTTTTGTGGGTTTAGAAATGAAAAGGTTTTAAGGTTCAAAGGGTTAACTAGGGGGTGTTTTTGGATAAAGCAAAGAAAAATAAAGGTTCTGTTTTTGAAAAGAAAATGGGTTGGTCCTAATGCCTCTATCATTTACTTACTTGGATTTTTGTCGGTAAGGAGTTGGAACGCATTGTATTGTCAAGTTCAAGATTCGTGAGAACCAAACGGGCTATCACACAAGAAACTAAAATTGAGCAATTAGTATAGATGTATATTTGTATGCTCGTTAATGGATCAAAACTCACTTTTGTGGGAAAAGGGTTGTAGTGTAAAAATATATATATAATTAAATTTTACAAAGATATGTCATGCCTGTTTTCGTATTTTTTTCTAAATTGGTTCTTTTTATCACGACGTTATTAGTTGTAAATTTGTGAAAACATAATTTTTAGAACTTGTTTTTCCCAACTAAACCAAGATAATAAAAAAAATAATGAAAGGAAAATTTTGAAAAAAAGTTTGGGGTGATTAGCTGTTCCAAGGCAAGTTTTGTGTAAGCCTTGATTTAAGACAAACGATTCAAGGTTTTTATTATCTCCCCCCCCCCCCCACTTAAATTACACATTGCCCTCATGTATCCCAAATAGGATTTATTTTGGTAAAATGTGTAAAAAGTGTGAAAATAACAAGAATTTTTTGTTACTGGCACTTGCAGAACGGGGGCGTGCTATGGGGACACGGCCCCGTGTCTAAAGTGCCAGTAACAAAATGAAATCAGAAGACTTACAGTGGGGTGGCCACGAGGGTGTGCTGGGTGAGCACGACCCGTGCCACCTTCTGGACAGAAATTATTTGACAACAGTAAGTTAGGCACGGGGGCATGCATAGTGAGCACGGCCTCGTGCTGCAGCCACTATTCTGCAGTTTATGAGTCGGGAGGCCTCTGATTTACGTGCATAGGTTCCATTTTTCATCATCCATCAGGTGTTTCCACTTTCTTCAACACATTTATTTAAAATACCACCTTCCAATCATCCATTTCATTTAAAATAAAAATATTACAAGAAATAAAATAAAATTACAAACCTACATAGTCCTAAGATAGATAAGATCTTGAGAAATGCCTCCTCGAGATCATTTTAAACAACCCTAAAGCTAGATTTATGAATGCTAGATGATGGAGTTCTAGAGCTTTTGCGGGAAATACTCAATCTAGAGGTCGTTGAGCATCTCTTCGATCTCCCTTAATATGAAGATAAAGGGTTCCTCTTCTACCTCCTCTTGAGGGGGGAGCGAGATTTATCGGGACCTCGAAGGTGGCATTGATAGGGGGAGGTACTGGAATCTTATCTTCCCATCCTGTTGGTTGTATGACCTCATTAGCGAGGTTCCAATCTTCTTTAAATAACCCTAAAGCTAGATTTATTAATGCTAGATGATGGAGTTCTAGAGCTTTTGCGGGAAATACTCAATCTTGAGGTCGTTGAGCATCTCTTCGATCTACCTTGATATGAAGATAAAGGGTTCCTCTTCTATCTCCTCTTGAGGGGGAGCGAGATTTATCGGGACCTCGAATGTGGAATTGATAGAGGGAGGCACTGGAATCTCATCTTCCCATCCTGTTGGTTGTATGACCTCATTAGCGAGGTTCCAATCTTCTTGTGGGGAAGATTGGCTCCATGGGAGGCAAGGCCAAGATATTCAACCTTTGATGTAAAAGGTTGATTTCTCTGAAACAATCTTCTAGCCCCATGGTAAGATAGTTCACACGATCTATGAGAACCTCCTCCAGTAAGGTCATCTCGTCGAGACTCTCTCTCAAGGCACTCACATATCTTACGAGCGTGGCCTCGAGGGAGAGCCTTCTCCCTCTTCTCTGGTTCCTGGATCTTGTTGATGATGTTCCACTTTGCTAGCTTGACATCTTGAGAGAAAATGACCAACCGTTAACAAGATATGGAAGATCAGAATGTGCAGCACGGCCCCGTACTGCTCCAACTGCTCTAGATTCTTATCTCTTAAAATTTTATTTCAAGTTAGATTTGACTAATTTTTTATTTTCTAAACGTAAATAACTTGAAACAATGTTTTACTATAGTTAATTTTGAAATTTTTTTAGCTAAGAATCAAGAGTATGACCCTCCTATTGAATTTTTTGAAGCTTCAAGCTTCAATGGAGTTCATGAAGAATGAAGAAGGGGAAATGCACAAAAGAGGAAAGGAGAAGAAGGTCAAATGAGACCTTTTTAAGAACATACCTTTTGGGGTATGTGTGAAGAATCTTAGGGATCTTGACGTTTAGGAATGGTTCCAAACATTCTCCTAAAGGCTGACTTTATAGATAGTGACAGCACGCAGGCATGGCCCCGTGCCGGATGCATGTGTCAGAGAATGTTGTCCGTTAGTAGTATACGGCCTCCGTCGTTTCTGACACAGCCTTGTGCCAAAAAAAATACAAGGGGCACGACCCCGTGTTAGTGCGGCACGCCCCATGTTTTTAGAAAAAAGATGGGCACAACCCCGTATTCAAGGAACACGGCCCCGTGTTCAGAGTTTTTATGAAGATTGTCTAGGTTTTCTAAGGAATTATCCGACGTCGGGTGGTTCCTTACTGGTTGGAACAACACCGTACCGTCGGATATACCGTAGACTTAGGCGAGGGGTATGAAAACGCGAGAGGTTATCGGAAAGGTAGAAGACTTCTTTTAAAATGGGAAAATGGGGCCTTCCCTTATTTACCTTTTACGGGATCTCGTTAAAGAAGGTGTGAGTCAATTTGCTCCTGTCCATGCTGTTGGTGTGAAATTCACACTCGGTAAGGGGGACCGTCATTGCTGAATCAAAACAGGGACGACTATCGCTTTCGTTTTTGCGATCGTCTATGGTGGAAGGTTGGTTGACCTTGGTGTTGTTGTATATACCTGAATTTTTTCCATCGATTCTCCTTCGGATGGAATCCTTGATGAATGTTGCGCCTTCATGAAGGATTCTAGTTCCTTGATTCTTAGGATAATCCTCTCTTCTATTTAACCTGTCTTCTAGGTCATCTAGGTAAAAAGGTTGATGGGGTTCAGGCGGAGGGATTTCATTATTATTCCCACTCCCGCTTGTCTCAAGGTTTTCGTTACAGGAAAACGACGGGGCTAAATAGTGGGGAGTGAAGTTTAGAATGCCACATTCTGATTCTTCATGCTCCTCCCCGCAATAATCGCACCATAAACCGTAAGAGTGGCGGGGATAGAAATAATCAAAGAAATCTATTTTTTAGACCGTCGGGATCAGACGGTCACTATTTTCTTCCAAACAGAGAGTTTGACACGGCTCCGTGTTAAGTAACACGGCCCCGTGCTGCAGTCTGTATCTAGCAGAAAATAGGTTTTAAGAAGCTGGAGAGTTGACACGGCCCCGTGTTGTAACAGCACGGCCCCGTGTCAATTCTGCAGAAAGTGAAAAATTAAAAGAAAAAGCAAGAAAAACCTAAAAAGAAAAGATAAAAAGGATTAGGCCATTAATTTTAAGCTTTCTTAAAATCCTCGTGTCCCTGGCAAGACCGCCAAAAACTTGACGTGTGTCGGTGTGAGTGTATTTTTGTTATATTTTTATAAAACACGATATTCTACTATCACTCTACACACACGCTTAGGGCAAGTATACCCATCGCGGACGTAGTATAGTGATGGCAAGATACCGAGGTCGTCCAAGGACACAAGAGCTTTTAATACCGGCTTATCGTCAACGTCTAATCGAACCAAACTTTTAGAAAAGATTTTTAAACTAATAAAAATATAAAAACAGAAAAATAAAATAAAATAAAAATAGATAGACAAGAAAGAATCACTTGGATCCAATTTATCTTTCATGTACTCTTTTAGTGATTTCCACACTTTGGGAATTTTAAAAGATTATCTTGGTTATAGTAATAGGCCCCTCTTTTGAAGACGACGTTACCCTCAACCTAGTGGTTTGAGTCAGCAAGGATACAATCCCACTAGGTCGGAATATTGAAAGATAACTAAGTAAGTTATTAATGCAAAATGTGGTGGGCCCCCTTCCAGGCAGCGGTCACCCTCAACCCGTTGGTCTGAGTCAGCATGGATACAGTGCTCGCGGGGTTGGTTTAAGTTTTTAATAGTAGTTTATGAATAAGGGGTTTAAGTGGTTTCTTACTCTTAGTCGGGCCAGTCATTCCCGGCCAATCCATGGAGTAGTACTAAACTTGAACCAGGTTCTCGTAGGATCTATACACTGAACGAGATATAGAATTACCCAACCACCCTTCTAACCCCTTTCCAAGTAGTTAACATGCTATATATAGACCGTAAAGACATGAATATGTGAATAAACGATATATGAAGAATGGTTGAATAAATTCGCCTTCAATATAAAAAACTTATTATTAAATTCATTAATACATACACAATTAAAAAGTTGCCAAAGTTTGGAAATCATAAAAGAAATACATAAAAGATATGTCTTCACCAAGTGATGTAAGAATTTAGCCAAGCATGGCCTTTGTTTGACAAAGATTCTTACTATCAATCTTGGATCCCGAGACTACACACACACTCTAAAAGATGGAAAATGTATGATGGTGGTGGATGATGGTGTTGTAGTGGTGGTGGAGTGGTGGCAAGTAAGAGTGAAGTGGTTTGCCAAGTGATGGTTTGAAGTGTAACCAAACACTTCTATTTATAGTTGTCTTCAGAAGCTTCAGCACGGCCCGTGCCCGGCTGGCACGGACCCATGGCCATCTCTCTCTCTTCCTCATTAACTGCTTGTCAGATCTTGTAGTAACACGGCTCGTGGCCAAAGTACTTGCTGTACTATCATAGATTCTAAAAATATTTGAGTTGACCATGCCCCATGTTGGCTTGGCACAGCCCGTGTCGACTGCCAGTTTTGTCCTTTGTGCTTGTCTTTTCTTCTGCACGGCATCCACTTCCGGACACGGCCCGTGTCTGGTGGACACGGCCCCGTGTCAAGTCTTCTGTTCTTCCTATTTTGTGGTTTGGATGTGAACCGGGGTTTGGCGAGTTGCGTCAATTCCTCCTTCTTTGCATTTATGTTGGATTTTGTTGTTTTTTTGCTCCTTTTGCACATTTAAGCTCTTTTGACTCTGATAATTAAAAAGGAACAAAAAACCAAGCTTTTTCCAACATTAGTACTAAAAGGGGTTGATTTTACGCCGTATTTTATATAATTTATATGTTGTATTTTAAGCACATCAGTCATCCTCCTAATACAAAACACTTCTCACCACTGATGCACCAATATACCAAGACACACTACGTGATTTCTGGGCAAATGTCGAAATTCAAGAACAAGGCAATGAGCCATTTGGTATGACTTCAAAAGTAGGAGGTGTCTTAGTTGCCATAACCCCCACTACCATCTTAGAAACATTTCAGATGAATGACTTAGCAGATAAAAATTCTTTCCCAAAAAGTGAGTGTCAAACTGATTTGATTGAAAGGGGATATGGTAGACAGTTGAACAGAGCAACCATGTTTAAACCAAACTTTCCACCACCAATGAAGTTCCTATTCCATACCGTGTTAACTTATCTTTGAAATAAAACCACGGCTTTCAATGAAATACCTCTCAAAATTCAGTACTTGGGATATGCAATTTTGACCAAAAATGATTTTAACTAATCCCAAGCACTGTTTACAGATTTGGTTAATAATTTGAAAAACATTAAAAAATGGGAAGAATGCTTTTTTTCTCTTGTTCCCAATGCTTTTGAGCTATTATTTGCAAAAAAACATGTTCCACAAAAAGCCTTTGAGCAAAGAACACCTTTCAAAATGAACAGTCTTTCTTCTGAAACTTTTACTCACCTAACGGCCAAAGAGTCAAGTGTTTGTGAAACAAAAGCAAAGAAGTCTGAGCAAATTTTAGATGAGTCCACATCTACTCCTCAAACTTCTGTTGCTGAGCCCACTGCTCATGGTGATCACAGCACCACAACCACTGCTGTGAAACCCCCACCATCAAAACCCAAAAGGACCAAATCCAAATCCACAAATCCCACCAAACACACAAATAAGGGTCCTCTGGAAGATGAGATCCTAGATGTTAACCCTGTGATAACACAAATGTCACTAGAAACCACTGTTGCTACTTCCTCACAATAGTTGGAAAGATCTCAACCTGAAACCTCAACTCCTCATGATTCCTCACAAAAGGAACATGTTGTAGGCACAGGGACACCTCAATATGAAACATTACCTTCACTTGAAAGTACGTTTAAAAGATCTTCTCCCGGGGCAATGTCTCTTTCTACACCAATCCCCACATCTCCTATTCCACCAACTTTCATACCACTATTTGAAGCTATTGACAATCAGACAATAAGTAGCCCCTCTCACCAACACATTACTAAGAGTATAACTTCAACAATAGCTGTGTCTGAACCTGTTCAAATAGCTATCCCATAAACAGTTGAGGAGGCTACACCTCTTGAATTTCCTGAAATTCTTGTAGGTAGTTCAAGTGGAGCAGCTACTACAGATGTTGGATCCACTGATCAACATTTGGACAATAGTTTCATTAGTAAGACTCCCTTGAAGGTAACCACTGTTGTGGCTACCAAGGTAACCACTGCTGCAGAGGGAAGTCCCCAGAACCAAGACAATGGGGCATCTTCTAATGTTGATTTGGAGTCTACTCCTATCACAAAAGCATATACAACCACCTCTAGTGGGAATTCGGGTAATCCTGTTAAGTTAGATGATGAATTAAAATACAAGGATTTGACGAAGAGGATGTCTTCCATTGAAACAACTGTTGGGGAAATGAAAGATATGATGAAGTAGTTGGTGGATGCTTCCAAAAGTCAGCCTACTCGTCAGCAATTATCCCAGGAGCTGTGGAATTCTGTGCAACCAATCTTAGCAGCTCAAAGGGAATTGGCTGAACTTCAACATAACTCACACATGGAATTGATCAGAGTTATGGTTGAAGCAAGATACAAATATACCCAGGCAGATATCAAGGGCATCAAATAAGCCCTTGCAAAGTTAACTGGCTCCTCCCCTGCATCGGTGTTTGAAAAAGAGGATCAAGATGATGCCAAAAAGGGGGAGAATGATTCTCTGAGAAAATTATATCTTGATCCAAAAGCCAAACCAAAAGCTCAGCCAAAACAAAAGCCAGCTTCTGCCAAAGACACTTCTGCAACATCTGCTAAAAAATCTGATATTGGAAAGAAAAAAGGGAGTTGATGAAACCCTAAACATCCAAACAGATGAAGAGATTGTTGAAAAGCAGAAGAGAAAAGACACAAAAGAAAGCAAAGAAGATGTCTTTAAAAAGGAACCGGAGGATAAGAGAAAAAGAGAAAACCAAGCACAAAACGTTGGAACTTCTGACAGAAGAAAATCATTCAGAAACAATAGACCACCACTTGCCACATTTCCCAAAAGAACTGCTTCTAAAAAGCCAACCACTGCTGCATCTAAACCTAAACCTTCACCTCAAAAACCTTCACCACAAAAGCCACCTCCAAAGAAGAAGAAAACAGCTTCATCAACACCACCATTCATAACAAAACCAACATATGTTGATGCGTCAAAAGCATCAACAGATGTTAAGACAACAGTTGTTGATACACTAGTGGTTTCAACAGTTGTTAGCCAAACCATTGCCACTTCCATTCATTTTGACACACTAACAACCCAACTACCACCAACACCCCAAAGATTCCCTTCACAAACAACATTTTCACCCAAACCATCTTCTCCCTCAAAAACTCCTCCTTCTCCAAAATTTGCTTATGCTAGAAAAAGGAAGTTTGTGGTGCTTGAAGAAGAAAAAGAAATGCCAGCACCAATTCCTTTATCATCTGTTCATGTTTCATCATTCATTCCACCCTTATCACCAAAAACTAACCCTGCCAAACATCCACCCACTGGTTACATCCCACGAATCATTCCCATGGAAACTCAATATCCTCTTGAACTGATTGCAGTCCAATCTGAAATGGAACAGTTCTACAAAATAGAGGATCCATCCAAAAGAACCTTCCCATATCTGTATGGCTTGAGAACACCTCAAAATATTGATGAGTACTTAAAGTTGAAAGCTAACCAAGCTCACAGTATTGCAAAAGAAGGGAGTAAAGGGCAAGGTGATAGGAGATACCAAAGTCTCTATCAACATGGGCTAAGTAAGTCAGGAAACTGGAAGACTTTGCTAGAGACTTGAGTAAATCTATGTCTGAGTTACCTCCGACTGCTGATCTTCAAAAGGAACTAAGGATTGATTACTTGGATGTCATCATGAAAGACAAGCCCTACAAAGCCAAGTCTCAATTCAAAGACTGGTCTCTTGAAGCTCTCAAAGAAGAAGTAAACAGACTTGAAATGATGAAGAAAGATCCTCTAATGAAGAAATATGCTCCCAACTAGAATAAATATAAGAAGGTTGATACAGATGAAGCATTGAGGTACAAAAGAAGGAGAGCAGAGCTTGTTGCAGCTGTATATGGGCCTACTAGATATATTGCAAGATGGTCTGAGCATAATGGTAATGAAACCTATAAAAGGTTAGAAGAGCTTAGAAAGACAGATCCAACCCTTCCTAAGAAGCCAGTGTACTCTGAAACCACTGCTGATAAGTCTCAGCAGACCAATGCCTCTAAAAAGTTGTTCTCATCCACTGCTTTACCCATCAGTGCCTTGTCTCATTTAAAAAGACAAAAGCAGATGGATGAGGAATATGAAAAGAGGTATGTTGAACACAGAAAAGAGGCTATCAGAAACCAACTACTATATGGACCAAAGGATACTGCTAAACAACTTGCTGCTCAAATTTCTGATACACTCAAAAGGCTGGCAAGCAGACCTCAATCCCCAAACTCATCACAAATAAATCTCATCCCTAAAAAGCCATCAGATCCAAAAATACTAAAGTGGAAGTCTGACAAAGAAACCCACGTATTGACTCCGATCAAATCTGATGGTAGTATTGAAAAGCTATCAAGGGAGGATGCATTTGGTCTGGATGCAAGTGATCTTCAAGACCTATTGAACTTTCAACTGCACAGGGATGAAGAAGACATAGATTCTCTGGATTTTGAGCTCCAATTTAAAGCGCAAATCCGGGAACTATTGATGAGAAAATAAAGATCAGAGAATAATGGAGAGTTTTGGCATCATCTGTTCTAGGGGAGATTGTTGGCTCATGTGATCCTTCCTTGAAGAACAGATGATACAAAGCCAAAACTGGTTCTGCAACAACTGATCCTAATAATCGTGCTTTGAGTTCCTTTTTCCCTCCAATGAAAGTGGCTTGAACATCTGATGATTCTCTAAAGTCTGTTGATTTGCGAAGACTGTTATATGCAAAGCTCTATTGGATGTAAAGACTGTTGAAGACCAATCATCTGCTGGAGTTAAAGAACTGCTGAAGTCAAAGGCCTGATCAGCCTTAATGGAAAGCACTACTCAGCTTCATCAGTGATTGAGCATCATCAGCGGATAGCATTCATCAGTGTTTAGTTAATCAGTGTCTAATGTAACAGTGTCTGTAATCATCAGTGTTTAGAGGTTGTTAAGATTGTTAGCTGTCACTGTCTAGGTGATGTCAGTAAAGATGCCACAGTGTTTAGGATTGTATTATAAATAGACAGTGCCTGTACTATTCTATTAGCTCTTTCACACACTTTGCATCTTGTATGAACTTACACTTGTGAGCTCAGGCTGAGGATTGTATTATAAAAGCTTTTCTTTCCTTGTTTATGTTATAAAGTTTTTCATTCATTCCGCTGCAAAGTATTCCTCTATTTATCTACTTTCATTGTTCATCTTATAAAAACAACATAAATAAGTAAACTCAGATCCTAACAAAATGTCTTAAGGAATTCTGTTGGATTCAAGGAAATGACTATGACACAACTTCATGGTAGACTTCTCACTTTTGAGAGAGAACTTAACAAAAAAAAAAAAAAAAAACAGAATTTAATGACATTTGGTAAGGTTGCTAATGATTACATGTTTGGTAACATAACCGTGATGAGTCATGATGGATCATGATCAACTAACAATATGAGTGATCGGAGTTATGATCATTTTGTTGACATAACTACTGGTTTTAATTCTCTATCTATCTCATCACCTGTTAGAAATCAGAACTTTGCATTGATGATGAATGATCAAAAGCCCATGGATCTAACATAACAAGAGGAATTTGACGTTCTTAACCAGCTTGCACTTCTAAGCATTAGGACTAATAAATTTTATAACAAGATTGACAAAAGGTTTCCTGGTTTAGAGGGTAGGGGTAATTTGACAAAGACAAATCCAAGGTTGAATATTACAAGTGTCATAAATTAAGACATTTTGCTAGGGAATGTAGAGGATCTACACATAATCTCACATCATATATGACATATCCTAGCCAAATGAACCATTCTGACCCAACTACTGGACAACAAACAATTTTTTCAAATGCGTATCAACACTCTTCCCAGATTGCCCCTGGTCCATCCACACAGTAGACTGCACATCTTTCACAAGGGCCAGTACAAATGGCATACCAATATGCTAATGGGCCATCACAATATCAACAAGCACATGTCCAAAAACCACAACATCACATATTTGATCCCATGCACATTTACCAGCAGTATCACAAACTTCTGGTTCCCATACACCAGGAACTACTCAACAAAGCTTTTTCAATCAATGCTTTGTAGATTGGAGTAGTTTGCCTGAGAATTTGAATGATGAGAATTTTGGCATTATTGTTGTGGATCAGGGTACACAAGAACTTTGCACTAGTTGCTTTATAAACCATAAGTGAGAACTCTGACTAAGCACTAGTGAAACTGCTGGTTTATGCATTATACCACATGCCGAATCAACAACTATTGGATCTTCATAGAATGTTGATATATTCCCAGAAATACTGAAATAACTATGTTCAGAGCAATGCATTAAGGCATTTGGGGATATCAAAGCTGTGAACCTAATGCTAAGAGAAAAATCTTAGAAATTTGAAAAGCTATTGAATCAAAACATGATTTCTCACAAAGAAGCTATTAAAGAAAAAGAACAAATCATTTGAAATCTAAAACATGAAGCCACTATTCACAATGCACAAACTAGGTTACTTTTGTCAAAATATCAATTGTGCCAGAAGGAGCTTAAATCTACCCAAGTGAATTGTAAAAAATGAGTAGAATCATGCAAAGGGTTTCAGATCTTGATAAACCAACATACACAAAGCGATGTGTTGGATCTAAGAGAGTGTGTTGTTTCTTATTAAACAGTTAAATAAATATAGAAATTCAATCAAAATAGTTAATATAAACACATCAACATTAACACTACTGGAATTGGGAATGATTGAAGAATGATTTCGTTATATTCAAATACTTCATAACAATCAAAGGTACAAAGTACTCTCCCTCACCAGGTGAACTCTCTCTCACTATGTTCTTATGCCTTTTGGCTATTAGTGTTAAATTATACCTAATACGAAGAGCTATATTTATAGTAGGATAGAACTGCTAATGACATCACCATGAAAGCAACCCTAACAACTCATTAAATAATGTAACTGCTAACAATTAGTAAAACCGCTTGATAGGTACACTGTTACATTGAACTACTGCTTCTAGAAGATTTAGAGAAAATAACTAGATTCCTTGAAACTGCTAGTGGGAACTAGCGTTTCTAGGAATCCAAAACTTCTGGTCTTTGACTTGCTGACTTGATCTTCTAGTCTTTAGCCTTCACTTTTGTTGACTTAAATGTTGACTTGTTGACCAGCACTTTGACAATCTAGCACTTGTTCTTATGTTTTCTATTCAACAACTAGATTCCTTGAAACTGTTAGTGGGAACCAGCATTTCTAGGAATTCAGAACTTCTAATTTTTAACTTGTTGACTTGATCTTCTAGTCTTTATCCTTCACTTTTGTTGCCTTAAATGTTGACTTGTTGACTAGCACTTTGACAATCCAGCACTTGTTCTTATGTTTTCTATTCTTGAATGCAACAGTTTTGTATTAGTAGTTTGGGCAGTTGTTTTGGGAAGCCTCTAAGTGGGGAAACTTCTAGACCAATGAAAGTACTTCAACTTATTACAACAGGTAGGGAAGATGGTTCCCTTGGGTTTTGACTTTCATCATCAGTAGGTCTTACATAACCCAACAATTTCCCCTAAATCTGTTGATGCCAGAATCACACTTATTAATTCCTTTCTTTTATTCTTTTATTTAATGAAGTATTTCAACCTTTCCCTGATCGTGCCTATGATTCAAAGTTCAAGATTTAGAGCTTGATTATCATCAACATCTCTTTCCATTTCAAGACCAAGAACAACCTTGATGTCTTCTGGGCTCAGACTTTGGACTTCATACCCATCCACCTAGATTCTAGAGCCATCTTCTCCACAAAACTTGAGTCCTTCATTGCTTTCCATCTCATAATCTTTGGGTTAGGGAGATTGTGAGGCAAGTCTAAGACCTTAGTAGGAGCCACTGATTGAAGTGATAGATTTTATGGATATTCTTTTGGAGATTCCTCCAAAGCAACTGTGTAGGTTCCTGTTGCTAGGTTGGTAAAGACATATGTAGTATCAGGCATACATGAAACTAGCAATAGCTTCTCTTCTTCATCCAAATCAACAATCCATCTTGCATAACCATGTTTTTCTTTCAAGTTGTTCAGGTAGTTTTCCATGATTTTTGGATTGTAGGAGACGATTTCCTAGGGTTTCAATGGAACAACAACATACTCCTTTTCAGCAATCTAGATCTCTGTGTTCTCCTAGTTTGGTCTTGGTGAGAATTTGTTTGGATTTTTCTTTCTTTCATCTAGGTAGTCTATCTACTCTTTTAAAAGATTAGACTCCTTCTACCTTACAATTGAACGTTTAGGAGCCCAATTCATAAGAATCATTTTCTGTTTCATCTTGAAGGTCTTTGTTGCCTCTTCTGGAGTTGGCTTTCTTTTACTACTAAGCTTCTAATTTGGAAGTGTGACCTCGATGGTGGGGTCTGCTAGCATCTTCTTAACTCTAGCAACTTCTACCAGTAGTTTCTATACATCCCAATTTTGAAAGACATAGAAATTCTTCACAGGATAAGAGACATTTTTCTTGAGCCATTCTATGCTTTCTTATTTTGAAGTATTTGCCACATATTGAAGCTTGAATGGAGGAATCTGAGAGAGCATTTGTGATTCTTGAAACATGTGTTGTTAATAAGCCCTGATTTCCCTCATCCTTTTATCCATGACATATTGGGCCTTTCAATATGTTATCTTGGCATGATTCTTGTTTGTGCATATTCTATGATAACAGCTTAATAATTTAATAGTTTAGTCTTTGGATATTTTATATTTGGCTTAGCATTTGTGCTTAGCTTATTTAGAGTTGTAATGGGCTTGGAGAATGGCTTGGCCCAGTCCAAAGCCCAATATGCACACAATTAGTATATAAACATGTTTTGCATTAGGGTTTTGGCTAATCCTCATAGTTAGTCTTCCTAGAGTATTCTAGAGAGAGAAAGAGAAAACGCAGAGGAGAGAGAGACGAGATAGAAAGTCGGATTCTTGAATTGATTGTGCACACTTATTTTGGATAATCAATAGAAGACAAGTTAATGATTTATAACAACTCTCCTAAAAACCCTTAAACATGTCCTATATGTCCTAAAATATACACCTCGTATACGAAAAGTGGGCCCGAAATACCTTTATTTTACAAAAATTAAATAAAAACAAATATATATGGCCGCTCGCGGGGCGTGACACGGACAAGAGAGTCTGTCGCAAGGCGCGACCCACTGACACCAGGCGTAACCCTAGGCCGCCGCGTGTCCCTGCCTCGTGTCGACCCTACCTTTGACTCAACCAAGCTATAAATGACATGTGTTAGCTCGCGGGCCGCGAAGGCCGTAGCCAAATCTCTCGCGGGGCGCGAGAGAGTGTCCGTCAGGCCTATAAATGGGGGCTTTCACCCTCAGTTTTGATTGTTCAAAATTGTTCTTTCTCTCTCTACATATAAGCTAATATTATCGGGCATAATACCCACTAAAAAGCGAAGCTCTGCATCGTTGTAAGTATTATAACCCCCAGTTACATATTAGTTACTCTGCCCGATTGATCTAGAGCTCCGTAATGCATGTCAAGGCTCTGCCTGACTCAGTCGTTGGAGTTCTGTCTCGGGGGGGGGGGGGAGGGTATAGCTAATGTAAATTGGGTTATTATACTAACGCGTGGGCATTGTTTGATTTAATAGATTATAACCAGGAAGTCACAAGGAAATACCTAAATTAGCAATGTGAGTAATTCCTATTTTTGTAAACTGTTTTTATAAAACCTCAATTATTTAAATTAAAATTAACAGTGATTGAGTTTTTGTAAATCCACAATTATCGTCGGTATGTTGGGGTTTTGTATACATAACTTGTTACTACACTGTGAGTAGTAGCATGACCACCAGTCAGGATTGACAGTACCGTGGGTGGTAATTAAAGTAGATGTAAATAAATGTAATTGCGGGTTGCCCTCAATGCTGTAAAATGATAAAACTTGTTTTGATTAAACTGGGATTCACTCACCAGTATTTCCCACTGACAAAAATGTTTTAAACGCGTTTCAGATAACAAAATGTGAAATCCAATTAGAAGCCAGCTGGAGAGAACTGAAGGCTTGGAAAAGTGGCTATAAAAGTTACCTAAATAAAGAAGAAGTTTAATTTCAATAAATTATGATTTATCCCTATAAACATGTTGTAATGAAAACTTGGGTTTTTTCCATGTATTTATTATTATAAAAATGTGGTGTTTTACTCTGATAAACTATTTCCTAACTACGGTCCTGATGAAATTTCCGCTTCCAAATAAATAAACACTGATACCACCGAATGTGCGAGCTCGTGGCCGCCCGCCTCCTGGGGCAGGGGTCGGGGGTTGCGACAGAAAGGTGGTATTAGAGCTACAACCACTAATTTCAGCCACAGAAGTGTTCTGCTGACATCAAAATTTTAATTGTGTTAGGAAATAATTATTTGCATATCTGTGTATTATTGTTTTGTGTTATTTGACAATTTGTTAGTTACAGTATGAGTGATCAAGGTTCGTCTGACGCCTATCGTCACCTGTCTAGTTCTCCTAGAGATGAAGGAACTTCCTCCCAGCCTACTCCCTCGGGGTATTCAGCTGACACAGAAGAGGGGATTTTCATAATTAAGGCGCAATTCGAAGAACCATTCCCTACGAAAAAGATAGGATGGCTCAGTCGGGGAGCACATGAGCGTAGGAAGAGAATGAGGAAGTTACATCAACAAAGGGCTTTAGCAGCAGCAAATAGGGAGATGAACGCCCAGACCCAAGACATAGTCAATAGGCGATTGGCTAACTTTCACATACTAGCTACCACTACGGCAGACCCTAACCTAGAACAAATCATTGCACCATAGCCACTGCCATTGTTCCCAACCCAACCCATGGAAATAGAACCTAACCCAGGAGACTAGGTTCCCATACCCGCATTCGACCCAAACGAAATCCCTAGAATCCCAGCACCAAATCCTCTAGCTTATGTCCCATGGGAGGATGACCATAGGGATTATCGAGAACTCTACCCATAGGAGGAGCCCATACCAAACCCATTAGCACCATACCCCAACCTTGACCCTCTAGATCCATATTGGGATGCCGACCAATATATTCGGGAAATACTAGAAAACCCATACCCATATGGAGAACCCGCACCACCGTACCCTGACCCAATACCCGCACCACCACCACCCATGAGTACCGAAAACGTGCAGGAACTCCGCACATTTGGTGAGGAGTTAGTAGATGAAGGGGAAAGAATAAGGCAAATAGGGGAAAAGCTCTTTTGGAAGTACGACGAGCGAAATATGCAATACTGGATGAACCCCTAGTAACAATAGTAATAATATATATATATATATGTGTGTGTGTGTGTGTAGTTTAAAAAAATAAATAAATGATCCAATACTTACTGATGCATAACTAGTAGTGTGTTTTAAATTCCAGTTGTAGTTTGTAATATATATATATATATATATATATATATATATATATATATATATATAGGGAGAGGATCATGAGAAAACTAGATATAAATGAGAAAACTAACTAAAAACCACTAAAAAGGAGGGGGAGACTTTTAATGAAGGAGGGGTAAAATTGGAAAAAAATATATAACTTTTCAAACATTTCCCATTTCTCCATACATTATCATTTTAAAACAAAAATGGCACCATAAGATCACAAATTTTTGTATCTTTCATTCAAGTATATTCGAGCATATTTTTTATGACATAAAAAAAGATTTATGGTGTCGTCTTGTTTTCAATACTATTATTATAGTAGTGCACATGTGCAATATAACATGTACTACAATTGCATTACATGCTTAAAATTAGCCTTTTGAGTCTAATTTAGCTTTTAGGGTTAGTTTTTTTGGAGGTTTAGGATTAGGATTAGGTTTTTGGGTGTGGGGGGAGGGGGGTTTAGGTTTTTGGGGGGTGGGGGTGGGGGGTTTAGGTTTTTTTCGGGTTTATGTTTAGGGTTTAGTTTTAGGTTTTCGGGAGGGTGGGGTGGGGGGGGGGGGGTTAGGCTTTTGGTGGGAGGGTGAATTTAGGTTTTTGGGAGGTGGGGGTGGGGGGGTTAAGTTTTTGGGGGGTGTCGGTGGGGGTGGGTTAAGTGGTTTAAGCTTTATGTATTAGTGCACATGTGCAGTACAACCAAAAAAAAAAAAATTTTTGTTTTGAAATTTTTTTTCCATACATAAAAGTAGCGATTTTTCTATAAAGAATTGTAAAAAAAAAAAATTTGGTATGTTTTTAGGTTTTTTTAAGCTTTTTTGGTTTTCTCATTTAAACTAGTTTTCTCATGATCCATCCCCTATATATATATATATATAAAAGAGTAGAATGTCGCGATGCTCGACGATTTTGATCAATATGTTTGCGTGATTGTTTACATTCAATTCTATGATATTAACACCTGATAAATGTTTATAATCCAGATGGACAACGAAGTGAATCAGGAAAACCCGAATAACGATAATAACGGGAACCAAATAGATAACAGTGCCATCCAACATATAGTGGCACAAGGGATTATAGATGCTATGCCATATATTATCAAGACTATTAAAGAAGCAGAAAATAAAACTAACAGTGGAAGTAAACGACCACCTACTGAACCCAGTCACAACGTAAACAATGGACCGTTACTTAAATTGCCTATTCCAAAAAGAAGAAGAACCATGTCATATGGTTGTTCTTACAAAGAATTCTGGTCTTGCAAACCAATAGAATTCTCTGGCAATGAAGGAGCCATTGCAGCTCTACGCTGGATAGAAAAGACTGAAGTAGTCTTAAAAATAAGCAAATGTGCAGAGGAAGATAAGATCATGTTTGCTTCTAATCTATTTAAGAATGCCGCCTTAGAATGGTGGAACACTATTCTCCAGTCTAGGGGAAGTGATAGAGTCTATAATATGGAATGGACTGAGTTTAAAAACATGGTCGAAAGAAAATTCTGTCCTCCCAATGAAAAGGAACAAATAGCTAATAAGTTCTTAAACCTTAGAATGACTGGAATAGACTGTAAGTGTTACACTACCGTATTCTTCGAATATGCTAGAATAGTGCCAACCCTAGCTTCACCAGAACCATTACTAATCTCCCGTTACATCTGGGGATTAATTAGTTAGATTAGACATGTAGTCAAGGCAGCTAGACCACAAACAATAGAAGAAGCAGTAGAACTAGCAAATACCTTGACTGATGAACTAGTACGTACACACGAAGAAAACCAGAGGAAGAACCTAGCTCAAAAGATTACCCAAGAATTTCGCTACGGTAATTCCAACCGTGGGAAAATGTAGGTTCTACCTCGACACCTTACTGTAAGTCCTGCAAGAAGAAGCATTCGGGAAGATGTTCCACATACTGCAACTTCTGCAAGATACCAGGACACAAGGAAGAAGACTGTAGGAAGAAACCCAGCAATAGAATATGCTTCAATTGTGGAGAAAAGGAGCATATCAAACCGAACTGTCCGAAACTAGCTCCAGCCATGAACAACAAGACTACTAAGAATGCTAGATCTTTAGTTCTAACTGCAGAAGAAGCCAAGATGATTCCGGATGTAATTCCCGGTACGTTTTTAGTTAATGATGTTTTTGCTAAAGTATTATTTGACTCTGGTGCAAACCAAAGTTTCATTAATACTTCATTTTGCAAACTTCTCAATCAACCATTAACTAAACTTCAACAAGAATGTCTAGTAGAAATGGCTAATGGAGAATCCATTAGGATTACTAAAACCTTGCAGGGAGCAAGAATAGAAATTCTAAACCATAATTTTATTGCTAACCTTTACCCAATGAATCTGGCTAGATTTGGTATTGTATTAGGAATGGATTGGTTAGTAGCCAATAGAGCCAGCATTCTATGTGATCAAAAGTCAATACAAGTAAATTCACCAAAGGGAGAAAATATCACAATTAAAGGAGATAAGCCAACTAGGTCCACAAAATTCATCTCTGTGATGAAAACAACCAGTTATGCCAGGAAAGGATCCCTAGTGTATATGATTTCCATAATCATTAACACTAAAGGAAAAGAATTGAAAGATATTCCCGTAGTATCTCAATTCTCAGATGTTTTCCCAGAAGAGCTACCTGGATTACCACCAGATAGAGAGGTTGAATTCAGAATTCACCTACTACCAGGGACAGCACCGATTGCCAAGGCACCTTATCGTTTGGCACCAGCAGAGATGCAAGAACTGAAGAAACAGTTAGATGAACTTTTGGAGAAAGGTTTCGTACAACCAAGTTCATCACCATGGGGAGCACCAATCTTTTGTCAAGAAAAAGGATGGATCAATGCGTATGTGCATCGATTACCGAGAATTGAATAAGGTCACGATTAAAAATCGGTACCCATTACCAAGAATCGATGATTTGTTTGATCAACTGCAAGGAGCTCGATTCTTTTCTAAGATCGATTTACGCTCAGGATATCATCAATTAAAAGTACAAGAAGAAGACATTCCTAAAACTGCTTTTAGAACAAGGAATGGTCATTATGAATTTACAATCATGCCATTTGGTTTAACCAATGCCCCAGCTGCATTTATGGACATGATGAACATAATATGTAAGCCATATCTGGATAAATTCATAATTGTCTTTATAGATGATATTCTTATTTACTCTAAGAGTAAAGAGAAACATGCAGCGCATTTGCATACACTTCTGAATTTGCTGAGAAAAGAAAAGCTTTATGCTAAATTTTCAAAATGCAAATTTTGGTTACAAGAAGTGCAATTCTCCTTGGACATCTAGTCAATCATGAAGGAATTCATGTGGATTCCACAAAGATCGAGGCGATTACTAAATAGAAAGTCCCTGATTCACCAACGGAGGTAAGAAGTTTTCTTGGACTGGCAGGTTATTATAGACGGTTTATCCGAGATTTTTCTAGAATAGCCATTCCTTTAACAAAAATGACTTGTAAATCAGTTAAGTTTGAATGGGGATCAAAACAGAAAGAAGCCTTTAGAATCCTTAAACAAAGGTTAACCAACGCACCCGTACTAGCATTACCAGAAGGAATTGAAGACTTTGTAGTCTATTGTGACGCTTCTAAGTTAGGTTATGGATGTGTGTTAATGCAACGTCAAAAGGTTATAGCCTATGCCTCTAGACAACTTAAGAACCATGAAAAGAATTATACAACCCATGATCTAGAGTTAGGAGCCATAATTTTTGCCCTTAAAATTTGGAGACATTATCTTTACGGTAGTAAGTTTACCATTTTCACCGATCATAAGAGTCTAAGATATGTTTTTGGGCAAAAGGAGTTAAATATGAGACAACGACGCTGGATGGAAATCCCTAGTGATTATGATTGTAGTATCCAGTATAATACAGGAAAAGCTAATGTAGTAGTTGATGCTTTAAGTCGAAAGTTTCATGAAAAGGCAAGATGAGTACGTTCTCTCAAATTAAATATGCAGATAGATTTAAATGAGCAAATTAGAGAAATGCAGGAATCAGTAATCAAGGACGATACTGAAAAATTAAAAGGAATGATTAAGGAACTAGAACAAGGAACATATGAAATTTAGAGATTCCATAAGAAAAGAATTTGGATACCCAAACGAGGAAACCTACGCCGCTGAATTTTAGAAGAAGCCCATAAGTCTAAATATACGATACATCCCGTTAGTGATAAAATGTATCAAGACTTAAGGAAGAAATTCTGGTGGATAGGAATGAAAAAGGATTTAGCAACCTATGTTACTAAGTGTCTAACCTGTTCATAAGTTAAAGCCAAACATCAGAAACCCTCAGGTTTATTGCAGCAATTAGAAATGCCAATATGGAAATGGGAATTGATAACAATGGACTTTGTTACCAAATTACCCAAGACACGAAAAGGTAACGATACAATCTGGGTGATTGTAGACAAATTAACCAAGTCCGCTCATTTCTTATCGATGAAGGAAGCTTTCAGCATGGAACAATTAGCCAAGTTATATGTAAATGAAATAGTTTCATTACATGGAATTCCTTTATCTATTATTTCTGATAGAGATAGTCGTTTTACTTCTCACTTTTGGACTAGTTTCCAAAAAGCAATAGGAACCAAGTTAAATCTAAGCATAGCTTATCATCCTCAAACGGATGGACAAAGCGAAAGGACAATTCAGACAATGGAAGATATGCTTAGAGCTTGTGTAATTGATTTCGGAGGAAATTGTGACGATCAATTACCATTAATAGAATTTTCCTATAACAACAGCTATCATACCAGTATCAACGCTGCACCATTTGAAGCACTTTATGGACGAAAGTGCCGAACTCTAGTCTGTAGGGCAGAAATTGGAGAAAAGCAACTGTCTGGACCAGAGATAGTACATGAGACAACAGACAAGATTATTCAAGTTAAGGAAAGAATAAAAGCAACACGCGATCGCCAAAAGAGTTATGTTGATAACAGGCGAACACCATTGGAATTTCAAGTAGGGGACAAGGTATTATTAAAAGTTTCTCCATGGAAAGGAGTAGTCAGATTCATCAAAAGGGGAAAGCTAAGCCCCGGGTATGTTGGACCCTTTGAGATTATTAGAAGGATAGGACCAGTAGCTTATCAGCTACAACTGCCAGAGGAAATGGAAGGAATACATGATGTATTTCATGTATGTAATCTCAAAAAGTGCTTAGCAGATGAATCATTAGTGGTACCTCTTAAAGACATAGAGGTAAATAAGAAACTTAAGTTTGTAGAGAAACCTCTACAGATTGAAGACAGAAAGAGCAAGAATCTCAAACACAAGAGGTTAGTTCTAGTCAAAGTGAAATGGGATTCCAAGAGAGGAGCAGAATACACTTGGGAGCTTGAATCCGAGATGCCGAAGAAGTATCCACACCAGTTCCAGTAGACCTCGAGGACGAGTTCTAAAACAAGGTGGGGAGGATATAACAACTCTCCTAAAAACCCTTAAACATGTCCTATATGTCCTAAAATATACACCCCGTATACGAAAAGTGGGCCCGAAATACCTTTATTTTACAAAAAATAAATAAAAACAAATATATATGACCGCTCGCGGGGCGCGACACAGACAAGAGAGTCTGTCGCGGGGCGCGACCCGCTGATACTAGGTGTAACCCTAGGCCGCCACGTGTCCCTGGCTCATGTCGACCCTACCTTTGACTCAACCAAGCTATAAACGACACGTGTTAGCTCGCGGGCCGCGAAGGCCGTAGCCAAATCTCTCTCGGGGTGCGAGAGAGTGTCCGTCAGGCCTATAAATGGGGGCTTTCACCCTCAGTTTCGATTGTTCAAAATCGTTTTCTCTCTCCACATATAAGCTAACATTATCGAGCATAATACCCACTAAAAAGCGAAGCTCTGCCTCGTTGTAAGTATTATAACCCCCAGTTACGTATTAGTTACTCTGCCCAATTGATCTAGAGCTCAGTAACGCATGTCAAGGCTCTATCTGACTTAGTCGTTGGAATTCTGTCGGGGGGGGTATAGCTGATGTAAATTGGGTTATTATACTAACGCGTGTGCATTGTTTGATTTAATAGATTGTAAACAAGAAGTCACAAGGAAATACCTAAATTAGCAATGTGAGTAATTCCTATTTTTGTAAACTGTTTTTATAAAATCTCAATTATTTAAATTAAAATTAACAGTGTTGAGTATTTGTAAATCTACAATTATCGTCAGTATGTTGGGGTTTTGTATACATTCCATTACAGTTCCAATTCATTTTCTTGTTGAAACCAACAAAAATAAGGAGTGAAATCAATATTCCAATTCTCTTAATATTCCATTCCATTATTGAAACAATCACTGCCTTAAAAATAAGATGATGTTTGTTGGGCAATAGCAAACAGGTTAAAACGGTGTTGGTAATAATGCATTGTAAGAAATTTTCTTTATTTATTTTGTATGTAATATGTAATTTAAGTTATAAGAAGTATTCACATATTTATGAATTGTATTGTTCCGTGTCACGGCCCCCCCAGCCCCGGTTTTACCCGGTCCAGGAGCCGCGGGACAGGAATCCGTTGCGACAGCGGAAGATTTTAGCAGGATGTTTTAAAAACTTGAAATGCCTGATTTATTTTATTTCATAATTTGGGATCAACCCCGTAGTTTCCAATAGAGGAATTTCACAAGGAAATTCCCTTATTTTACAAAACATGTTAATTTATTTTTATTGAGCCACCTCTTCAAGCTTGTTAGTGCTCCGTAGCACGTTTTCCTTGAATCACAGCAGGTCGCCTGAAATATGTTTTAAAAATATTTTATCAGCGGGGAAATACTGGTGAATCATTCATTTTGCACAAAACGACACATGAGTTATGAATTACAGCATAAGAGCGATTACAATGGCTTTTATCTTATTTTTATCTGGCGCCGTGTCACCTGGTGACGATGGTCATACCACTATTGGGTCTTTCCCCAAGTAGTGACGATTATCACAGTTAGGATTTATTAGCCTAACTGTGAGAAATTAGTAATGTGCACAATACCCCACTAGCCAGTGATTCAAGATAACCACGACTTAATCCCTGTAATTATAACTTTGAAAATGGTTTGGAGTATTGTAAAATATAATTGATAAAAAGAGAATGACTCACATTGCAAGTTTAACGGGCAAAGTTTTAGCCTACTGATTATCCTGATAACCTAATTCAAATAACAATGCACACGAAAACTAGGTTAGTAACTTTAATCCAACTTTTTACGATAACTCACGAGATCAAAACCTTCACAATGAATGACAAAGTGCGATACTTAAACATCCATCAAATTCACGACGAATGACAAAGTATAACCCAAGTTTGAGCAGCACTTAAACATTCATTGGATTGGTTTCTATCGATCGGACAATGAATCGTAGTAGCGATCGAGTTATTACCCTGTTGTCGAGGCAGCGTTTCGTGTTTGTGTGTGTTTTGTAGTAAATGGACAATATCTCAGTGTACGGATTGAGTTTTAACGTCGAACCAACGCAGAATTTCAAGTGCCAAACTCCACTATATATACTGGAAAAACAGCTCCCTCGTGTGGCGTGAGGGACTGTCGCGTGGCGCGAGGGGAACCATCCTAGCATAGGGTAGCCCCGTGTCTTGGTAGCTTAGCTGAGTTGGTTGTTCATTCAAATTCGAATTACACGTAAAACTGTTTTGATAATACCGAATAGGAAATGCCCCCCCCCCCCTGAGTTTTAGGGGCCCTGATCCTGATTCCGATTGTTCTGAAAATTTTAGGGTTTATGCATAATCACTTGGGGGTCTTAATTAGGGTTTCCTATTGGACAAAATATAATAAGAAATAATAGTTTTCGTGATAGTTGTTACATCCTCCCCACCTTAATAAAAATCTCATCCTCGATATTTACTGGAACAAGTAAGGATATTTTCGCTTCATCTCCGATTCCAGCTCCCAAGTGTATTCAGGTCCTCTCTTTGAATCCCACTTGACTTTAACCAGGACTAGTCATTTGTGCTTGAGAAACTTGACCTTTCTGTCTTCTATCTGCAATGGCTTCTCAACAAATTTTAAATTTTCATTTACATCTACATCTTGAAGAGGTACTACCAGGGATTCGTCAGATAGACATTTCTTAAGATTGGATACATGAAATACGTCATGTACCCCGGCTAGCTCTTCTGGTAGTTGTAAGCGATAAGCAACTGGTCCTATTCGTTGAATTATTGGGAATGGTCCTACGTACCTCGGACTTAGCTTTCCCTTCTTTCCGAATCGTACTACTCCTTTCCAAGGAGAAACTTTCAAAAGTACCTTATCTCCGACTTGAAATTCCAGTGGCTTGCGTCGATTGTCTGCATAACTCTTCTGGCGATCTCGAGCCATCTTTAGTCTTTCCTTGATTTGAATAACCTTGTCGGTAGTTTCTTGTACAATTGCAGGACCTGATAACTGACTTTCTCCTATTTCTGCCCAGCAAACTGGAGTTCTGCATTTTTGTCCATACAGTGCTTCAAATGGGGCAGCTTCAATGCTTGAATGATAACTATTATTATAGGAGAATTCAATTAAGGGTAGGTGGTCATCCCAGTTTCCACCAAAATCTATCACACATGCCCTAAGCATGTCTTCCAGGGTTTGGATCGTCCTTTCACTTTGTCCGTCTGTTTGAGGATGATATGCAGTGCTCAAGTTCAGTTTAGTCCCCATGGCTTCTTGGAAACTTGTCCAAAAATGCGAAGTGAAACGACTATCTCTATCTGATACAATGGAGAGTGGAACTCCATGTAAGGATACTACTTCATCTACATACAATTTTGCTAACCTTTACATGCTAAAGGTTTCTTTCATGGGTAGAAAGTGAGCTGATTTGGTTAATCGATCCACAATTACCCAAATCGCATCATTACCTTTTCTGGTTTTGGGCAACTTAGTAACAAAGTCCATTGTTATGAGCTCCCATTTCCATACAGGCATTTCTAATTGTTGAAGTAGACCTGAGGGTTTCTGGTGTTCCGCCTTAACTTGTGAACAAGTCAAGCACTTAGATACATATTTAGCTATGTCCTTTTTCATTCCTATCCACCAGAAATTATTCCTTAAATCTTGGTACATTTTATTATTTCCCGGATGCATGGTATACCTAGATTTATGGGCTTCCTCTAAGATCTTATGTCTTAAATTTCCTTGCTTAGGTACCCAAATCCTTTTCTTATGGAATTTCCAAATTCCATCAGCTCCTTGCTCCGATTCCTTTATTCTTCCTTTCATTCCTTCAGCATCATCCTTGATTGTTGTTTCCTGAACATTCTTTAATTTTTCCATTAAGTCTAATTGTAAACTTAATCTAAGAGCACGAACTCGTCATTGTTTTTCATGATACTTACGACTTAAGGCATCTGCAACTACGTTTGCCTTTCCTTCGTGATACTGAATATCACAGTCGTAGTCGCTTAGGATTTCCATCCATCTCCTTTGCCTCATGTTCAATTCTTTTTGCCAAATATGTACCTTAAACTTTTGTGATCCGTATAGACAGTAAACTTACTTCCATACAGATAATGTCTCCAAATCTTAAGGGCAAAAATTATGGCTCCTAACTCTAAGTCATGAGTCGTATAGTTTTCTTCGTGCTTTTTCAATTGCCTTGAGGCATACGCACTTACTTTCTTGCGTTGCATTAACACACATCCTAATCCTAGCTTAGAAGCATCACAATAAACTTCAAAATCTTTCGTTCCTTCTGGTAAGGCTAGAATTGGGGCGTTTGTTAACTTTTGCTTCAAAATCTTAAAGGCTTCTTCTTGCCTTGGTCCCCATTCAAACTTAGCTGCTTTACATGTTAGCTTAGTTAATAGTACAGCTATTTTGGAAAAATCCTTAATGAATCATCTATAGTATCCGGCTAACCCTAGAAAACTTCTAATTTCCATAGGTGTTTGTGGGACTTTCCATTTGGTGATCGCTTCTATTTTGGAGGGATCTACATGAATACCTTTGTGATTCACCATGTGTTCTAAAAATTGCACCTCCTGTAGCCAAAATTCACATTTCGAGAATTTGGCATAAAGCTTTTCTTTTCTTAACAAAGTTAAGAGTGCATGCAGGTGCTGACAATGTTCATCCTGACTTTTGGAATGAATAAGTATATCGTCGATGAAGACAATTACAAATTTATCCAAATATGGTTTACAGATTCTATTCATCATGTCCATGAATGCGGCAGGTGCATTCGTTAGTCCGAATGGCATGACTGTAAACTCGTAATGACCATACCTAGTTCTAAAAGCAGTTTTAGGTATGTCTTCTTCTTGTACCTTCAATTGATGGTATCCGGAGCGTAAGTCGATCTTAGAAAAGTATCTAGCCCCCTGAAGTTGATAAAAAAGATCGTCAATCCTAGGTAATAGGTATCGATTCTTAATTGTAACCTTATTCAGTTCCCTATAATCGATACACATTCGCATCGAACCGTCCTTTTTATTTACGAACAACACTGGTGCTCCCCAAGGGGATGAACTAGGTTGTATGAATCCTTTACTGAGCAATTCATCTAATTGCTTTTTCAGTTCTAACATTTCAGTGGGTGCTAAACGATAGGGTGTTTTAGCTACAGGTGTAGTTCCAGGAATTAAATGATTTATAAATTCTACCTCCCTATCTGGTGGTAATCCTGGTAACTCTTCTGGGAATACTTCTGGGTATTCTGATACTACAGGAATGTCCTTAAGTTCCTTACCTTTAGTGTTAATGATTACTGAAATCATATACACTACTCCTTGCTTTCGTTCATAACTAGCAATTTTCATTACTGAAATGAACTTCATGGTTTTACGCGGCCTGTCCCCTGTAAGCATAATTACTTTTCCGGTGGGTGTATGAATTTCTATGGAATTCTTATCACATAGGATTCGAGCATGATTAGCTACTAACCAATCCATTCCTAATACGACGTCGAATCCCACTAAATTCATAGGTAACAGGTTTGCAGAGAATTTATGACCAGAAAATTCTATATTTCTTTCTTGCAAAACCTTATTTATTTTAACATAATTCCCATCGGTCGTTTCGATTGTAAAAATCTGCCTAAGGTTGGTTAAGGGTAAATTAAGAGCTTGGCAGAATGAATTATTTATAAAACTTTGGTTTGCACCAGAGTCAAATAATACTTTTGCATAAACGTCATGAACTAAGAACGTACCAGCTATTACGTCAGGAATCAATTCAGCTTCCTGCGTGGTCAATTGGAAGGCTCTTATGTTTTTCTTGGTAGTTCCTTCTACAGGTTTGGCTTTGTTATCAGCTGGTTTTACCAATTTTGGGCAATCTGGCCTAAAATATCTAGCCTCTCCACAATTGTAGCAGATTGTGGATTTCTTCTTCCTGCAATCTTCTTCTTGATGCCCTGGAATTTTGCAAAAATTGCAATACCATTTGCATATTCCAAAATGCTTTCTTTTGCAGGTATTGCAAAATGGAACAGTGGAAGGTCGCCCGATTCCCTTTTTCTTGAAGTTGCTACTATTACCCATACAGAATCCCTGGGTAATCTTTTGGGCCACTTCCTATTTCCGATATTCTTCTCTTGTGCGTACCAGCTCGTCAGTTAAGGTATTAGCTAATTCTACCGCATCGTCAATAGTGCGAGGTCTCGCAGCTTTAACGATATTACGGATTTCGCCAATCAATCCCCAAATATAGCGGGAAATAAGCACCGGCTCTGGCGAGGCCAGGGTTGGTACTACTCTAGCATACTCAAAGAATGTCGAAGTATACCCTCGACAGTCTATACCCATCATCCGATGGTTCAGGAATTTATTTGCCATTTTTTCCTTTTCGTACTCAGGACAGAATTTTCTCTCCATTAGCTGTTTAAATTCTTCCCAACTCATGGCATAGGCCACATTTCTTCCTTTGGCTTGAAGTACTGTATTCCACCATTCTAGCGCCCCTTCTTTAAAAAGATGCGACGTATACATGACCTTGTCTTCCTCGTCACATTTACTTATCATAATTAATTCTTCGGTTTTCTCCAACCAATGCAGCGCCGCAGTCGCCCCTTCATTGCCTGCAAATTCAGCTGGTTTACAGGCAAGAAATTCCTTGTAAGTGCAACCAGGCATTGCAGCTTTTATTCTTTTGAGAATTGGGGCTTGCAGTACATCATTATTGTTGTTAGTATGGTTGCCGCCTCCGTTGACGCTATTACTGAAGTTGTCTTCATGAGTATGTTTACTAGAAATAATTTGTTGAGGTTCAATAAGTTTCTGGGCAGCAGCAAGGATTGCGGGAATAGCATTGGCTATTCCTTGAGCAACAATATTCTCGATATCTTGCCTATTGAGGAAGTGATCCTCATTATTCTGCTCAGTCTGATTAACTTCGTTAACTGGTTCATTACTAGCGTGTTCCATCTGGTAATTTAATATATATAAGTAATTAGCAGAAATTAATCACCAACCACCTATAACAAAATAATCACACATAATCACAACATACGTATAGCCAAAATTGTCGATCTCTCGACTTCCATTTTTATAGATTATATTATGCTTCCATACACACTTGTTATCTTACAAAAGTTTTATTTTTAGGTTATTTTACAGGATTATATTTTACTACTATTATTATTATACAACCACAACCATGCCGTCATGCTATCTCGTCATCTGACATCTTAGAAGCGACGTTCCCTCTCGTCGTACTTCCAGGAGATCTGTTCTCCCACCTCCTTGATTATATTCCTTGCGTCCACCAGCTCCTCACCAAAATGGCGGAGTTCAGCCAGATTCTCATTACTCATTGGTGGGTTTGGTGCAGGCTCTGGGTCGAACTGAGGGAAAAAGGTATAAGGATTATTTAGTAGATTCTGAAACTGCCAGTCGTTGGTCCACCACTCGTCCATTTCTCCTAGAGGTTAGGTGTGGATTAGAGGGTCTGGGATGGCTGGTTCCAAGTTTATTGGAAGTTGGGTTTCGGCAGGATAAGGGAAGAGGTTTTCATTAATAGGCCTAAGGATATCACAATTTGCCAGTATGCGATCTAATTCCTCTTGCAATGGCAATTCCTCGGCTTGCCTAGAACTTTCCCCAATTTCTATTCTTGCTTGCCTAGAACTTTCCCCAATCTCGATCCCTTTTCCTTTATCAATGGGATTTTCTATCTTGGGAATTTTCCTAGTTGCTGGTTTCCTTCTGCGCACACGCCTCCATCCCACAAATCTTCTTCTTTTCTTAGGCTTTGATTTCTCCGGAGGTGGAGCTTGAAATTCCATAGGTTCCTCAATATCGGCCAAGTAACCAGTAAAGTCTCTGGAAACTTCTATTTTCACAGGATAGAGATTGAGATTCTCAAGAGCATCAGATAATTCATTCATGCTGTTTAGCATTCATGAAGAAACACACAAAATTTTAGGTTAAAATTTTGTAAATTAAATTTTCACAGAATCACAGAATAGAAAGCAGAAAATTTAATATTAATTATGAATATCTAATAAACCATTTTATTGAAACAAGACATTTATTTTTAGTACAACTAAAATTTAAAATATACTAATGATTTAACTATAAGTTAGCATTTACTGCAATAGTAGCTAACATATAGAGATTTGCCCATTGTTCGTCTAATTCATCTTCCCATGGTGGGTTATTGCCTATTTCCTGGGATTCCTCATTAATCCTCTCTCCTTTTGGTTGAGACTTCTTAATTTTCTCTTGACTTTTTCTAATAATCCAACTTCTTTTATTAGGGGTAAGTGGTTTCTCAAACTGTGCCTTACGGACAAATATTCCTTCCTCAGTATCTGCTGAGTATTTTGAGGAATTTGATTGGAACGAGGTTCCCTTATCTTTGGGTGAACTATCTAATTGACGATAGATGTCTGAAAGTCTTTGCTTACCCATACTGTAAATAAATAGTCAAATGACACAAAAACACATAATCACAAAATGGCAATTAGTAAAAATTTAAGTATTTCTAAATACTTAATTGGCTTAAATCAGTGGCTCTGATACCACCTTATCCTGTCATGGCCCCAACCCAGGTTTTACCCGGTCCAGGAGCCGCGGGACAGGAACCCGTGGTATTTATTATTTGATGCGACAGCGGAAGATTTTAGCAGGATCTTTTAAAAACTTGAAATGCCCGATTTATTTTATTTCATAATTTGGGATCAACCCCGTAGTTTACAATAGACGAATTTCACAAGGAAATTCCCTTATTTTACAAAACATGTTTATTTATTTTTATTGAGCCACCTCTTCAAGCTAGTTAGTGCTCCGTAGCACGTTTTCCTTGAATCACAACAGGTCACCTGAAACATGTTTTAAAAATATTTTATCAGCGGGGAAATACTGGTGAATCATTCATTTTGCACAAAACGATACATGAGTTATGAATTACAGTATAAGAGCGATTACAATGGTTTTTATCTTATTTTTATTTGGCGTCGTGTCACCTGGTGACGATGGTCATACCACTATTGGGTCTTTCCCCAAGTAGTGACGATTATCACAGTTAGGATTTATTAGCCTAACTATGAGAAATTAGTAATGTGCACAATACCCCACTAGCCAGTGATTCAAGATAACCATGACTTAATCCCTGTAATTATAACTTTGAAAATGGTTTGGAGTATTGTAAAATATAATTGTTAAAAAGAGAATGACTCACATTGCAAGTTTAACGGGCAAAGTTTTAGCCTACTGATTATCCTGATAACCTAATTCAAATAAAAATGCACACGAAAACTAGGTTAGTAACTTTAATCCAACTTTTTATGATAACTCACGAGATCAAAACCTTCACAATGAATGACAAAGTGCGATACTTAAACATCCATCGAATTCACGATGAATGACAAAGTATAACCCAAGTTTGAGCAGCACTTAAACATCCATTGGATTGGTTTCTATCGATCGGACATTGAATCGTAGTAGCGATCGAGTTATTACCCTGTTGTCGAGGCAGCGTTTCGTGTTTGTGTGTGTTTTGTAGTTGTGACAACCCTCAAAATCCCATGTATTCCGTACAATTCATTAATGATAATTAAAGTGCTGAATCATTTAACTGCTCTCTGATTACTGTGTTGTACTTACAGGTGCGTGTTAACATACTAGTAGTATACAGAAAAATTACTAAGTAGTCCGGTATGCTTTCCTGAGTGTTAGGAATTAATTGTGTTACAAATATATACATATAAGACACTCTACGGAATAATTAAACGCTTTAACGGAACAGTATCCAACCGAACAACCGGACATTACCCGGGACACTAATTTTTTGCCAAATACATTGTTTAATTATTTATGAACTAGTTATGGTCCCCGAACACCATAACACCCCTTATAACATAATAGCACACAAGTCCCTAAAAGTTACACTTGTAAACTAACTTGTTATTAAAATTAGAAGTTGGAAAGTTGCACTTTACCCCCCCCCCCCATATTATACACGGTCACATGAGGGTGGCCCACCAAATATTTACTAGATCTTGCCAAATCCATAATAATCTTGCCAATAATCCCTTAAAATCTTACTAGATCTTTCATAAGATTTCTTTGGATTCACAAGATCTTTCCTTGATTTCTTTGAGATATATAGATCTTGCAAGTTACAATTAACCCCCCCCCCCCCCCCTCATATGAAACTTATGGACCAAAGAAGTGTCCCCACCAAGATTTCTAAAATCCTACAAGATCTATAATGATATTACTTAGATTCAATTTGATTTTGTCTAGATATTGTAAGATATGGAAGGATTCTTTAAGAAGATATCAACACTACACCTTTCACCATTCATCACCTCAACACTTCTCCTCCTTCTCCCTCATTAAACTCTCGGCCAAACACCCTACTTCACACACCACCATTTTCATTTTTGGTTCAAGCATTCCAAGCTCATTTTGAGGTGTAAGAAGCTAAGTTAGGAAGTGTGGAAGCAACGGAAGCTCAAGGACCTTCTTCATTTGCTATTAACCACCTCATTTCTTCACTTGTTCATCCCTAGCCTTGGTGCTAGTTGTAAGTCTTTGATTACACTCTTGGTTACTTATATGTTGATTTCTTGATAAACACATGTTTAGGACACTTGTTAATACGTTTTAGTAACATTTAAACCACAAAACAGCAAGCTGAGTAATGATTTCCAGCCGACTTCATCAGGCTGTAAACAGGTCGTAAATTCAACGAAAAACCGATATTTTGAATCTAAAATATGTTATTATAAAATACGGTTCTAATGGCACCGGAATCGTAATTTTTGGACTCCGTTTACTATTTTTAAAGTGTTAATTTGTAACAGCAGCTTAAGCTGAATTTTGACAGCAATAAATGGGTGTCATGCTTTCAGTCATAACCTGAGTTTTGTGATGAATCGGACCATGAAATTTGTACAGTAGATGACAACCGATGCATTTGTAATTACCCCACTGGAATTTCGTAAATCGGACACTCGATGAATTTTTAATAAATTGTTCCGTGGACTGTGGTCAGAAATATATAAATCTGAGTTCAGTCCGGAATATGAATTTTTATAAAATATTGGTAATGAACCGGACCCCGATATTTTTACAAAATAAAATATGGAACGTTTAAGACATCCTGTAAAAATTTGGGAATTTTTGGAATAATTTAACTATTTTATTAAAATGTCCGAAAACAGCTGGTTTTGAATATAAATGCTGAAAAGATATAAGTTGTGACTCGCGTGTCTAAATGTCGAGTATGCCATCTGTGAATGATCTAACATGTTATATATATGTTATGTGCATTATCGTATGTTTGATTTTGAGTGGGGAATGGATGGGAAGTATATATGGGCATAAACCGTTAAAGTGATGCATGTTATGTGATAGATACCTGTAGGAACTTTGTGTTCTATTTGAAGTCACTAATAAACTAAGTGGTAATCGTACTAGGACATGATTGACCGACCTTGACTGTTAGCTACTTTTGAGAGTCAAACCGAGCAACCGAGGTGAGTTCACACACTTTCTAAGGCATGGGATTCCCGGTGGGTTGGGAATGGGATTTGAATAACTACTCGTAATATCATTACTATTAAACTACTTTTCACCGTCCTCGGATTGAAGGGCACGTACGTAAAACCTACGTACACTCACACTCGCTACGGTCCTTGGATCAAGAAGGGCACGTACAAACACGACTAGTCGACACATGGGAAGCCCCCACCAATCTTCGCACACATGTTTGGGAAACCGCGATACGGCCACTAATCATCGCACACATGTTTTGGAAACCGCGATCCGGCCACTAATCATCGCAAACATGTTTGGGAAACCGCGATACAGATAACTAAAATACTTGGTTTACGAAATGAACAAATGATTCACGAACACTATAACTAAACAACCAACTGTGAATTCACTCAACTTTGTTGTTGACTCGTTGTTACATGCCTTGCAGGTCGTTAGGTATCTATGGAGCTTGCATCGGAGTGGGAAGAGTCGTTGTGGGACATGGACAACTGTGTACCATGCTAAACATTTGAAACGTTTAAACTTATGATTTGGTTTTAAACTTTATGCTTCCGCTTGTAACTTAAACTATGTTTTGTTTAGACACCAATTGTATTGTGTTGGATTTTACAAACTACTTACATGCTTGTTCAATATGATTGGTGGCTTGATCCTGGTCACGTCACGCCTCCAAGCGGTGGTACTCCGCATGGTGGATTTTGGGGGTGTGACAGATTGGTATCAGAGCCATTGGTTATAGTGAACTTGGTTTTAAAAAGGGAAAAACTTTTTGATAAAACCAGACTATAACCTGTACAATGTTCAACAATCCACAACGACGCTTCGCTCCACGTGCAAGACTCAACATTATAGGTAATATGGTTTATGTTTGTATTACATATCAGCTAGTAGCACATTTGATTATAGTATGCATTAGCTAGTGTAATAACTGCTATCTGAACCTTGCGTGCTTACTCTTTTCTGTCACTCCACACTTACGCACTTGCGACACCTTTCTTACGTGTGTCCCTTCGATGTGAAGATCATGAGTGGATGTCTCGACATGACCCAGGGTCAGTTGACGACCTTGATTGACGAACGGATTGCTGAAGCCTTAGCAACCCAATCAGGGAGTCAACCCATGCACTCTCAAACACGCATGGGCACCTTCAGGGCGTTCCTGAAATGCAAACCTCCCACTTTCGACGGCACTGAAGGGACAATCGGCCTTCTACACTGGATTCGAAGAATCGAATTTACATTCGAAGAAAGTGAAAGCCCTACCAACAAACGAGTGGAGTACGCTACTGGCATGTTGCAAGGGAAAGCGTATTCTTGGTGGAACGCACAGGTTCAGATGCTCGGGTTGGCAGACGCGAATGCCACCCTCTGGAGCGACTTCAAGGATTGGATTAAGGAAGAGTTCTGCCACCTGGACGACATTCTGAAACTTGAAATAGAGTATTATGGTCTGAAGATGGAAGGATCAGAGATCAAGGCATACACAAAGAGGTCCAACGACTTGGCTGCCTTATGTCCTAACATGTCACAACCCATATCTAGGCGAATCAAGCTATACCTCAGAGGCTTAGTCCCGGAAATCCAAGGGTCTGTAAGTGCGGCCAACCTTCCCACAATCCAGCAAGTCATTCGTTTGGCACACCAACTCACCGATCAGGCGGTGGAAGAGGGCAAGCTGCCCAAGCGTATTAGCGCTACTACTACTGATGCTCCCAGTAACAACAAGCATAAGTGGGAAGGAAATTCGAGTGAGGGTTCTACTCCAGTTCAGTCTCAGTCCCAGCAGCGAAAGACAGATGAACACAGGAACCCCAGTCAGCAGCCTTTTGGAAATCAAGGTCAGGGTAGATACAGGGGAAATCACCCAAAGTGCAATCGATGTAGTTTGCACCACAGCAGGCCGTGTAACAAGGGTCGTTGTCAGAGATGTAGCAAGTTAGGACATGAAGCCAAAGATTGCCGAAGCTTACGTCCTGCGAAGCAGAACCGACAACAGCGGCCACAAACTCCCCAAAACCAACAGCAACACCAGCAAGGTAATAAGGGATGCTTCCAGTGCGGTGCTGAGGGTCACTTCAAGAGGCACTGTCCTCAGCTGAATCAGAATCAGAACAACAACCAAGGAAATGAGAACAACAATGGAGGCAAAAACGGGGGTAACAATAACGGCAAAGGTCGCACCTTCGTGATTGGTCAGGCTAACGCAAGGAACGATCCCAACGTTGTGATGGGTAAGTTTCTTCTAGATGATTTCTTTGTTACTGTTTTATTCGATTCGGGTGCCGATACTAGTTATGTGTCCTTAAAAGTTAGTCAAATGCTTAAGCGCACCCCAACACTTTTGACCGCCAAACACACGGTAGAGCTAGCAAACGGTAAAAGTCTCGAGACCACACACATAGTTAAGGGTTGTAACCTCGTTTTAGCTGGTCAGACTTTCTCTATCGATCTCATCCCTATCACACTTGGTAGTATCGACGTCGTTATTGGGATGGATTGGCTATCTCATCATCAAGCGAAGATTGTTTGCAAGGAGAAAATCGTCCGCATTCCTCGTTCTGGTGAAGAACCTCTGGTGATTCAGGGCGATAAGAGTGGTGCTGTTGTAGGCATTATCTCTTTCCTTAAAGGCGCAGAAGTGTTTGCATAAGGGCCACACTGCCATTCTAGCGCTCGTTACTGACACATCAACGGAAGAGAAGAAAATTTAAGACATTCCTATAGTGAGTGATTTTCCTGAGGTATTTCCTGAGGAATTACCTGGTCTTCCGCCTCATCGACGAGTTGAATTCCAAATCGAGCTAGCTCCTGGAGCAGCACCCATAGCTCAAGCACCTCATCGCTTAGCCCCAACCGAACTGGAAGAACTGTCCAAGCAATTACAAGAACTTTGGAAAAAGGTTTTATTCATCCTAGCTCCTCGCCCTGGGGAGCTTCAGTGTTATTCGTAAGGAAGAAAGACGGTACCTTCAGAATGTGCATCGACTACCGTGAACTCAATAAGGTGACCGTAAAGAATCGTTATCCTCTCCCGCGCATTGATGACTTATTCGACCAGTTGCAAGGGTCGAGCTATTACTCCAAGATCGATTTGAGATCGGGATACCATCAGCTGAGAGTCCGAGAGGAAGACGTCTCCAAAACAGCATTCAGAACTCGCTACAGCCATTACGAGTTTCTGGTCATGCCTTTCGGGTTGACGAATGCACCAGCGGTTTTCATGGATCTCATGAACCGAGTATGCAAACCTTACCTGGATAAGTTCGTTATTTTGTTCATTGACGATATCCTAATCTATTCTAAGAGTTAGGAGGAACACGAGCAGCATCTACGACTTATGCTTGAACTTCTTCGAAAAGAGCAATTGTATGCCAAGTTTTCAAAATGTGACTTCTGGCTTCGCGAAGTCCACTTTCTAGGCCATGTGGTAAACAAGGATGGAATTCATGTGGATCCATCCAAGGTTGATTCGATCAGGAACTGGCCTGCACCTCGTACACCAACAGAAATCCGCCAATTCTTGGGTTTGGCAGGATACTACAGAAGGTTATCAAGGATTTCTCAAGGATTGTGCAACCTCTCACTTCACTGACTCAGAAGGGTGTCACCTATCGTTGGGGTGATGCACAGGAGTCTGCATTTCAGCACTCGGAAGATAGACTTTGTAGCGCGCCTATTCCCTCATTGCCTGAAGGCACAGATGATTTTATGTTTTATTGCGACGCATCCATACAAGGACTGGGTTGCGTATTGATGCAACGTGACAAGGTTATTTCCTACGCATCGCGCCAACTTAAGGTTCACGAAAGGAACTACACTACGCACGACTTAGAACTGGGAGCAGTTGTTTTCGCGCTTGAGATATGGAGACATTACCTGTACGGTACCAAGTGCACCATTTACACCGATCACAGGAGTCTCGAGCATATCTTCAAGCAAAAGGAGTTAAACATGCGACAACGCCGATGGGTCGAGCTCTTAAATGATTACGAATGCGCGATCAAGTACCATCCAGGCAAGGCCAATGTTGTGGCCGACGCCCTCAATCGAAAGGATATTATGCCTAAGCGTGTACGTGCGTTACAGCTTACCATCCAATCTAGTCTTCCTGCTCCGATTCGCGATGCTCAGGTTGAAGCATTGAAAGCAGAGAACATCAGAGCTGAATCCTTACGAGGATCGAGGCAGCGCCTGGAACAAAAGGAAGACGGTGCCTACTATGTTAACGGACGCATCTGGGTTCCACTGTATGGAGACCTACGCGAGCTTGTAATGGATGAAGCACATAAGTCTCGTTATTCAGTACATCCTGGTTGGGATAAAATGTACCACGATCTCAAGACTACGTATTGGTGGCCCGGTATGAAAGCCCACAAAGCAACCTACGTTAGCAAATGTTTGACTTGTTCTAGGGTCAAGGTCGAATACCAGAAACCATCAGGCCTACTTCAACAACCAGAGATCCCTAAATGGAAATGGGGGCAAATTTCCATGGATTTCGTTACCGGCCTGCCCAGATCTCAACGCGGAAACGATACCATTTGGGTGATCGTAGATCGACTGACCAAGTCTGCACATTTTCTGGCTATCAAAGAAACGGATAAGTTTTCTACTCTTGTAGACATTTACCTAAAGGAAGTAGTATCAAGGCACGGAGTGCCAACCTCTATTATATCGAATCGTGACGCACGTTTTACTTCTGAACTGTGGCAAGCAATGCACAAGTCCTTTGGCTCACGTTTAGATATGAGCACCGCTTATCACCCGCAGACGGATGGGCAATCTGAACGCACCATCCAAAGCCTTGAAGACATGCTTAGGGCATGTGTAATCGATTTTGGTAATGGCTGGGAAAAGCACCTCCCACTAGTGGAGTTTTCGTACAACAACAACTACCACTCCAGCATCCAAGCCACTCCGTTCGAGGCATTGTACGGACGCAAATGCCGATCACCTCTCTGTTGGGCAGAAGTTGGTGACAGTCAAATCACTGGCCCAGAACTTGTGGTAGATACCACCGAGAGAATTGCTCAGATACGACAGCGAATGGCGGCAGCTCGTGACCGTCAGAAAAGCTATGCTGATAAGGGAAGAAAACCACTCGAGCTCCAGGTTGGGGATCGAGTGCTACTCAAAGTCTCACCTTGGAAAGGTGTAGTTCGCTTTGGCAAACGAGGTAAACTCAATCCGCGTTATGTCGGACCATTCGAAGTCATTGAGAAAATTGGGAAGGTAGCCTACAGGCTGAATCTACCTGAAGAACTCAGCGGAGTTCACAATGTTTTCCATGTGTCGAATCTGAAGAAGTGTCTGTCAGATGAGACCCTCATAGTTCCTCTGAAGGAACTCACTATCGACGACCAGCTGCGATTCGTCGAGGAACATGTAGAGATTACGGATCGAGATGTTAAGATCCTCAAGCATACCAGGATACCTCTGGTTCGAGTCCGTTGGAATGCTCGTCGTGGCCCAGAGTATACCTGGGAACGAGAAGACCAAATGAAACTCAAGTATCCCCAGCTGTTTAAGAAAAACGCAACCACTACTGAGGCTGAAGCTACTACAGAATTTCGGGACGAAACTCCAAATCAACGGGGGGATGATGTGACACCCCAAGAAAACCAGGAAAACAACGCAACTTAACTAGCTTCCTCAGTAACCAGGTGCTAAATTTCAGGACGAAATTCTCTTAACAGGGGGAGAATGTGACAACCCTAAAAATCCCATGTATTCCGTACAACTCATTAATGATAATTAAAGTGCTTGATGACTTTGCTGAATCATTTAACTGCTCTCTGATTACTGTGTTGTACTTACAGGTGCGTGTTAACATACTAGTAGTATACAGAAAAATTACTAAATAGTCTGGTATGCTTTCATGAGTGTTAGGAATTAATTGTGTTACAAAAATATACATATAAGACACTCTACGGAATAATTAAACGCTTTAACGGAACAGTATCCAACCGAACAACCGGACATTACCCGGCACACTAAATTTTTGCCAAATACATTGTTTAATTATTTCTGAACTAGTTATGGTCCCCGAACACCATAACACCCCTTATAACATAATAGCACACAAGTCCCTAAAAGTTACACTTGTAAACTAACTTGTTATTAAAATTAGAAGTTGGAAAGTTGCACTTTACCCCCCCCCCCATATTATACACGGTCACATGAGGGTGGCCCACCAAATATTTACTAGATCTTGCCAAATCCATAATAATCTTGCCAATAATCCCTTAAAATCTTACTAGATCTTTCATAAGATTTCTTTGGATTCACAAGATCTTTCCTTGATTTCTTTGAGATATATAGATCTTGCAAGTTACAATTAACCCCCCCCCCCCTCATATGAAACTTACGGACCAAAGAAGTGTCCCCACCAAGATTTCTAAAATCCTACAAGATCTATAATGATATTACTTAGATTCAATTTGATTTTGTCTAGATATTGTAAGATATGGAAGGATTCTTTAAGAAGATATCAACACTACACCTTTCACCATTCATCACCTCAACACTTCTCCTCCTTCTCCCTCATTAAACTCTCGGCCAAACACCCTACTTCACACACCACCATTTTCATTTTTGGTTCAAGCATTCCAAGCTCATTTTGAGGTGTAAGAAGCTAAGTTAGGAAGTGTGGAAGCAACGGAAGCTCAAGGACCTTCTTCATTTGCTATTAACCACCTCATTTCTTCACTTGTTCATCCCTAGCCTTGGTGCTAGTTGTAAGTCTTTGATTACACTCTTGGTTACTTATATGTTGATTTCTTGATAAACACATGTTTAGGACACTTGTTAATACGTTTTAGTAACATTTAAACCACAAAACAGCAAGCTGAGTATTGATTTCCAGCCGACTTCATCAGGCTGTAAACAGGTCGTAAATTCAACGAAAAACCGATATTTTGAATCTAAAATATGTTATTATAAAATACGGTTCTAATGGCACCGGAATCGTAATTTTTGGACTCCGTTTACTATTTTTAAAGTGTTAATTTGTAACAGCAGCTTAAGCTGAATTTTGACAGCAATAAATGGGTGTCATGCTTTCAGTCATAACCTGATTTTTGTGATGAATCGGACCATGAAATTTGTACAGTAGATGACAACCGATGCATTTGTAATTACCCCACTGGAATTTCATAAATTGGACATTCGATGAATCTTTAATAAATTGTTCCGTGGACTGTGGTCAGAAATATATAAATCTGAGTTCAGTCCGGAATATGAATTTTTATAAAATATTGGTAATGAACCGGACCCCGATATTTTTACACAATAAAATATGGAACGTTTAAGACATCCTGTAAAAATTTGGGAATTTTTGGAATAACTTAACTATTTTATTAAAATGTCCGAAAACAGCCGGTTTTGAATATAAATGCTGAAAAGACATAAGTTGTGACTCGCGTGTCTAAATGTCGAGTATGCCATCTGTGAATGATCTAACATGTTATATATATGTTATGTGCATTATCGTATGTTTGATTTTGAGTGGGAAATGGATGGGAAGTATATATGGGCATAAACCGTTAAAGTGATGCATGTTATGTGATAGATACGTGTAGGAACTTTGTGTTCTATTTGAAGTCACTAATAAACTAAGTGGTAATCGTACTAGGACGTGATTGACCGACCTTGACTGTTAGCTACTTTTGAGAGTCAAACCGAGCAACCGAGGTGAGTTCACACACTTTCTAAGGCATGGGATTCCCGGTGGGTTGGGAATGGGATTTGAATAACTACTCGTAATATCATTACTATTAAACTACTTTTCACCGTCCTCGGATTGAAGGGCACGTACGTAAAACCTACGTACACTCACACTCGCTACGGTCCTTGGATCAAGAAGGGCACGTACAAACACGACTAGTCGACACATGGGAAGCCCCCACTAATCTTCGCACACATGTTTGGGAAACCGCGATACGGCCACTAATCATCGCACACATGTTTTGGAAACCGTGATCCGGCCACTAATCATCGCAAACATGTTTGGGAAACCGCGATACAGATAACTAAGATACTTGGTTTACGAAATGAACAAATGATTCACGAACACTATAACTAAACAACCAACTGTGAATTCACTCAACTTTGTTGTTGACTCGTTGTTACATGCCTTGCAGGTCGTTAGGTATCTATGGAGCTTGCATCGGAGTGGGAAGAGTCGTTGTGGGACATGGACAACTGTGTACCATGCTAAACATTTGAAACGTTTAAACTTATGATTTGGTTTTAAACTTTATGCTTCCGCTTGTAACTTAAACTATGTTTTGTTTAGACACCAATTGTATTGTGTTGGATTTTACAAACTACTTACATGCTTGTTCAATATGATTGGTGGCTTGATCCTGGTCACGTCACGCCTCCAAGCGGTGGTACTCCGCATGGTGGATTTTGGGGGTGTGACAGTAGTAAATGGACAATATCTCAGTGTACGTATTGAGTTTTAACTTCGAACCAACGCAGAATTGCAAGTGCCAAACTCCACTATATATACTGGAAAAACAGCTCCCTCGCGTGGCGCGAGGGGCACCATCCTAGCATAGGGTAGCCCCGTGTCTTGGTAGCTTAGCTGAGTTGGTGGTTCGTTCAAATTCGAATTACACGTTTACTGTTTTGATAATACCGAATAGGAAATGCCCCCCCCCCCCTGAGTTTTAGGGGCCCTGATCATGATTCCGATTGTTCTGAAAATTTTAGGGTTTATGCAGGATCACTTGGGGGGTCTTAATTAGGGTTTCCTATTGGACAAAATATAATAAGAAATAATAGTTTTGGTGAGAGTTGTTACATTCCATGTTGACAAAACAAACATAGTCTTTTTTTTATATTTATATTTTATATAAAGTTATGAATTATATAACTGAAATTGTTTAGCACGTGTATTATAAGGGTATATAAAAAAGTAATAGGCGTACTGACTTTCGATAAGAATCTTGGCATAAATAGATCATACGAATGATACGAATAAAAAAACCTAATTGACGTACTATACAGTATATCACGAAAGGATTGATAAACTAACGGACACGAGTACCGCGTTGTAAATTGTAATTGGCGCCGCATCGCACGGGTTTCCTACTATATATATACATATGGGTGAGGTTCGGCTACAAAGTCTATTTTTCCTACAAAGTGTACAAATCATAAAACACCACAATTTCAGACATAAAACACATTCAAAACCCATAAATAACACAGTGAAGATCACTAAAACACAATATCCAAACCTTAACAATCCTTAAAAACTTCAAATACACCATCGTACAGCTATGAATATAAAACACAACATGATAATCAACATAAAACACACTAACGCTAGTCATTCAATAATCAAAGCTTTATCATCCAAAACATAAGACAAAACCCACAAATACGGTGTTTTAGTAATCTTCACTATGTTATTTGTGAGTTTTGAGTGTGTTTTATGGTTGATATTATGGTATTTTATGACTTTTTACACTTTGTAGGAAAAAAGGGTCTTTGTAGCCAACTCCCACCCATATACATATGGTGAGGTTCGGCTACAAAGTCTATATATATACATATATATAAGGCTCGGTTCAAATGAAAACTACCACGAGTTGTAAGAACCACGAGAACTTTTTCTTCCCGCGCTAGTCGGGCCAAATTTTGTTGCACAAACGTAGATGAAAATATTATAAACACATCTGTAAAAAAATTAAAAAAAATGTCTAGTCGGTAGTTTTGACTGATCCAAGTTTTTTTACGCGCTGCTATAAATTTTGTACGAAGATAAATATTTTTTTTACGCCTCATGTAAATGTGGGTTTGTGGCATTTTTTTAATTTTTTTTGCTGAAACAAGTGACTTTTTTATGACTTTTGAAAAAAAAAAATCGGAAAAACCTTTTGGATGGCCTAGTTCTCACGGTACTCACAACTCAAGGTGTTTCTCATTTTAACCCATCCCTGTATATATATATATATATATATATATATATATATAGAGAGAGAGAGGGTAGGGTTCATTTGAGAACCACTCTTATTGCAAGAACCACGAGAACCAATGTAAACACAAAAAAAAACCTAAAAATATCTAAAAATACAATTTTTTAATAGTTTTAAAAAAAAATTGATATATATTGTTCCTAAACAAAATTCGAGTAACAATTAGGGATGGACATGTGCATATGTATCATTTCTTTGACAAATTCGATAATACATTACAAGTATTATACAATTGCACTTTTATTTACTTTACCATTTGTAATACACTACTTTTACATTAGCAATATTAAAAATGTACATGTGTATATATATGTATGAACATGATATAACGTGTTTTGGTACAAAAAGTTTGTGATTTTGAATGATGAAGTAGGCCCATATACATGTTTTTTGTTAGTTATATCTAGTGGTCGATGGTTTGGTTATATTTGTCACTTTATGATGTAATATGTTGTTTGGTATGGTATGAAGGGTGTTGATGCACATGTCCATAAAGTGAAAAATATTATACATATTGGTAATGGTAGTGTATTATGGATGGTATGATATTTGGAAAAGAAAGTGTATTCAAAGTAGTGTACCAAAAACACGTTATATCATGTTCATACATATAGATGCACATATGCATTTCTAATATTGGTATTGTAAAAAGTATTGTATTACGGATGGTAGTGTAAATGAAAGTGCAATTGTCTAATACTGGTAATGTATTATGGAATTTGTCAAAGAAATGATACATATGCACATGTGCATAGATAAATTGTTACTCGAATTTTTTTTAGGAACTAAATATAGCGATTTTTATTTAAAAATAATTAAAAAAATTAGTGTGTTTTTAGGTATTTTTTGTTGTGTTTACATTGGTTCTCGCGGTTCTCGCAATAAAGGGTGGTTCCTAACCGATCCTTATCCTATATATATATAGGGGAAGGTTCAAATGAAAATCACTAGTTATTGTGAAAACTCAAAAACTAATTAAAAAAGCCAAAAAAACATACCAAATTTTTTTTTTTTTTTTTGCATACCAATTTATGCCATTTTTATATATAAAAAAATTAAAAATAATAATAATAATAATAATTTGTAGTGCACATGTGTAATACTACATATGTGTATGTGTACTACACATGTGTATTATTACACATGTGTACTACAAATTTTTTTTTTTTTTGAAAAAAAGTTTTTTTATATAAAAAACCTACGATTTTTGTAAAAAAATTGAAAAAAAAAATTGGTGTGTTTTTTAGGCTTTTTTTAGTTAGTTTTCGAGTTTTCACATTAAAACTGGTTTTCATTTGAACCATCATATATATATAGGTAAAGAGTACTGTACAATATTGCTTATCGTACATTATGTACGCTTCAATCTCAGCCGTCAGATCATCTTCCCGCATTTTAAAAGCGCATGTTTTTTTTATAACAATTTCGCATGTGATAATTTTTGATGAATTCGCATGTTGTTTTTTTGTACCAATTTCGCATGTGATAATTTTGATGAAATAGCATGTTGTTTTTTTTATAACAATTTCGCATGTGATAATTTTTGATGAATTCGCATGTTGTTTTTTTTACCAATTTCGCATGTGATAATTTTGATGAAATAGCATGTCGTTTTTTGTAACAATTTCGCATGTGGTAATTTTGATGAAATCGCATGTTAAAAAACAACATGCGAAATTGTTACAAAAAAAAAACATGCGAATTCAATGCGGGAAGATGATCGGACGGCTGAGATTGTAGCGTACGTAATGTACGATAAGGGCATTTGTACGTTAACCGGCCTCTCTCTCTCTCTCTCTCTCTCTTTATATATATATATATATATATTACACTTAAGATTATACGAACCCGAGCAACTTTATTGGTGACCTTCGTAATATTATACCCATTATCACATCCATTCGTGTATTATATATATACAATCTCGTTTTGTAAGATGTTTACACAAGTACTTATCCACATAGCACTTTACCAAGCATCAAACAGGAGTACAGGACGTAAGTTGTTCACTTATATTTCTGTCATTCTAGAGCATTTATATACATGCAATAAATTTACAAGTTAACCTATGTATAATTTCTTGCCTTGACATATAAGTTCGATCATAACGCGTTTTTGTAACGAAAGAATTGTTTAATTGTATTTGTATGCATCCATAGTCTTACATGCTACTATCATGTTTGTAGTTAGTATATCACATAACACGTATGAATACTCATTAACACATTCCACTATACAATAGCACACTTAAACAACTTATTTCGTGTGCATTGAAATATGCGTATTTTTAACGTTTATTAACGTTTTAGGCGTCAAAAACCACATACAACTAGTCGAACACCATGGATACTTAATATAAGTTTAAATATACACATTTGTCATAAAAATACATTTTATAACCTATTTGAATTCAGTTTCATAAATGCTTTAAAAAAGCTTAATTTTACCGTTTTATTGCATAGTCTTGTACCGAACATTATCATAGCCATCCCAAATCATCGATACTTCATATTTTAACACAACCCATGTTATTTACTTTATAACATGATCATCATAGTTATATTAGTTCAGATTTCATGTAAACCACATAAATCATGCATTTTCACCCATTTTGCCACTTTTCAAGCATCATGTACAACATGCACGATCACCTAACTTATGACATGTTCCTATATCATCATATCATATCACATCATTATCCATACAATTTCATGTTTAGAACCTATTCTAAATCACTTTTTATAGAACTCATCAAATCATCACAAACCCTTATGTACAAATTTCTAATACATGTCATATAAGTCCACAACATGTTACTTCAACTAAATGCTTCCAACATGAATTTATTAGTGCTCCTAAAAATTTAAAACATCCTTTATATCACAATCATATATTCATCCACAATAAATCATTGCATGTAAAGATCTTAAAGAAACTTTTAAACTAATACTCTCACCTGGTAGTCATTAATGAAATCTAACCTAATACACATATATTGGCTAGAACTAAACCCTGAAGAGTTCTTTGTATTAAACCCTAACATGCTTTGTCATGGTTTAATTCTTAAATCCTCACATATATCTTAAACCCTTAGACATGTCAGAGTTTAATACCATTGACTTTGTCAGAGTTTAACACATAAACCCTCATGGCTTGTGGCTTGTTAAACCCGGATAATCTTTGTCAGGGTTTAATTTCCCACACTTTTGTGTTCTTCACGAACTTTGACTTTGTTGTTCAGGATTGATAAGGATATAGTTACTTGTAGGTTACTGTACTTACACTTTATTAGTAATTAGTGTTTATTTCTAGAAAATATATTTTATTTTCTTAAACTTATATGGTTGGATCAAATTGTTGTTTTTTTATAGAGTTACTTTTTGACTATCTTATACGTTAATGTAATAATCTAAATTAGATTTAGTTAATTTTTTGTTTAAATTTATTATTTAATTTAAGATGGAAGATATATATATATATATATATATATACATATATATATATATATATATGGGAAGGTTCAAATGAAAATCACTACATAACGCGAAAACTAACTAAAAAAGCCTAAAAAACATACCAAAAAAATATTTTTTTTTCATACCAATTTTCGCTATTTAAGTATATAAAAAAACTTTTTTCAAAAAAAAAAAAAATTGTAGCACACGTGTGTAATAGTACACATGTGTACTAAAAAAAATATATAAAAAAAAAAATTTTAGATACAAAAACTAGCGATTTTAGTAAAAAAATTATAAAAACAATTGGTGTGTTTGTTAGGCTTTTTTAGTTAGTTTTCGAGTTTTCGCGTTAAAAGTGGTTTTCAGTTAAACCATCCCATATATATATATATATATATTTACTTACACATAGCCTACATACATGTTGGTAATTTAACTTACAAATAACCTACATATGTGTAGGTTATACAAAAAGTGAAATTTTTTTATATTTTGTTTTGAATTATGGTGTAGGAAACAATAAATCTTACATTTGTAACATTTTTATTTACTTCATAAGCTTTTCAAATTGAAAAAATGGGTGATTCATCGTGTTCTGCGTGTTCTCGAAATATTTAGTGTTCTGCATAGAACCTTTCCCTATATATATATATATATATATGGATAGGGCTCATGCGAGAACCGCCTTTATTGCGAAAACTGAAAGAACAAATGTGAGCGCAACAAAATAAACCCACTACATCACAAAAACCTAACCCCCCACCCCCCTCCCAAGAACCTACCCCCCCCCCCCCACCCAAGCTAAATGCTAAAAACTAAACCGCCAAAAAACCTTAAAAAATCTAAAAAAACATACAAAATTTTTTTTTAGTATTTTTTATGGTAAAATCGCTACTTTTATTAGCAAAAAAAATTAATAACGAAAAGTAGCGATTTTACCATAAAAAATATTAAAAAGGAAATTTTGTGTGTTTTTTAGATTTTTTTAGGTATTTTTTGTTATGTTCACATTGGTTCTTGCGGTTCTCGCAATAAAGGGTGGTTTCTAACGGATCCTTCTCCTATATATCTATGATACTATATTAAGCATTTCTCATGTACAAAACTGTTATTTCCTTCACAATTTTAAGACGTCATATCAAAGGTCAGGCTTATTTCCCCAATTTTCATACTCTGCTCCCAAATTTGCCCATCTTCAATGAAGTTTCAATGATTCTTCAATGTTTCCTTCTGATTTTTAGCAATTCAGTCTTCTCTATTAAATGCGATCATCAATTTATGTAATCCAATCGTTTCTGCTTCAATGGCCCATCCGTTTCTAGCAATCTCACGTATTAAGAAGTCATAATTGATTCAAACCAGGTCTACAGATCGGAAAATCAAGCCAAGACGGAATCAGAGGCAACATCCAGGTATGCTGTTGTTTGCTTTCCTTTGTATAGGTTTAGGGTGAAGTATTGAATAAGTAGGGCTGTAACGAAAGAACCCTAGAGGAAGATATGTTAAGTGTTATTGGTAATCATTGAGGTCTGTCTATTTTCATTAATCTTGTTGATTATTTCAGTCCAGTTAATATGCATTCAAAGATCCTAGGTTTTGCTTTCTTGTTTTTCGATTGGTGATTCTTCTTTATATTTTTGCATCTATGTATTTAACATGTATGTTTTTTTTATACTTTGCAACAAACTAGTTTTGATTTTTGTAAAAAAAGTATTATTTTGTACCAGGAATGATGGTTTGAACCGATTAAATTCTTACTACTAGATTTAATTCAATACATGCATACCACATGCTCGATGAAATGTGCGTGAAAGAATTTGAGGTGGCTTTAGTGCAAAAAAATGTATCAAACCTTATAATTTAATATACACTACATTAGTGATGTTTTAGTTTTTTTTTTCTTGGATGTTGAAGTAAATCCAGGTGTTAAGATGAGTGACGCTTCAAATAAGTTTGAAAAGAAATTTGCAACTTGAGCATCTGTTGTGAAGGAATACTTTAGGTGAATCTCTATATTTGTGTATCTATTTTACTTTCGAATATGCTCATATGGACATATATCTTCATAGAGATTAATGTTTGTTACGTTAACCCTTCATAGACATATATCTTCATAGAGATTAATCTCTATATTTGATTGATTGATTGATTCGAGTCATCAGGTACATGTATTATTTAGTTAGGATTGCCAGAGATAGCACTCCAGTTGGATATATATACACATCGTGTTTACTATATACCTACAGCATGCTCGAAGAAATGCTTGTTGGAAGTTTGGATATGTCAATGTTTGTTACGTTAACCCTTTTTCGGGCTCACTCAACTTCATGAATAGTTTTTGCTATAGATTCAGTTCAATTAGTTTTTTTACTATACATTCTATGGTGATTGGTGAATGACTTGAGACTTGAGTAATGAGTATGTAGTTCGTATACAAGGCGTTGTTTTGCTCCATCTAAGTGATTCGGTTAATAAAAACATAATTTTATTCTTTTAGGGCAACACAATGTTTCAGCTATGTTTGTTGTTTAAAATTTCTTTATTTTGTAGTTTGATTGCCATAGTTGCTATTAACTTAACCGTTTCACTTTTGTTTTCCACACATGGAAAGATATTGTTATTATTCTTTATATACACAGTTTAATTTGTGTAAATAAGGTATGGTTTTAAGCGGGTATGAGTGAATATTTTCCAACTTCAGTTCTGTTTGTTCATTATTTGGTGTCCGGGATAAAATAATGATCAATTGAAGAACTGTTTATGTCTAAATATGTGTAGGTGCTGAATGTTGATGGAATTACCAGAGGTTTCAATTTCCAGGTAAAACTTACAATCAAAAAACTTGTTGGGCTGGTTGCTAACGGGCCAAAACGAGTAATATGTGTAGGTCCTGAATGTTGATGGAATTACTTCGTGTTGGGTCAGTTGTCATAAATTTGTTGCTTTCCCTAAAAATCTCAAAGATAATATCATTCTGTTTTATTATAATTTTGAAAGCATGGTTTGTTCTTAGAGTATTTTTCATAGATCCCAGCCATGATTTTATGATAAAAATGAAAAAAAAAGTGATATACTAAAAAGCTTGGTCTGTAGATTAATCAACTCACTAATAAATTATAAAAATATATTTAAAAACCTACCTTATTTTGTCTCTTTTTGGGAAGAAGAACATTTTTGACGACTCTCAAATTGATGATTCAGTTGAGGAAGGTTTTGTAGTCTTTTTTACCAAATCACTAATGAGATACCTTCTAAATTCATGATTTGTGTTGCAGATATGTTGAAGCATCACAAGATTAATGATGTTTTTGGGGAAAATGTTTGTTTTTATGAGTCTTGCAGTGGGTCCTGTCACATACACCTATGTTCGCTCGAAGTTATAGGGGAGTGAATCCTACAAAGGTATGTCACATCTGTTAAGCCTTCTAACCGCAGGCCATTGTTGAGTCCAAAAAATGTTTTAGTCAAGTTTAATCCAATTTTTTAAATAAAGCAATGTAGGAGCTTGTATGCATTAAAAATACAGGTTGGGCAAATTTTGACCCGTTCTCTTTTTGCTCAGGTTGTACAATGGAGCTGCTAAGTTGCCATGTGGCACAACCGATGGAGGTTGATGTGCCATGTGGGAGCTTTTTTTTCATGGCTAGGTGATGACACTTTAAGTACGTGGTTTATGAAGTTCCTAGATGGTTTTTTGATGAAATAATTATAAAGAAACGAAATAGATAACAAATGGGTGAGTGTTGAATAAGTCTATTGGTGTTGATGTAACTTTGGATGATGAGATAAGCACAAAAATGGGGTTGACATGGATTTTTTGTTGACTTACTGTCGAGTACAACTCCATTTTGGAAGAGGGGATTGACAAAGGTTTCACCATCTATATTTGAAGGATGTCAACTAGCGGTTTGGAAGAACATATATCAACCGTTGTGGCTTATGGGTGTCGACCATTGCAACCTTGAGTTCTATCTCGAATTCATAAGACACTACCCGGTGGTAACAGATGTTAAGAATCCGGAGAAACCATCTGAAACTGGAACCACTAGTCCTGCAAACATATTAGAATTGCAGGCTGACCTTCCATAAGTTTCTAGAAATAGTTTAGGCAGTAGACTCGAGAAGTCAAAGAAGACAAACAAGCCTGAGAAGTCTCGAATAAGTGTCGGCATATTTAGAGACGAAAGGGGTTGGTGTGTTGATATTTATGCAGAGTTTTATGTGCGATTGAATTATGAAGCTAACTGTACTCCTATAAGGTAACTTTTTACACAAGTTTTCATACGTTATCAATGCTCGGTATCGATTCTGTATGAAAGTAAGTATTGTTTCGTATTAGGTTTTACTGTTGTTTAAAATCATTTTTATTACAGAACAGAACTCACATGCCAGTTTTTTTTTATAACGAAGTTTAACCCTCATTCTGACGGTCTCTTCTCCCCCTACCAAAAAAGACCTGTTTGGGAACCATAATCGGTTTGTAGTCAGGAATCAGAATTGATTAAAACTGGTTTGACTGGAACCCAACCCAACTAGCGGGTTGTAATCGGGCTTGGAACCTGGTTCAAGTCAAAGCGAACGGGTCCCGCCGCAACGCGTGGGCATCCCACTAGTGTATATATATATATATATATATATATATATATATATATATATAGAAACGGATTCAGGAGAAAACGCTCAAAAGTGTGAGAACGGTGAGAACGCTTCCTGGCCTAACACGTGTCTCGCGTCATAGAGAAGGGCGGATGGGCTTTTTTGTCTTTTCATTCTTCTTTTATTTCCCAACGCGGTATAATATTTTATGGCGTCTAAGTTTTTTTTGGCGTTAATCGTATTTTTTAAACTTTTTGGCTTTGAATTAAATGTTTTTGTGTCTCATATATAATTTTTTGGCGTTATAGAGTTTTCTGGTTAATTTTTTTGGCGTTATGGCATTTTGTATAACAATTCACTACGGGCCTCTAATATTTGCATAAGATTACAATAAGACCAATTTTTTTTGGCGTTTAGTGATTTTTTTGGCGTTTAATAACCTTTACAAGGTGTTTTGCCAGCAGCTGTTCTCCCAGTTTTCATACTTCTAGCTTTTTGGTGTTTGTAGTTTTTAGGGTTTTATATAATAATGTTATTTTTTTATAGAGAACTAGTTAACAACTCAACATATAACTTGCTATCAAAACAATATAAAATGAAAACTAAAATAATAAAAAATTGTAATCTAATTTCTCTTCCGAATCTTCACTGTCAGCAGCCTCTATCTTCATGAATTTGTTTTGGCGTTTTGAACTTTTTTGAATAGTTTTGCTAGTTGCCAACTTTCCTACATAAACCCCGTATTTTTTAGAAGAAACTGCTTAGTGGCATCCTGTTTTTGGTGTGATATTCTTTTTTGGCGGCATGTCATTGAAGATCAACTCTTGCTTGATGCTATTTGTAATAATGGTGTCCAAAATAGCATTTTACACTTTAGTTGAACCCTTTCTTCCATGCCTATAATCATCAAGAAGAAAGCTCACATGATGGCATATCACTGTCATCAGTCTCTTTTTCTTGAATTTTTGTCCATCTCATCCAGCAATATATTATTTAGTTAACCCTCTTAGAAAAGGGATCCATTTCAGTGAAAGCTTTGACATCTATGGCGTTTTAAAGGGAGTGGTTTCTAGAGGATATGGCGTTTTTTGTGTTTTTTCTGGGTGTGATTAATTTCATTGTGTATAGATCCCTCTCTTATAGGAGTTTTTTGGCGCGTAGTTTAGGCGGGACTTTTTATTGTAATAAATGATAGTTATAAAGTAACTGTCTTTTCAGTTACTGTATTTTGTATTTACTGTGTTGATCAGCTTTTATCAGTTTTATAAGTTATAGACGTCACATCTTCTAAGTTTGGCGTTTTTTTTAAATGGTCTTTATGCAGACCGTCCTGACAAAATACAATAACGGAGTAAATAAAATAGTAAGGAGGAAAATATTTTTTGTTAATTATGGCGTTTTGTTAGGGTTAGCCATTTTTAGTATTATTTTGGCGTTTTGCTAATAAAGATAGTAATATATCATTTAATTATCTTAAAAAAAAAAGAAGATTACATAGTAGAAAAAAAAAGAAGAAAAAAAATTAAAATCCTTCGTCAGAAGGTACTTTATCTGAATAGTATCCATCACTTGTGTCATCTTCTTTCTCCTCGGAGTCTTCATCTTGATCTTCATCCATGTCATCACATTCACCTTCATCAGCTTCTTGTTCCTGAAGATTTTGAAGCCTCCACCTGAACATGTCTTGCATTAACTCCAATTTTGAGTTTATTTCTGGGTTGGTACAGGTGGCGTTATGCAATTCTTCCATGAAACCCAGTCGCTGCTTTGTCATGATGTTCTCTATGTAGGTCCCCTTGTTCGTACGGATCGTCACAGAATTGTATATCTAACCTAGAGTACGGAATCCTCTAGATCAGATTTGCACAGAAACGAGTAGAAACAGAAATTCACAATCAAACGGGTCTTCTATTGATTATCCAAACTAAAAGTTTTACAATCAACTCAAGACCTCACAACCTCACAGCCATTATCTGTGATCTTGTCTCTAAACCCAAATTTGAAATTCACTTCTCTCTCTAGACTTTTTTCTCTCTAGAATTCTCTAACCTTTCTTAACTAACTGAAACCCTAATCACAAAACATGTTTATATACCACATGTCTGTGAACTGGGCTTCCTACTGGGCTACGCCATTTTCCAAGCCCATTACAACAATAAACTCCCTAACCAATAAGCTAAGCCCAATACAAAATATCCAAAGACTAAATACTTAAACTATTAAGTTGTTGTCACCGAATATGCACCAACAGACTCCCCCTTAACAATAGCTTCATAGTGTAACTTTGTCTTCAAACATCCTGTGTTCTTTTGGTCTTTGGATAGCGTCAGCTACACAGTTTCTGACATCAACAGACTCCCCCTTAGCTGATGCTTCCAATCTCCAAAACTTTATTCATTGTAGATCAGTTAGCTAGCAATCTTTTGTTAAGCAAGTAAGCTCCAACTCTTCCATATCTCTTTCTCTTTCTACAATGTAGTAGAAGGATCCTACCATGCATCTTCACAAGTTCTTTACTTCACTCTCAATCTGCACTTTACTTGTATTCTGCACTTCATTTTGATAACTGCATCAATCTGTTTAGCAACACAAGCAAGTATCTCGAAAAACCATTAGTCTTTTTCACATTTAAAGATAAACCAATATTTTATCTTATCATGCAAAAACAACATGTCAATTCAAAATGGAAGTCTTTTAAAAAAGAAATATTTTTGGTATTTTTGATATTTTTCAAAACAAACTAAACTAAACTCAAAAATATTTACAATTTCATCTTTTTGTGAGAATCATGTGTAAGAAGATCATATCAGCAAAATCAAACTGTTTTCACAACTATTAGATAATTCTTTCTTTATTTTCGTGAAAAGCAGTCCAAGACGATTACCAGTATGTTTGTCCACTTAAACAAAATGCATGAACATTTCAAGTACCATTACCGTATGATACGTTAAGGTAATATTATTACTGATATACTAGTGTGTCCCACTTCAGGATAAACCCCCGCGATCAAGGTATGCACAAAGATTCATCGTAGTAGGTGAGTATACTGAATTCATCCATTTTGTTTTTCAACATTTAGATAATTGGTGATCAGGTCAGTACTTCCGTACAGCAAAGAGACCAAAATATCTAACGAGGGCTATGACAAATACCATTTTTGGTACGATTTATGCTTTTTACACTTTTTGAATGACTCTCTAGGAGTGCTTCTTCATTTATGGGATTTGGCATTTTTGCTCTTTTAAGATATCCTGGTTGTGCCTAGGTCAGCATGTATATGGATGCAGCCGAAGGACAACCCTGATATCCCCAGATGAAATAACAGTATAAAGACCCAAAACCTTAGATTTTGGCAATCTATCAACGCAAGAATTAAGGTCATTAAACCATACACCACTGATGTGTTCCCCACTCATACACAGTTCGTTTAGGTTTATATCACATTGGTAAGTTGATTATTTCATGTTTTTTGCCTACTGGTACATCATATGATGAAGCTGCTATCACACTTAAGCAATTTAAATTTATTTTCAGTGTGCCAGTCTAACTTGCTGATGTACTATCATCTCTTCTTTTTCACACAATGAAAACTCTTTGTTTTTCAGTTTTTCATTTTTTAAGTTTTTCATTTTTCAATGTTTTTGAATTTTTTATATTTTTTAATTTATAACTTACTCCCCCTAAACACATGCACTAACTAAACTCTTTTTGGCTAAGGGAAATTTCTCCCCCTAAATTTTTGTTTTTATGGAGTAAGTTTCAAAAACACAAATTTACAAAACACACACAGACTCCCACTTCAATCTGACAATAAGTTTTTCAATGTTAAAGTTTAAAATAATCATAACAATCACTGTAGTAAATAGTTCGTTACCCATGTTAACTGTTGGTGCACACATCTGTCGTCTTCGTCTTATGTCGAGTCTCAGTTTCGTTGCGGTTCTGAACAAGCTTGACATCATATAGATGACATCATCTTACATCATAATGGTGACATCATCTTGTTCAACATCACGAAATTGAATATACACAAAAGACAAAAGTTAGTTTGATTCAAAAGTTAGGTTTCGCTTGAAGACATTTAGGAGGTTTCGCTTGAAACATGTATATATGTAGGTTTCGCTTGAAAGTATTTTAGGGGGTTTCGCTTGAAGCTGACATGTGTGTATTCAAGCGAAAGCCAGAATAGTATAAATAGGGGAGTGTTCTTGTCATTTGTAACAGTTCTTGTATTCCATACCGAGGTGCTGCCGGTGTGAAGACTGATTGTAATTGCTATAATATCAATATAATCAGTGTTTAAAGCGATAACCAAACTGTTTCGACGTCGGTTTTTTATTTTCCGCATCTGAAACTGATAAAATCTCTTCTGAACGACTTGCCAAAACAGCCTGTTTTCGTCACTTTTTCTGATTTCTACACCATTCTTTTCAAATTTAAAAATTTTTCACGATTAAAATCGGCTCAAATTCACACATATTATGCGCAATAATGAATTACAAATCCTGGAAAGTTTTAGAGCTAAAATCGGTTTAAATCTGATTAAAATTGGACTTTCGCTTGAAATTTGTTCGATTTTTGCTGATGTCATCAGCTTTCGCTTGAATATGTATGGTGTTCCGCTTGAAAAACGACCTTTCGCTTGAACTTTACATCGTGAGTCTCGCTTGAAACTGACACACCTCTTGAAAAGTACATTGATTAGTACATTAAACGAGATCATGTGAAAATACATTGGTTTTGAGGTTGTCAGTTGGTCACGATAGTGCTTCGTTCAAGAATTGAAAATGATTATTAAAGGTGTCGGTCAAGCATCATCATGTGAATGTATGGGGTTGTGTAAATCATTTATCGAGAATGTCAGTAATTGGTAAAAGAAATCACATGGTTGTGTCGATGTGCATGTGATATTAGTTTGTCGGTTCATAATTGTTTGCATGTGAAAAATTATTGGTCAAATCAATTGAGTGTGTATATAAGGCGGCCCAATCAGATTTAATGCAAACTTGAAGTTGTCGGCCAAGTGAGATTGAAACTTGCAATCACATGTGATCGTCATCGGCCTATGTATTGATATTTGAGTTGTGTGTTTTGAAATTGTTGGACAAAAGTGATCACATAAATCGTTTTGGCAGAATCCATATTACTTTAGTTTGCGGCCCAATCAATATTCTGATATATATATACGGCCCAATCAGATTAAAAGGTTTGAGGCCTAATCAAGTAATTGTGTAATCGGGACATTTAGAATAATATCAAGGGTTGTTGGGATTTTGAAATTGTTGCATGTGATCTGGGCCCGATAATCAAGTGAGTGATAAAGGTGGCCCAATCATAGTTTGATATAACAAATCGTTGTCGGCTTAGTGTATCCGATTGTTTGAACAAATTTTGAGCAGCCCAAGTTATCACGTGATTCATACACATTCTCGGCCCAATCAACATTTAAAGTGAACATTTGACATCGAAACATGGATTTTGAGGAATTGTTGGCATATGTGCATTATGAATCTCCGCAGTATATTCCGATAAAGCAAAAAGGAGAAAAAGTCTCAGCAAAAGAAGTTGTTGAAAAAGTTCCGGTTTTTGATCATTCGTCTGATGAAGAGGGTGACAAGTATGAAGAAGAAATCCAAAGACTTGAAAATCTTAAACAACAACTTCCATCTGATCAACGTAGTGGAAAGTTATTTTATGCCGATAAAATTGAAAAATTGAAAGAAAAACAAGATGCAAAAAGAAAAAATCAAAAGGCAGTTATTGTTAAAGAAGAGATCAGAGCTGAGAAAGAAGTAAAAGCAGCAACAACAGAAAAGCAAATCAAACCTAGTGTGAAAAGGCAGGTTGAACAAGTTCCAGCTGTCAAGATTGAGAAAGTAGAATCTGAAAAACCTGTATCTGTGAATCTTGAACAAGTATTAAAGAAAAAGGTCGAAGAAGATGCACCTATCTTTGATCATTCATCAGAAAAAGAGAGTAAGGATGAAAGTGTTCATGAGGAAAAGAAACAGGTTGAAAATATTTCAGCTTTAAAGGTTGAGACAAAAGCTGATGATAAACAGATTCTTGTTTTGCTGAAAAATTGTGAGAAGTTGACATCTGAAAATGACAAACTCTTGAAGGAGGTTGAGAGTTTGTCATTAGAAAACAAAAATCTTAAAAAATCAGAAAATGTTTTGAAAAATCAAATACACAATTTGGAAAATGAAAAAGTAAAGATTGAAAAAGATTTTCAAAGTCAAATAAAAATTCTTGAAGATGGGAGATCTGTTTTTAGCAAGAATAACATTGAAAAGCAAAAAAATGATAAATTCTCATCTTCAGACGATTATTCGACTTGAAAAAGAAGCTGAATGTGCTCGAAAGAAAATCAAAGAGTTAGAAGGTAAAATCAGGGAATAGGAAGAAAAGTTGAAGGTTTTTGTGAATACTTCAGCTATTCCCTGCCCAAAACCAGTTAATTCAGTTCCAATAAGTGACAATGTCACAAACTATGATAAAGTCATAGTTGAAGATTGCGATGAAAAATCTGATGATGAAAACGAAAAAATTAAAAAAAAATTGTTTTTGAAATTAAAAGAAAAGTTTCAAGAAACTGTTCCAGAATCAACTGAAAGGGGCGAATGTTCTAAGCAAAAACCTTTGAAGAAGAAAGTGGAACAAAAACAAAAAGAGAAAATTTTGAAAAATGTTCAAAAAGAATATAAAAGTTCACCAGATCAATCATCCAATCGCAATAAAAAATTACAAAAAATAAAAATTCAAAATTCAAAAATTGTTGGTAATGAGTGGTGCAGGTCGGACCACAGTGCTCAAAAGCCAAATCCAGCAAACAAGAGGAGGAAAGATTATCACCAAGCCAAACAGTGCTTTGATCTAAGTGTTTGGACTAAAAATGGTGATTGGTACGATAACAGAGTGCGTTACAGATGCGGTTATCAAGGACACATTATTGTTAACTGCCAGAGTTGGAGTTTTGAGACGAGGAGATGCTTTAACTGCAACATCATTGGTCATATTGCTAGAGATTGCTCAATGAGATCAATAAGAAGAACGAGGGATGAATCTCAGAAGCAGGTGAAGAAACCAGTCAATGTCAAGTCCAAAGAACAGAAGGTTCAAGAACCTAAAGTTCAAGAAAAGAAAGTGAAACTTTCTCAGGGGAAAAAAGACAAACTGAGGAAGAAGAGGAAGAAGGCGAGAGAGTATCTCGAGAAGATTTTGTCCTCGGATACAACTGGTAAAACAGATAAAAGTTCTGATAAATCGTCTTGCTCGCCAAAGAATGACAAATCAAGCAAAACGGATTCATCAGATACAAATCTGAGGACGAAAGAGGAAAAGAAGAAGAAGAAAGTTTGTGGCAATGAATCTGTTTCTTCGGAAACAAAGGAGCCACATGTTGGCGATGAATCTGGCTCATCAAAGTCAGACAAGCCACATTCAGGCGATGAATCTGGTGTGGTAAAGCCAGAAGAGTCAGTTGTTGAGGTAAAAAATGAGAATTCTAGTCTAACTATGGATGATGCAAATTTTCCACCATTGTTGAACAAGAATTCAAAATCACCCAAGGACCGTCAGGCTTGGGTGAATCTGTTTAAATGAAAAACCTGACATGCCGGAGTTCCCAGGTTGGTAAGCGTGGAACATGAATCGGCATATTTCTTGAGAAATTCACAAAAGTAATTTCGATTTAAAAGTGGTAAATCAGGGACATTAAATTGTACTTGATTTTCTACAAGTGATGTTTGTGGATTGATCTTACAAATGTTAGTTTTTACAAATGGTTGAAAGAACAAGGTGATGAAACCCCATGTTTGAGAAATGATTTACAAAACTAATTTTCCGGAAAAACCATTTTGATTAAAACAAACTTAAGTGTTTTGAAATCACCATGGGAAAATGTTTTGTTTTCAGGGGGAGTTCTGATTGTTCAAACCAAGTGAATGGAGAATTGAAATAATTCTCATCATGTTGCCATTTACTTTGTACAGTTCATTTTCAAATTTTCCCAGAAAATCAAAATTGAGACATATTTTGATTTTAGGGGGAGTAAAATTTTTAAAAAAATTAGAAAATTTGAAAATTACAAAAACATTGAAAAATGCAAAAATGAGTTTTGTTGTGAAAAAGAGGAAATGATAGTAGATCAGTTGGACTATCACAGCATGCTAAAGAAATGAAAAGTCTAAAAGTGATAAACGGTCTTACTAAAGATGTGACGGTAGGCTCAGCTAGACTAGTAGATTTGCGATAACGATACAAACCTAAATGAAAAAGCCTAGTTCTAGTGGGAAACATGATTGAAATCATAGTACTTAGTTTTATCCTTCTTGATTGTGTGCCTACTCAGTAATCGCTGATTGTCGAAAGACATAAAACTGGTTAAGTTTGTGAACTTTCACAACTTTTCTAAAAAGTCACTGTGATTGTGCATTTTATTTTGCAAAGATTTAAACTTGTCTTATTTCTTTATTTTGTTTAAGCATTGGACATCCTCTGCGTATACGTGAGTATCGACCTGGATGTTATTCCCTAAACGTTCTGCTTTATTTTCTTTGGTGTTTCGTTTAAGCTTTGGATCACCTCTGCGTATACGGAAGTATCGACCTGGTGGTTAAAGCCTAAACAACTTCAACTTGTTTTATTTTTCTTATTTTGTTTAAACATTGGACTTTCTCTGCGTATACAGAAGTATCGACCTGATTGTTAATGTTTAAACATTCTACTTTGTTATTGCACGAATCACAGTTGATCAAAGTTTAAAGGCATTACTTGAGTTAGTGTATTGCATGATGAGGGGATATGCTGAGATCGTGGGGTCCATAAGAATTTAGTGCTATCTAAATATACCTTAACGTATCGGTAAGCATTTCGAAAGTTTTTAGATTGAGCTTAAGTGGACAACAATATCGTCAATCTACGTGAATTGTTTAGAGCTTAAAATGTTTAAAGCTTAACGGTGCTGGTGATTTGTCTCAGAAACTGATATGATCCTCTTACACAAACTCACAAAAATATTGTCTGTAAATATTTTGTTACTGCATTTCATTACATTGAAAAAATCCAAAAAGATTTTAGTGTGTTTTAGCATAAATTTTGAAAAATTCAAAAAGATTTTTGACAACTGATGTTGAAGAGCTGATTTTCAAAATTTCAAGTGCTGAACATGATGAACAGGTTTGGGAGTGAGTGAGTGCTTAAATGAAGAAATTTTGATTTTGAGAAAGAAAGTTTGATTAGTTAATCGGGATCATTAATTTGAACTTGATGTAATTATTTCCAGTAAGTTTTCTTATTGTTTTAAGTAAAAACTTATGTGGTGATGAGAAAATTTGTGCAGGAGATGAATTGAATAGAATTAAAGCCAGGGATTGATCTCAAGGTGATCTAATTCCAGACAGCGATCCCATCATGATGAGAGGGGGAGTTTGACGAGGTTAGAGCCAAAGAGAAGATCCTGGTATATGCTAAGAAAGAAAAGAGACTGATAAAGACTGAAGATTGTGCAGACTCGACATTTAAGACTCGTCAACATCTGAGGGGGAGTCTGTTGGTGCACACATCTGTCGTCTTCGTCTTATGTCGAGTCTCAGTTTCGTTGCGGTTCTGAACAAGCTTGACATCATATAGATGACATCATCTTACATCATAATGGTGACATCATCTTGTGCAACATCACGAAATTGAATATACACAAAAGACAAAAGTTAGTTTGATTCAAAAGTTAGGTTTCGCTTGAAGACATTTAGGAGGTTTCGCTTGAAACATGTATATATGTAGGTTTCGCTTGAAAGTATTTTAGGGGGTTTCGCTTGAAGCTGACATATGTGTATTCAAGCGAAAGCCAGAATAGTATAAATAGGGGAGTGTTCTTGTCATTTGTAACAGTTCTTGTATTCCATACCGAGGTGCTGCCGGTGTGAAGACTGATTGTAATTGCTATAATATCAATATAATCAGTGTTTAAAGTGATAACCAAGCTGTTTCGACGTCGGTTTCTTATTTTTCGCACCTGAAACTGATAAAATCTCTTCTGAACGACTCGTTTGGGTCACAAAACGATCCTACATTAACCTACTGTTCACCTCAGATACTTTACAGGAATAACCACTGTTAAACACATCAACAGTCCTTCTTGGTCATCCTGCACAATCTCAACAACTCAGTTAGACTTAACAACCCAAACCTAACCAGTTTTGGGTCGACCATGTAAATCCGCATAAGATGCTTCAAACCAATATCTATCACACCTTACTGGTGTCTTGGATGGTTTACCCATTGTTGAATAAGATTTATAACTTTCACTAAGTCTTTGATTGCGAGAGTTCTATTAAACTCTGGATTTTCTGACCTTTGAAAATTATTATCTTGATACCTTCTTCTCCCATAATCATACCATGAATTTTGAAAAAAATTTGGATGTTGTTGAACATTTGAGTTACTAAAACCCCTATGTTCGTTTCTTCTTTGAAAATTTTGATTACCAAAACTCTGGTATCAATTTTGATATCCAAAATTTCTATTTTGATTTTGAAACCGATTTGATGTACCATTATAATGACTAAATTGTGTAGAATTGCTTCTTGGTCTATCAAATTGTCTTGATGTTGAAGTCTTTGATTGAAACCTTGGTAGATTATATTGACAATGTTGTTGAACATTATTATTCAAACCAACCCTATTCCCATCCTTAACCTCATCAACTTTTTGCTTATTTTTCTTTAAAGGACAACAACTCGCCACATGCCCTTTAGTGACAAGATTTTTTCTTATAAAATTTCTTTTTGTTAAATCTCTTTTTAAATGTTTTCTTCTTTTCGTCTTCAGTATCCTCATTCGATTTATGAGGTGTACTGTTAGACCCTACAGATTCTTTCAAAGAAACTGGACTATTTGGAAAGTCCACAGCTATCGTATCCACTACCTCTTGTGCAGTGGGGACAAAATTAATTAGTTCATCTTCATTTGGTAAAAAGGAGTAATCTTGATCCTTAGAAGATGAGGCTTTACCAAACCCCACTCCTGTTCTATCATTACTCTTTTTCAGCCCTTTTTGAATTTGAGTCCTAACTAATGAAGATATTCCAAATTTGTCTAACCTTCCTTTAAGTTCCACAATTTGGTCTTGTGCAATGGCCAATTCCCTGCACTTTTCAGAAAATTCATTAGTCTTATCCTTCACAGTTTCACGAGCCAAATCAATGATCTGTAACAGTTCATTGACTTTGCTTGTTAAACTGCTGATTTCTTGTTCATTTGATTTGAGTTTATTTAAGCAATTTGACTCTCTTTTAATCAAAAGAATATTTGACTCTTTTAACTTTTCCAATTCAGCTAACAGAATTTTGTTTTGCTCTGATAGTCTGTTAACTTTACCTTGTAGTTCAGTGCAATTATGACATGCATGACTTACAGGTTCTGATGTTACCTTCACCTCTGTTGTAAGTCCATTCACACCATTCAAGCCCTTTGAAACTTCTGTATTCTTCTTCTCTTCTACCACAACATTTGCTTTTGCATCTAAAGCACGACCTCCTACACTCTGACTAGATGAACTCTGATAACATTTTTCTAAAGCTTCCCACATATCTCTAGAAGTCCCCTATTCGTTGAAGATATGTTTAATGCCCTCAGGCAAGGACTTCTTGATCACTGCTAAAGCTTTCTTCTCAGCATTAACCATAAGTTTCTCAGATTCATCCATCTTGTCATAAGAAATCACCTTAACTCTTCCTTCAACACGACGTGTAGGAGCAACATATCCATCAATCATACAACACCACATTCTGAAATCCTCACTTTTCACAACCGATTCAAACTCCTCCTTCCAGACAGAATATTCTTTGACGTTTGTAAGCTTTGTCCAATTCTTAACATTCTCCCTGACCTTATCCATTTTCACCATCACGCAGCTTAAAAGTTTAACTGGATTTTGGTAACCTGTGTCAAAATCCAAATATAACTTCTCTACTGGTCCTTGTCGGGTTTTTACCGTAACCGTACTGATAAAACCGTACAAAATTTTTCCGAAAACTGTTTTTACCAAAATATACCGTTAGAATCGTCTCGAAAAAACGAATCCAATGATATATAATGTCGAAAACCAAATTCGGGATTTTCTAGAGTTTTTTTTTTGGTCCTAAAAATCCAACGAATCTAACCATGCAAACGGTTTGTCGAGATGAGCTACGGATCACTTTCTATTTTTAAAAACGTTAAATCCTCTATACGTATCTAATTCCTCTACAAAAATAAATACTCCACTTTTTAAATCCTCCAGATAATTTCGCTGGCAAACCAAGTTAATTATGTCGGGTCACGCTAATTATGCTGGCAAACCAAGTTAAATATGCTGATAGAGTAATTATAATTATGCTGGTAGAGTAATTATAATTATGCTAGTTTAATTTCGCTGAACGACGTCTATTAACTTCGCCGATCACCGTAATAATGTCACTGAGGACAATTAAAACGGTTACCAAAGTCGCCTTTGGATTTAATTTCGCCGGTCACCTAGTTGCTAGATCACAAATTCGCTGGTCTGTCAGTGTAGATGTTAAATTTGGTGCGAAATTGTTAATTATGCTAGTAAATTATGGAAACTCAATCTGATCGAATTTTCTGCAGATTTTCCAACCAAATCAAACAACCAAATCAGCCCAAAATTTTCGAAAATATGAAGAACACAAAGAACAGTCTTCGAATCTTCAAGTCTTTCTAGCCAAAATTCCTCAAACAATCAACCAGAACTATCCTGAAAACCCGAATCTGCAATCTGCAATTCTGAACCGAGCTTCTTCAAGAGCCTAACGCTCTGATACCAATTGTAGATCCCCTTCAAGTAACGAAGAATACGCTTCACTGCTTTCATGTGTGACTCCTTTGGATTAGCCTGATATCTGGCACACAGACATACAGCAAACATGATGTCGGGTCTTGAAGCAGTCAAGTACATTAGAGAACCAATCATTGCCCTGTATTGAGTTGGATCAATATCTTCAGTACTTTCATGATCTGGGCCAAGATTGTGATTTTCACAATTAGGTGTGTTGAAAGTAGCGCAATCCTCCATTTTGAATCAAGACAAAATGTCATACACACACTTAGTTTGATGAATAAACATCCCATCCTCCTTCTGTTCAACTTGTAATCCCAGAAAGTAAGACAGCTCACCCATAGCGCTCATTTCGAACTTGCTCTTCATCACCTTCTCAAACTCTTTACACATGTTTTCATCTAATGACCCAAAGATGATGTCATCGACGTATACCTGTACTAGCAGAAAATCTTCCTTCTTCCTCTTGATGAACAATGTACTATCAATCTGACCTCTTTCAAAACCATTCTTGATCAGATGTGTAGACAGTGTCTCGTACCATGACCTGGGAGCTTGATGTAATCCATACAAAGCCTTATCAAGTTTGTAAACCCGATCTAGATAGTCTGGATCAACGAACCCATCTGGTTGTGAGACATACACCACTTCTTGGACTTTCCCGTAAAGAAAGGCACTCTTCACGTCTAGTTGATAAACTTTAAAGCCCTTATATGATGCGAAGGCTAGGAACAACCGAATTGCCTCCAACCTTGCCACTGGTGCAAACACCTCATTGTAATCTATTCCTTCTTGCTGATTGAAACCTTTGACCACCAATCGAGCCTTGTTTCGCGTTACTATCACTCTTTTATCCTTCTTGCACTTAAACACCCACTTAGTGCCAATCTCTCTTTCACTTTTAGGAAGGTCAACTAACTCCCAAACCTTTAACTTAGCAAACTGGGCCAATTCCACTTGCATAGCCTCAACCCAAGAATTGTCTTTTAGAGCCATATGAATGTTCTTCGGCTCCTCTTGAGAAATGAAGCAACTATACAAGCACCCGTTCACAATCCCAGTCTTCTCAATCGACACAAATAAACCTGTATTCGCTGCTATGCTTCGCCTTGTCTGAACACCTGCAGTAGGATCTCCAAGTATCATGTCAACTGGATGATCTCTATTTGCTCGTGTAGTAGCAACGGTATAAACTTCTAAATTGTCACCCATGTTTAATCCAACCTCCCCCTGAATGGGTTCAGAGTCACTATCGCTTGAATCAGGATCAGCAGCACCTTGGGAAGTTTCTGGAGCATCTGTCATAACAACATTCGATCTAGGCATGAACTCGCCTTCATCGTCTTCACTTATCACTGTTTAAATCAGCTGAGAATCATCTACATCAGAAAACTCAGGAATATTAAATGATTTAAAAACACTTTCATAATCATATAATATATCTGGACCATTCGTTGATTGTTGAGGTTTGTATGTAGTAATTTCAACATTAAAAACAACCTCAATTTTACCAATTTTTAGATTAAAACCCCTTTTATTCAGTAGACTTGCTGCTCTCCGCTATCGTATGTAATCGTCACCATGTCTTTGTCATCATAAAAACGCCATGATTTCATGACAGGGTCTGGCTTCACATTTCCTTTGATTGGTCCAAATTTGCTGGTTAATGCTTTCATAAGCATATGCGTTTCATGGCATTCGTTGTCTAGAGCGATGCCAATGGATAGGATTTGCCTCTCTATCTCTTCTTCCATCTTCAGAATAGCCCTGATCGTCTTAACATACACCCTCCTTCTGTTGTCAAAATGGATGATGTTGGTGCACGAAATGTCTGTTGACTACGTTTACATTGAGTCTTACGTCAAGTTAAGTCAAGATTGGAGCTTGAGAGTCAAATTAGGAGGTTTAGCTTATGTGTACATGGTTAGATTGATAATTTCGCTCATATGTACATAGTTAGAGGTGATTTCGCTTATAGGTACATTAGAGATTTCGCTCATATGGTTACCTGGTGGTTTCGCTGATTAGTTCACATAAGGTTTCGCTTATATGGACTGTCCATATAAGCGAAATCATCACACTATATATAGTCCATGTGTGAACTTCATTTGTAACCTTTGGAGCGAAACCAGGTCATGCTTGTGGTGTCAAAACTCTGTCAATTTGTAATCAGAAAGCATCAATAAAGAAAGAATTAAAGAGGAAAAGCTGTTGTTACTTTGCGTGTATTGATTCCGCCTTTATACGTGAAGATGAACTACCTTGACTGACTTTTCAGGGTCGGAACACGGTCCAACAAGTGGTATCAGAGCTTCAGGACGAGGAGTTCATACTACTACAGCTGATTCGACAATATTCTCTCATTTCTACTCACTTTCTCTCATACTTTTTCGATTTGAACTGGTTCCTACGGTTGAAACTGCCTGATTTTTTAGTATAATGTGTAAAATACAGTAATAACAAACCCTAGAAAGATTCAGGTTAAAATACGGACTAAAACATGTTGAAAATCGACTAAAACCTGATTTCGTTTATTCGGTATTCAAAGGATTTCGCTCATAAGTCATTTTGATTTCGCTGAAAAGGACATATTGCTATTTCGCTGATACGGACAAACTAGGGTTTGGCTCAAAAGGACAATCTGATTTCGCTTTTAGATAACAGTTCCGATTTCGTTTTTTTGTCAAAGTTGATATTTCGCTTATTTGTCAAAGACTGATTTCGCTTATTAGGTCATACTGCTATTTCGCTTTTATGACATAACCTAGTTTCGCTCATACGGACATAACTAGGGTTTTGTTGTTAGATCATTTCTGATTTTGCTTATTGTGTTGTTGGTTGATTTCGCCCAAGAGTCATATTTCACTCGAAAGTGAACTTTTTCGCGTCAAGATCATTTCACGACAATCAAGTGTTGGTGTATTTCAGATTATTGGATATTGTTTGAACTGATTGCTTGTTTGTTTGTTTGCAGAATATTCCGAGGTAATTCAAGGTTATAAAATCATGGCAAAATCTAAACCTATTCCTTGGAAAGACAACAGAACTGAAGAGCAGAAGTATAAATACAGAAAAATGCTGGCTGAAAACAGGATAATTAGAATATCCGGTATCTATTTGGAAGCAAGGAGAGCAAATAGATGGGATCCGAACAGAGAGTGTTATCTTGATGAATATGGAAATATTGCAGTTGATGACAAAACTCTTGATCTGGAAGCCATAATCCAAGAGTATAAAGAGGAAGATGATTATTGGCAAAGAAAATGGTGGGGAGATGAAGAAGAGAAAAAGAAAAAGAAAGAGTTAATAGATGAAATAGAAAGAAACTCAGAAAATATAAGTTTGGTTGAGTTTCTTGAATTAATCAAAAGGATTAGAAAAGGAACACAGAAGACAGAGAAAGAAGGAATGACAAAGAATGAAGAATCAAAGAAGGGTGAAACTTCAAAATGTGAAGTTGGGTGCTCTAAATGTGATAAATTTGAAGCTAACAATGACAAACTCTTGAAGGATACGGAAAGTTTGACATTGGAAGTCAAAAAGATGAAGGATGAGAAGCAATCTGATGATAAACAGATTCTTGTTTTGCAGGAAAATTGTGAGAAATTGAGATCTGAAAATGACAAACTTTTGAAGAATGTTGAGAGTTTGTCATTAGAAAACAAAAATTTTAAAGAAAAGGAAAATATTTTTGAAAATGAAAAATTAAAGATTGAAAAAGATTTTCAAAGTCAAATGAAGATTTTAGAAGATGAAAAATCTGTTATTTTTAAAAATAATCTTGAAAAACAGATTGAAATAAATTCTCATCTTCAGAAAATCATTCGGCTTGAAAATGAAGCTGAAATTGCTCGAAATAAAATTAATGAGCTTGAGAATAAATTGAAAGGTTTTGTGAATTCTACATCACATGTTTGTCTAAAACCGATCAATTCTGCTCCAATAAGTGACATTGTCACAAATTTTGACAAAGTCAAAATTGAAAATTGTGATGAAATATCTGATGATGAAAAAGAAAAAGAAAAGAAAAGAAAAATATTTTTAGATTTACAAGAAAATTTTAAAAATACTGTTTTGCAATCTACTGAAACAGGTGAATGTTCTAAACAAAAACCTGTTAAGAAGAGTGTAGAACAGAAACAAAAAGTTAAAAATTTGAAAAATTTTAAAAATGAAAATAAAAGCTCATCAGATAAGTCATCCAATCATTATCAAAAATCACAAAAATCTAAAAATGAAAACTCACAAAATGTTGGTAATAAGTGGTGCAGGTTTGACCACAGTGCTTCAAAGCCAAAACCAGTTTTCAAGAAGAGTGATGATTACCACAAAGCCAGACAATGTTATGATCTAAGCATAGGGTGTGAAAGTGGTGAATGGTACGATAACAGAGTGTGCTACACCTGTGGTGTGAGAGGACACATTGTTGTTAATTGCCAGAATTGGAATTATGAAACAAGAAGATGCTATAATTGTCATATGAGAGGACATATTGCCAGAGATTGCTCTAGGAGATCGATGGGAAGATCGAGGGTTGAATCTCAAAGAATGGCAAAGAAACCAGTCAACGTCAAGCCCAAAGAACAGAAGGTTCAAGAACCTAAAGTTCAAGAAAAGAAAGTGAAGCTTTCTCAGGGGCAGAAAGACAGACTGAGGAAGAAGAGGAAGAAGGCAAGAGAATATCTGGAGAAAATTTGGTCTTCGGGTTCACCGGACAGATTGAATAAGAGTTCTGATGAATCAACTAACTTGATTGCAAAGTCAAGCAAGACGAATTCATCTGATACAAATCTGAGGACGAAAGAAGAAAAGAAGAAGAAGAAAATGGTCGGCGATGAATCTGATGTGTCAAAGTCAGACAAGCCACCATCAGGCAATGAATCTGACAGGTCAAAGTCAGACAAGCCATGTGCAGGCAATGATTCTGGTTCATCAATGCCAGAGGAGCCTAGTGTTGAGGTAAAAAAGGAGAATTCGGGTTTAACAAGGGATGATGCAAATTATCCACCATTGTTGAACAAGAATTCAAAATCACCCAAGGATCGTCAGGCTTGGGTGAATCTATTCAAATAGAAAAACCTGACTTGCCGGAGTTCCCAGGTTGGTAAGCGTGGAACATGAATCGGCACATTTCTTGAGAAATTTCACTCTGCTGATTTTTCGTCTTACATGTGGTAAATCAGGGACATTAAGTTGTACTTGATTTCCTACAAGTGTTTGTGTTGATAGAATCTTGAACTGTTAAATCTTTCAAAATGGTTAAAGGAGAACAAAGTGATGAAGTAATCCCCTAACCAACAAGTGGTTTGTTAGTTCAACAAAACTAATTTTCTGGAAAAACCATTTTGATTAAAACAAATTTAAGTGTTTTGAAATCTAAATGGGAAAATAGTTTGTTGTCAGGGGGAGTTCTGATTGTTTATGCCAAGTGGATGGCGAATTGAAGTAATTCGATATCGGTTGTCAGTTTGTTTTCAAATTTTCCTTGAAAATCAAAATTGAAACATATTTTGATTTTAGGGGGAGAAAAATTTTTAAAAAAATAGAAAATTTGAAAATGCCAAAAACATTGATAAAGCAAAAATGAGTTTTGTTGTGAAAAAGAGGAAATGATAGTAAATCAGTGAACTATCACAGCATGCTAAAGATATGAAATGTCAAATGTGATAAACGGTCTCACTAATGATATGCCAGTAGGTTTTTGCACATTCAGTAGATTGTATCGAGATATAAACCTAAATTCAAACTTGCTTATATCGTGGGTAACATCTCTCAGATATATGGGTAACCCCCGAAATCTTATTTGAAGGATTCCTTTTTCTGATATACTAGGTGTTTATACTCAATGATATCTGGGGTATTATTCCGGGACTTCTGCTGAACGGTAGTTCTGACCTAGTCCTCGAATAATACTTTCTGCAAATGCTTGAAACATAGCATCACCCTCAGCATTAATGATAAGACAATAAAATTGCTTAGCAATGCTGTTGTAAAAAAGATCCTCTAAAGGGGACACACCCAAAAGTTGAGTCATGATCTCTCTGCTGAACGGTAGTTCTGACCTGAGCTTTTCATAAATTATTAACCCCTTACAGATATCATTTGTGTTATAATTACCTGTAAGACTGAATATTGGGATCTAGATACGGGAGTATATTCTGAGGTGGGATACGCGATTAAGTTTAAGTATCTAAGACATTAAACTCGTATCTCGAAGCAGTTGAACTTTGTGTGAAAATTTAAGTGGACCAGTATACTGACAATCTAAGTGAATCGTTTAGAACTTAAAATGATTAAAGCTTAACGGTGCTAGTGATTTGTCTCATAAACTGATATGATCTTCTTACACAAACTCACAAAAATATTGTTTGTATATATTTGTTTACTGCATTTCATTCAAAAACAAAAATCCAAAAAGATTTTCGACAACTGATGTTGAAGAGCTGATATTCAAAATTCGAGTGCTAAACTTGATGAACAGGATTGGGAGAATATGTTGAAAACTTTGAATGCATATACAAATGTTTTGAAAGATTGTGTGCTTAGTTAATCAAGGTCATTCATTTGAACTTGATGTAACTAGTATGTTTGTTGAATAAATGATGTCTACCAGTAAGTTTATTAAATTCAATTGTTATAAATTTGTGAAACTTATGTTGAGGTAGAGGATGCGCAGGGTAACAGGTTTTGGAATTCATTATTCCCACGGAAGCTAAATGTCAAAGCTTGAACCAGATCAAGACCTCTGATTCCAGCATATTGAGAGGGGGAGTATGTGAGAGGGGGAGTATGTGAAAGGGGGAGTCTAGATCAACGATCAAAGGGAAGTCTGAAGATGGAGCTAGTACAAGATCCTGAACTTGTGAAAATAGAGTGCTTATGATGAGAAGACAGAGAGTTGGAGATAAGACCAAGACTGAAGACTCGGAGCTGAAAACTTCGTCAACATCCAAGGGGGAGTCTGTTGGTGCATGAAATGTCTGTTGACTACGTTTACATTGAGTCTTAGGTCAAGTTAAGTCAAGATTGGAGCTTGAGAGTCAAATTAGGAGGTTTAGCTTATGTGTACATGGTTAGATAGATAATTTCGCTCATATGTACATAGTTAGAGGTGATTTCGCTTATAGGTACATTAGAGATTTCGCTCATATGGTTACCTGGTGGTTTCGCTGATTAGTTCACATAAGGTTTCGCTTATATGGACTGTCCATATAAGCGAAATCATCACAATATATATAGTCCATGTGTGAACTTCATTTGTAACCTTTGGAGCGAAACCAGGTCATGCTTGGGGTGTCAAAACTCTGTCAATTTGTAATCAGAAAGCATCAATAAAGAAAGAATTAAAGAGGAAAAGTTGTTGTTACTTTGCGTGTATTGATTCCGCCTTTATACGTGAAGATGAACTACCATGACTGACTTTTCAGGGTCGGAACATGGTCCAACAGATGACGTATCGCCTGATTCCCAGAGTGTATCTCCACGAAACAATTGTTGCCATTTTTGGCGTTTTGTTTAGTTTGGCGTTTTTTGGTTAAAGATGTTTTTTTGCAGAAAATGGATAGATTGAAGTGATTATTGAAGCTTTGTTTTTACGTTTGTTTATATAATGATGTTTTTGGTGCGTAATTTAGGAGGGAATTTCTTCTAATAAATGTTAATAACTGTAATTCAGTTATTTGTCTTGTTTCATCTTCCTGTAATATTCAACGCGTTTTATTTTTAATTTTTGGCGTTTTGTTTTTAATGGCGTTTTATTTTTTGTATGGCGTTTTATCATATGATGGTGTTTTGAATATGAGGGGTAAAAAGACCCTTTTACCCTTAATGAAGCGCGTCCCACCTAATAATATTGATGTTATTTACGAAAACGCCACCGCGCAATCTAGTCCGTAGATTGTTTTGATCGGATGATCCATAATCGTTCTCACCATTCTCACACTTTTCACCGTTTTCTCCAAATCCCGACCCTATATATATAGGAGAAGGATCCGTTAGGAACCACCCTTTATTGCGAGAACCGCGAGAACCAGTGTGAAAAGAAACAGTAATACCTAAAAAAATCTAAAAAACATCCAAAAAAAAAAATTACCATTTTTTTGTAAAAATCGCTATATTTTGTTTACAATAAAAAAAATTTCAAAAAAAAATTTCGAGTCACAGTTATCCATGCACATGTGCATTTGTATCATTTCTTTGACAAATTCCGTAATTCATTACAAATATTAGACAATTGCACTTTCATTTACACTACCACGTGTAATACACTACTTTTTACATTAACAATATTAGAAATGCACATGTGCATCTATATGTATCAACATGAAATAAGGTGTTTTGGTACACTACTTTCTCTTTCATCTATCATTCCATCCATAATAGACAAACATGCACATGTGCATTTTTGTCATTTCTTTGACAAATTCCATAATTCATTACAACTATTAGACAATTGCACTTTCATTTACACTACCATGTGTAATACAATACTTTTTACATTACCAATATTGGAAATGCACATGTGCATCTATATGTATCAACATGAAATAAGGTGTTTTGGTACACTACTTTGAATACACTTTCCCTTTCATCTATCATACCATCCATAATACACTACCATTACCTCCTACCATCCATAATACAATACCATTACCTCCTACCATCCATAATATAATGCCATTACCAATATTTTCACTTTATTACATGTATGTAAACACCATTTATACCACCCATAATACAATACCATTACCTCCTACCATCCATAATATAATGCCATTACCAATATTTTCACTTTATTACATGTATGTAAACACCATTTATACCATCCAATCAACATATTACATCATAAATTGACAACTATAACCAAACCATCAACCACTAGATATAACTAACCAAAAAACATGTATATGGGCCTACTTCTCCATTCAAAATCACAAACTTTATGTACCAAAACACGTTATATCATGGTTATACCTAATAATGCATATGTGCATTTTGAATATTGGTAATGTAAAAAGTAGTGTATGACGAATGGTATTGTAAATTAAACTGCAATTGTCTATTCCTGATAACGTATTACCGAATTTGTCGAAGTAATGATACATATGTACATGTACATGGATAACTGTTACTCGAAAAAAAAACTTTTTTTTATTTTTTTTTTTATGGTAACGAAATATAGCGATTTTTTCAAGAAAAATATTTAAAAAAAAATTTTTGAGTGTTTTTTTTATTTTTTTAGATTTTATTTTGTGTTCACATTGGTTCTCGCAATAAGGGTGGTTCTCGCATGAACCTTACCATATATATATAGGGAGCCGCTAAAATAAAACCATCCTCAGTTGTAAGAACCGCGAAAACCACTCTCAACCAATCAGAAAAAGGGGTACTTTGGTCATTTACCACAAATGTCAAATCTTCCCTCTCTCTTCATTTAAAGTCACTGACATTTTATATACCTCTCTCCTCCTCCTCTCTCATTTACATATCTCACCTCTCATCTCTCAATCTCTCAAATCCATTCTTCAGAGCCACCATTCTTTCACCGGTGATGTCACACCCCGATATTTCCACGTATTACCGGTAGGCCCGGTGGGGAGTATCGTGACGTAGTTGATATCATCATAGTCAAATAACACAAATTTTAAATGCACAGCGAAAGCAAAAGATAGATTTATTTCAACCGAATAAAATTATAATATTAAGTATCACAAAACAGTTGAAACAGATCCACAGGCGGATCAAATAAAAAGGAAAACTGTTCAGCAGACTTTGACATCTAGAGCTTGCGAGACTTGATTATTGATGCCTGGAGTAGACAGCCTATTATGTATAGTACCTGCACTTAGCCTTTTTGAAAATACGTCAGTTTACACTGGTAAATACAACTTAACTGACTCATTTTGAAAAGAGTTTGAAAATTGATTTGAATGCACTTCGGCAAAAATATCTTTATAACTTGGGACAATTATTTACATATAATCTTGTATACAGTTTTACTTATTTGTCGTTCATTAGGGCCGGTCTAGATTAACTGACACGCCACAGGTTTAATACCCACAAGGTTATTTTCTTTAAGTGGGCTACCAGTTTTTACATATGCATCTGTCAGGTGTACGCCTACACCCCGTGCTTAGGTCGTGGCCATTTCTTTGAATGATGCCAAGCATATCCGGGACATGGTCATTTAACCCCCAAAAGGCCATACACCAAATAATACATATTAAACGAGTTATGTAAATACATTAATCACAATACGATTTAAATGACTACATACCCGACCAAGCGGTATTATTATAATACCGTATCCCAAGCCCGTATAAGGAAAATAAGTTAAGAGTATTTACCTGAGCAAATTTATACAATTTATCCCAGTCGTACACCACCCAGCAAGTACAGGTAGCTTTTACTAGGCTCCTAATCTGGAACGAAGGTTTTTAATAACCTATTAGAATCCTAACGGATCTTTAATTAAGCTTAGACTTTGACCGGTTAGTTTTCAAAAAGGAAGACACGGTTCAAACGCATGATAAGGCGAAGACCGGTTTAGAACGTGGTTTTGACCCGACAAGCTTGTATGCTTGCTTAATATGGGTAACTTAAACACATTCTGGATTTTGAGATGAAAACTATATGGTTTGGCCCGTTTCGGCTAAATTATGCAAACGAGTTACATAAGCCGATCCGAATGCGAAAAGTGCGTAACGGGTAGCCATATGAGTCATATACAAGTTTCCTAAGTTAATATGCCTTAAATATGTTGTGACATCAGTAAGATATCTTCTCTTATGCCCAAAACGGATTTAAATTCAAATTACGCCCCGTAGGGGTATTTTGGTCATTTTAAAGGTTATAAAAGAGTTTAAATATAATTCTGAGTTTCGGGTCTGATGTAATCAATAAAAATACTTAATTTACTAAGTTATATCAGTAGGGTATAACCTATATGTGAAATTTATCATTTCTAACCATACTATGCACCGAAGGGGCATTTTGGTAATTTCACTTAAGGTTTAAAGGTCAAATCTGGAAATCTGAGCTTAAAACTTTGGCTTACTGCTAAAGTATAGAAATTCACTTAAAACATCAGTAGGTATCAAGTCTTATATATCTAAAATGGTTTTAATACATACTATGCGCTAAAAACGCGTAAAAAGGCGACTTTAAGCTATTTCCGGGTTTTATAAGAAAAGCTGATATTTTTATTACTCCAGAAGGCTTAAAATACTTTATTTATCACATTGGATCAGAAGAAAAAGGTTTGGTATCAAAAGGATTTGTAAAACTCGTTTTATAGCTTAAAAGGGCAAAACCGGTAATTACCGAATCAAGCTTAGAACTCTAAGTTATGCTCAGCCTAAAAATAAATAAAAATCTTAAAAAATCCCAAAATATTATTTTACATCAGTGGGTAAAAATTTTGGTATCAAAAATCGGGTTTAGATAGGCTATATGCGAATTACGCCATTTAATTACTAAAAAGCTTTCTAATTACGCTAATGAGCATAACTCTTAATCTAGACCTGAAACTGATGTCAAATTTTAGGTGCAAGCTTATAAATCAGTAACTAAGGTTTCTATTCTTCTACATTTTCAAAAATCACGTTTTAGGGTCATAATAGTCAACATATAAGCATTTAACGGAAACATGCATGTGAATCGGATAACTAATGAACCAAGTTGTATAATCACAGAGGGTTATACTAACATGAAACCTGATCCTAATAGGGCTCTAAGGAATTTCTAAAACATGCTACCATGGGTCAGAATCGAAAGTCAAAGCAAATGTCAAATTATGCGACTTTCGGTTCCGAACCGAGCCTAAACTGAAAATTGTCGGGTTGAACATGTTTAGACATGTTCCTACATTTATTACCAAGTTATATTATTGATAAAGCAGGTTGCATGGGTTCTACATTGCTAATTATGCATTAATTTGAAAATAAGCTTTCTGTTGACTTTTTAATCTCAAGTTTGACCAGACAATTGACCTAGTTAGAGTGGGAATCAGAGAGTACCCTTTTAAGGGTTTATTACCCACATAATTACCTACTTATAGGTACTTTTAATTCGAGATTTGACTGAACAATTATTGTTTAATCTTGAAGTCAAACCTTAATTACGATAGGTTTGACTTATAGTCACTAAGCTAATTAAAACTAAATTCGGGAAGTTAAGGACACTTACAAATGTCCTAAGCACGATTTGGAAGTCTAAGGAAACTTGTTGCTGATCAGAGGAGCTCCAGAGAAGTCCTTGAAGTGAGTTTGAATGAGCAAGTCCCCTTTGTTGCAACTTCAACTCCTTATATACTAAAGAACAAGTCATAAGATCTTGCCACAATAGTCTAGGACTGAACTCAGATGTATCCATGTGTCCCTATAATGCCAAAACCAGTTGCAAGGCTCCTGAATTCGAAAACCAATCATATAAGGCGGTGCAACGGGCTGAACAGGCATCTGTCCATTTTCTGCTGCCAGCGACGTTCTTACGGACCTTAAGCCATTGGCTTTGCGGCCCTTAACCGACTTTGAATTATATCGCCCAGTTGCAACCTTGCGGACCGTATGCCTTTGGGTTTGCGGTCCGTATCCGCTTTTTATTTATTCTATCCGTCCAGCTTTGCCACCTTACGGACCGTAAGGGTTAGCCTTTGCGGTCTGTAAGCCTTCATCAGAAGACAAAAACTTGTTAACTTTTAAGTCTTGACCATGCAACTTTCCTAATCCAAATCTTGGGTCTTTTGTAACAATATAGGACCACATGATCAGTCCTGAAAAGGGCATGCATGCCTAGCCATGCACTTACACATCCTTGGATTCTTATGGAAGGTCTTGCCATGCATTTGGATGGATTTGAATTCTTTTAAAAGAATTGATCATACACCTTGTCGTAACATTATTTCAAAAACCCAATTCTTTATTAACTGAATTTATTCATTATGGTAATAACCGGCTCTAAATAGATCAGATGTTTATCATATTGATTTGGGTCTTGGGATTTATAATCAGATCGCTCAGAGGTGTTTATTAACATGTCGACACTTTTTAAATCCTACCATACATCTTCTAATTTAACCCGGGTTCCTGACACGTTTATCTTACATGACACGTGTCTTTATTCTATTGGGTATGATTTTACAAGGTGTTACATCCTCACCACCTTAAAAGAAATCTCGACCTCGAGATTTACTGGAACAAATGAGGGTACTTTTCTTTCATTGCGGATTCTACCTCCCATGTGTATTCGGGACCTCTACGGGCATCCCATTTAACTTTGACAATTGGCACATGCTTCCTCCGAAGCTTCTTAACCCGTCGATCCTCAATCGACAAAGGTTTTTCCACAAATTTCAAGCTCTCGTCTATATGCACATCTGTGTGAGGTATGACCAGCGATTCATCAGCTAGACATTTCTTCAGATTGCAGATGTGAAATACATTGTGAATACCACTGGGCTCTTCAGGCAAGTTCAACTTATAAGCCACTAACCCAACACATTTGATAATCTCGAATGGTCCTATATACCTCGTGTTTAACTTACCTTTCTTACTAAATCACATCACCCCCTTCCAGGGTGATACCTTAAGCAAAACCTTATCACCCACCTCAAACTTGAGAGGTTTTCGCCTTTTATTAGCATAACTTTTCTGCCTATCCCTGGCAGCTTTCAGGCGGTCACGAATCTGGACAATCTTGTCCGTCGTTTCAAAGACTATGTCAGGTCCTGATAACTGAGTTTCCCCTACTTCTGCCCAACAAATAGGCGTTCTGCATTTCCTACCATATAATGCCTCAAAAGGCGCAGCCTGAATGCTTGTATGGTAGCTATTGTTATAGGAGAACTCGGTCAATGGTAGGTGGTTATCCCAACTTCCACCTAAGTCAATCACACACGCATGAAGCATGTCTTCTAAGGTTTGGATGGTACGGTCACTCTGCCCGTCCGTCTGAGGATGGTAAGCCGTACTAAAATTTAAGCGCGTGCCCAAAGATTGTTGGAAACTTTTCCAAAAATGTGATGTGTATCTGGTATCTCTGTAAGAGATAATTGACACTGGTACGCCGTGCAGAGATACAATCTTATCTACGTACAATTGGGCTAACATATCGGAGCAATAAGTCTCCTTAATGGGTAGGAAATGTGCTGACTTAGTCAGTCTATCTACTATTACCCATATAGTATCATTTCCTTTCTTTGTCTTTGGCAACTTGGTGATGAAATCCATTGTCACCATCTCCCACTTCCATGTGGGAAGCTCAGGCTGTTGTAGCAAACCTGACGGCTTCTGATGTTCAGCTTTGACTTGGGCACACGTCAAACATTTAGCTACATAGGCAGCTATAGACTTCTTCAAGCCTATCCACCAATAGTTTGCCTTTAGATCCTGGTACATCTTATCAGCTCCAGGATGAACAGAATATTTGGAACTGTGGGCTTCCTGGAGGATAACATCTCTAAGTCCTCCATAAACTGGAACCCATATTCGTCCATTTAACCTTAGGATTCCGTACTTTCCATGGAATAACTGCTCTTCAGTTACTCCTAGCTTTTCATCAGGATAGTTAGCTTCCAGCACAGCTTCCTTCTGTGCAGCTAACAACCTTTCGTTCAAACTATTCTTTATCTCAATGCTCTTGGCATTGATTCTTATAGGTTTCACTCTTTCTTTCCTGCTTAAGGCATCGACAACCACATTTGCCTTGCCTAGATGGTATCTTATCTCACAGTCATAATCATTCAGAGTTTCCATCCATCGTCGCTGCCTCATGTTCAAGTCCTTCTGATTGAACAGATTTTGAAGGCTCTTGTGATCAGAATAGATCACACACTTGGTTCCATACAAATAATTCCTCCACAGTTTTAGTGCAAATACAACGGCACCCAACTCCAAGTCATGGGTGGTGTAGTTCTTCTCGTGTACCTTTAACTGTCGTGAAGCATAGGCAATGACTTTGCCTTTCCGCATAAGCACACAACCCATACCGGTGTGTGATGCATCACAGTATACTACAAATTCATCAATTCCATCAGGCAATGTTAGTACAGGAGCATTGCTCAACTTCTGCTTCAAAATATCGAAAGATTCTTGCTGCTTAGGCCCCCAGTCAAACTTGTTATTCTTGCGGGTGAGTTGAGTCAGGGGTGCTGCAATTCTTGAGAAGTTTTCAATAAATCGCCTATAGTATCCTGCTAAACCTAGAAAGCTACGAATCTCTGTAGGCATCTTTAGCTCTTGCCAATTCATAACAGCTTCCACCTTAGCGGGATCCACTTGGATACCACGCTCACTAACCACATGTCCAAGAAATTGGACTTCTCGAAGCCAAAATTCACACTTCAAAAATTTGGCGTAGAGTTTCTCATGATGTAGAAGTTTAAGAATACAGCGAAGGTGTTTCTCTTGGTCAGCTTGGTTCTTCGAGTAGATGAGGATGTCGTCAATGAAGACGATGACAAATTTATCCAAGTAGGGCTTGCAGACGCGATTCATGAGATCCATGAATGCGGCAGGTGCATTAGTGAGCCCAAAAGGCATCACCAGGAACTCGTAATGACCATAACGAGTCCTAAATGCAGTCTTGTGTACATCTTCATTTTTAACCTTCAATTGATGATAGCCTGACCTCAAATAGATCTTAGAGAAGTAGCTTGCCCCTTGCAATTGATCGAACAGATCGTCGATCCAGGGCAAAGGATACCTATTCTTGATAGTGACCTTATTAAGCTCACGGTAATCGATGCACAGATGCATCGATCCATCCTTCTTCTTGACAAATAGGATTGGCGCTCCCCAAGGAGACGAACTAGGTCTAATGAAACCTTTGGCAAGCAATTCATCTAGTTGTGTCCTCAATTCCTTCATCTCTGTTGGTGCCAACCTATATTGCGCTCTCGCGACAGGTGCTGCTCCAGGGATGATGTCAATTCTGAATTCTACTTGTCTATCTGGTGGTAAACCAGGTAGTTCTTCAGGGAAAACTTCCGGGTAATCAGAAATGACTGGGATGTCTTCAATCTTGGGTTTCTACTCATCAATAGTTACTTGTGCCATATAAATGACACAACCCTTCTTCAGACATCTAGAGGCCTTGAGTATACACACTTGCTCAGGCAGTACATACTGGGTATCTCCCTGAATGGTAAGTGATTCACCAGACGGAGTATTGATTACCACTTGCTTTTTGTTGCACACTATCTGGGTTTGGTTACGAGATAACCAGTCCATGCCTAAAACGATGTCGAAACCGACTAACTTCAAAGGAAGCAAGGACAAAGGAAAAGAGTGGTTCCTAATGGATATGAAACACCCATCTAACACCGTTGACGCTGTTTCTAAGGTACCATCAGCTAATTCCGCCTCATATTTCACACTTAGGGTTTTAACAGGTAAATTCAACAACTTACAAAACTTATTATCTACAAACGACTTATCAGCTCCTGAATCAAATAGCACTCTTGCATAGACATCATTTATGAGGAAAGTACTTGTGATCACATTGTCGTCCTGAACAGCTTCCTTTGCATCCATTCGGAAGACCCTTGCATTGGTCTTCTTGACCTCTTCAGGTTTCTTGGCGTATTTAGGGCAATTGGTCTTGATATGCCCTTTCTCATTGCAGTTGTAGCACGTGGCATCTTTAATCTTCTTGCAATCAACAGTCTTGTACTCTTTAGACTTGCATAACCCACATGCGGCTCGTCCTAACTGAGACTTGGACTCAAGTCTGCATTTTCCAAAGTGGCGTCTTTGGCAAGTTTTGCACTTTGGCTTTTCCTCAGCTTGTTGGCTACCCTTGTTGGATCCAGACTTCTTCCTGAAGTCAGTGCTACCTTTATGCTTCTTTTCAGATCTTCGTGAGTTATCATCCTCACGGTTTCTCTTGCCTTCTTCTGAGTTCCTCAGCGATCTTAGCCTGACCACGTCCAAGGTAAGAGACAGAGATAGGTCAGCTGCTGATCTGAAAGTAGCAGGTCTGGACGCCTTAACACTGGCTTTGATTTCCGGGGCTAAACCCCCAATGAAGTGAGCAATCCTTTTTGGTTCAGGGGTTACGAGATACGGAACTAGCCTAGATAGGGTATTGAAACTGGTGAGGTAAGCTTGACAATCTAAATTCTTCATCACCAACGATAAGAAATCTGATTCAATTCTTTCAACCTCGTGCTGCGGGCAATAATTCTCCTTAATGAGAGCAACGAACTGATCCCATGACAAATTGTAGAGCGGGATCTTTCCAGCTCCTTCAATGAGAGACTTCCACCATGCTAGTGCCTCTCCCTTGAACGATTGGGATACATACTTCACTACATCCCTTTCAGCACAACCGCTGATGTCGACTACTGTGTCCATCTCATCCAAGCAGGTTATACAATCAATTGCCACTTTCTCCCTAGTGAAATCCCGGGGTTTGCAGGAAACAAAGTACTTATAAGTACAGGACTTCGTACGTGGTTTATCATCAAACACTATCCTTTTAGATGGAACACTGTTTTGATTAGATGAATGTCGATCATCATCTTTCATTGGCTCATCTTTCTTAGAGGGTGACTTGCTATGAGCGTCCGAATGAGTCTTAGGCTTGGAGTGCGATGCGGATAGGGTCCTACTTCGAGTCCCGCTGGATTCATTATATTGCCGTTCTATAGCTTTTGCAATAGCATTATCTACTAATGCTTGTAGCTCCGCACCAGTCACATGTATCTTAGTATTTTCATGGTTTTCCACTGGATGACTGTTTACCTCTTTTGACCTAGCCATGTAGCTTTAATTGCTACATAAATTCAAATAAGGGCAAGGTTTATATAGAAGCTTATACAGTTTTATTGTTTTTGATGATTTATTAACCATGGTTTTTAATAGTCATTTCAGTTAATTTGTTAAATATATAATTATTCAGGATCTTTATCATAATCCTAAATTATAAGTTAGTAATAGCACAAAGGCGTAGACAAGTTTAGTTTATAAGCCCAGGTTTTATGGAACCGAGGCATTAAGGTTTGAATCCAAGTTCATTACCTTTTCTTGACAGGGAGTTGTAGGCTACCACTGTCTTTAGTCCCAGAGGACTTTAATTATAGCCCGTGGGCACTTCATCCTTAAGGGATGATTATATAAATAAGGGAATTTAGAATAACCCAAATTAAAAATGACTTATGTGATTTTATCGAATCACATTTGTCAAGCATGTTAATATGCTTTCAGATGTTTACAAGGTTTTGAATCTTTTGAATATGTTTTACCATCTTGGCCATGTCTACAACGACATTTAGGCAAGGTTTTACCTTTAAGATTCTTTTTAGTATTTAACGCAGAACAACCCTAAATTGAGAGGTTAATAAGGATCTGAATCTAATTGAGGAACTACCATCTTGGCCCTGTCTTAAGGTGACATATGGCTAGGTCTTGTCCTTTTTAGATTTTGCCATTTTATTATAATGGTAGATCTTTTAGTGGGAATGTTATTTTGTTTATTTCACATTTTATGTTTATGCACATATTTAATAAAATGAAAATTTAAATTAACCATTCCAAAAATTTTAACAAGTACAACTTTGCCCTAAACGGGACTTCTACTGAAATAACATGCCCGCGCAGGGGCTTAAACAACAAACATACCTACGCAGGGGTCAACAGAAAAACATGCCCACGCAGGGGCAGAATACAAAAAGACATACCCTCGCAGGGGTTAAACAAAAAGGCATGCACACGCAGGGGCTGGATTGAAAATAAGGAAATACAACCAACAATTTAAAGGATTCAATGGCCCTTCTTGCTTTTTCCTTTTATTAAACTTGCCAATCCCTTAAAGAATCCCTGGTTGTTTCTTCGGTCCTCACGGACTACCCTTTCCACTTGGCTCAATCTTTGGAGAATTTCCTCCTGTTCTGGCGGGGAAAACCGTGGTATCTGCGGTTGCGGCTGCGGCTGATGTGGAGGTCGAAGAGGCGGTTGTTGTTGGTATCCATAAGCTGGGTATCCAACTCCCCAAGGAGTTCCGTAGGGCCCTTCGGGGTTAAGAGCATTGTAGTTCCACGCCGCCAGGTATGGGTCGATCTCAGCATAATTGAAGCTGGTGTGAACCGGATGCTCAAAGGGATTATACGCTGCTGAGCCAGCATACGTGGGAATTGGGTTGTCAAAGCCCAACGGTGGTGGAATGACAGGTGCAGAGTTCACTTCCGAGATGGGGTTTGAAGGTCCCCCCATCTGCTGGTTTTCTTGGAGCGGCGGGTAGTGGCTGCCACTCTATGGTTGGGGGTGCTGATTTGCACTCCTCCCCGCACGGCCATTCGTGTGTTTGATCTCCTTCGCCTTGGTGGCTCAGGAGGCTGCTGCTGAGGTGGTGGTGGTGGCGGGGTAACTGCCACAAAGCGTGAATCCTTGGAAGGATCCTGCTGCTGCTGATGATGAGGTGCTGAATGATAAGAGGATGTAAAATACCATTCATACTGGTTGAATCTTGCTTGGTAGCTGTCAGGACCACGGTAGGGTGATCCATGAAAAGATGACCCATCAGAAATTTCGATGGGATGTGTGGGGGTACCGGTCGGTGGTTCGGTAGGGTCGGTATCCTCATCCATATCCATGGCGTGATCTCCTGAAAAGTGATCTTCAGGTCCCAATGGGTTAACACCCACTGGTTCCTCGAGGTAGTTTGCCTGATTGAACCGGCTTCGAAATATATGGGACGGGTTATCAAAGGAGTGACGAGAGTTGGACCTCTGGAGAGGGATAAATGAAGGCTGTGGGTTTTCGGCCTCATTTTCTGATTGGGGTCCAAAAGAGTGAAGATAAGATGGTGACGAGCTGAACGAGACGGACCGCCTCGCTGGCTGCAGATGTGCCCTCCAGTCCCCCTGGGGACTTGTACGCATGTTGACGGGTGAGGTTCGTCTTTGAGACGGCCCGACCTCATGGTCGTGGCCTGCTATAGGTGCCTTTCCCTTTCTTCTAAAGAATCTTGGTGGCATATTTAAACCTGTCAACATAAACAAAGATAACAACAAAGAATAATAAAAAAGCTAAAAATAAAACAAAATTTAGGATTTGTCCTATGTTCTTTGTCTAGACTCGAAAATTTGAGGAATGTGAAATTGTGTAACTGAGATTAAACACAAAAGGCTAGTGTTTAATTCACTCAGTGTTGGCTCTGATACCAACCTGTCACACCCCGATATTTCCACGTATTACCGGTAAGCCCGGTGGGGAGTATCGTGACGTAGTTGATATCATCATAGTCAAACAACACAAATTTTAAATGCACAGCGGAAGCAAAAGATAGATTTATTTCAACCGAATAAAATTGTAAAATTAAGTATCACAAAACAGTTGAAACAGATCCACAGGCGGATCAAATAAAAAGGAAAACTGTTCAGCAAACTTTGACATCTAGAGCTTGCGAGACTTGATTATTGATGCCTAGAGTAGCCAGCCTATTACGTATAGTACCTGCACTTAGCCTTTTTGAAAATACATCAGTTTACACTGGTAAATACAACTTAACTGACTCATTTTGAAAAGAGTTTGAAAATTGATTTGAATGCACTTCGGCAAAAATATCTTTATAACTTGGGACAATTATTTATATATAATCTTTTATACAGTTTTACTTATTTGTCGTCCATTAGGGCCGGTTTGTAGGGCCGGTCTAGATTAACTGACACGCCATAGGTTTAATACCCACAAGGTTATTTCCTTTAAGTGGGCTACCAGTTTTTACATATGCACCTGTCAGGTGTACGCCTACACCCCGTGCTTAGGTCGTGGCCATTTCTTTGAATGATGCCAAGGATATCCGGGACATGGTCATTTAACCCCAAAAGGCCATACACCAAATAATACATATTAAACGAGTTATGTAAATACATTAATCACAATCCGATTTAAATGACTACATACCCGACCAAGCGGTATTATTATAATACCGTATCCCAAGCCCGTATAGGGAAAATAAGTTAAGAGTATTTACCTGAGCAAATTTATACAATTTATCCCAGCCGTACACCACCCAGCAAGTATAGGTATCTTTTACTGGGCTCCTAATATGGAACGAAGGTTTTTAATAACCTATTAGAATCCTAACGGATCTTTAATTAAGCTTAGACTTAGACCGGTTAGTTTTCAAAAAGGAAGACACCGTTCAAACGCATGATAAGGCGAAGACCGGTTTAGAACGTGGTTTTGACCCGACAAGCTTGTATGCTTGCTTAATATGGGTAACTTAAATACATTCTGGATTTTGAGATGAAAACTATATGGTTTGGCCCGTTTCGGCTAAATTATGCAAACTAGTTACATAAGCCGATCCGAATGCGAAAAGTGCGTAACGGGTAGCCATATGAGTCATATACAAGTTTCCTAAGTTAATATGCCTTAAATATGTTGTGACATTGGTAAGATATCTTCTATTATGCCCAAAACGGATTTAAACTCAAATTACGCCCTGTAGGGGTATTTTGGTCATTTTAAAGGTTATAAAAGAGTTTAAATATAATTCTGAGTTTCGGGTCTGATGTAATCAGTAAAAATAATTAATTTACTAAGTTATATCAGTAGGGTATAACCTATATGTGAAATTTATCATTTCTAACCATACTATGCACCGAAGGGGCATTTTGGTAATTTCACTTAAGGTTTAAAGGTCAAATCTAGAAATCTGAGCTTAAAACTTTGGCTTACTGCTAAAGTATAGAAATTCACTTAAAACATCAGTAGGTATCAAGTCTTATATATCTAAAATGGTTTTAATACATATTGTGCGCTAAAAACGCGTAAAAAGGCGACTTTAAGCAATTTCCTGGTTTTATAAGAAAAGCTGATATTTTTATTACTCCAGAAGGCTTAAAATACTTTATTTATCACATTGTATCAGAAGAAAAAGGTTTGGTATCAAAAGGATTTGTAAAACTCATTTTATAGCTAAAAAGGGCAAAACCGGTAATTACCGAATCAAGCTTAGAACTCTAAGTTATGCTCAGCCTAAAAATAAATAAAAATCTTAAAAAATCCCAAAATATTATTTTACATCAGTGGGTAAAAATTTTGGTATCAAAAATCGGGTTTAGATAGGCTATATGCGAATTACGCCATTTAATTACTAAAAAGCTTTCTAATTACGCTAATGAGCATAACTCTTAATCTAGACCTCAAACTGATGTCAAATTTTAGGTGCAAGCTTATAAATCAGTAACTAAGGTTTCTATTCTTCTACATTTTCAAAAATCACGTTTTAGGGTCATAATAGTCAACATATAAGCATTTAACGGAAACATGCATGTGAATCGGATAACTAATGAACCAAGTTGTATAATCACAGAGGGTTATACTAACATGAAACCTGGTCCTAATAGGGCTCTAAGGCATTTCTAAAACATGCTACAATGGGTCAGAATCGAAAGTCAAAGCAAATGTCAAATTATGCGACTTTCGGTTCCGAACCGAGCCTAAACTGAAAATTGTCGGGTTGAACTTGTTTAGACATGTTCCTACATTTATTACCAAGTTATATTAATGATAAAATAGGTTGTATGGGTTCTACATTGCTAATTATGCATTAATTTGAAAATAAGCTTTCTGTTGACTTTTTATTCTCAAGTTTGACCCGACAATTGACCTAGTTAGCATGGGAATCAGAGAGTACCCTTTTAAGGGTTTATTACCCACATAATTACCTACTTATAGGTACTTTTAATTCGAGATTTGATAGAACAATTATTGTTTAATCTCGAAGTCAAACCTTAATGTAGGATCGTGAAACGACCTAACGAGTCGATCAGAAGAGTGCTCAGACCGAATCAGAGGCGGAATTCATTGATTCGGTCTTCGTTTAGCTTGGATTCACTATTAATTGTCTCGTTTATTAATCTCTGAATGTTTACAAGACTGGAGACACCTCGACAGCACCTCGGCGTCGGAAATCAGAAGTTACAAATGATGACAGTTTGAATGCTATTTATAGGAGAGAACTCCTGACCGCTTGAAGGTGGCATGTCACCCTTCAAACGGTCACCACGTCAAACGGTCACCTCTTAAATTGTTACACTTTCAAACGGTCATGCATATTTATACGGTTTTGACAAATTCAAACAATTACATCTTTTGTCTTCATGTGATGATGCATATGATGATGTCACATATATGATGTCATCATCATATATGATGACATCACTCTTGTTCAGCAGTGCAACGAACCCGAGACTCGACATAAGACGAAGACGACAGATGAATGCACCAACAGACTCCCCCTCAGATGTTGACGAGTCTTAAGTGTCGAGTCTTCGCATCTTCAGTCTTTATCAGTCTCTTTTCTTTCTTGTCATATACCAGGATCTTCTCTTTGGCTCTAACCTCGTCAGACTCCCCCTCTCATCATGATGGGATCGCTGTCTGGAATTAGCTATCACCTTGAGATCAATTCCTGGCTTTAAGTCTTGTTCAGCTCAATTCCTGCACACTTCTCATCAAAACATAAGTTTTTACTTAAATCAATAAGAAAAACTTACTGGAAATAGTTACACCAAGTTCAAATTAATGATCTTGATTAACTAATAAAACTTTCTTTTACAAAATCAGTTTCTTCTTTTAAACGCACGCTCCCAAACCAGTTCATCATGATCAGCACTTGAAATTTTGAAAATCAGCTCTTCAACATCAGTTGTCGAAAATCTTTTTGAATTTTTTCAAAATTTATGCTAAAACACACTAAAATCTTTTTGGGTTTTTTCAATGTAATGAAATGAAATGCAGAAAAGAAATATTTACAAACAATATTTTTGTGAGTTTGTGTAAGAGGATCATATCAGTTTATGTGACCAATCACTAGCACCGTTAAGCTTTAAACATTTTCAGTTCTAAATGATTCACATAGATTGACGATATATTTGTCCACTTAAACTCAATCTAAAAACTTTCGAAATGCTTACCGATACTTTAAGGTATATTAAGATAGCACTAAGTTCTTATGGACCCCACGATCTCAGCATATCCCCTCATCATGCAATACACCATCTCAAGTAATGCCTTTAAACTTTTATCAACTGTGATTTGTGCGAAAATAAAGCAGAATGTTTAAACATTAACAATCAGGTCGATACTTCCGTATACGCAGAGAAAGTCCAATGTTTAAACAAAATAAGAAAAATAAAACAAGTTGAAGTTGTTTAGGCTTTAACCACCAGGTCAATACTCCCGTATACGCAGAGGAGGTCCAAAGCTTAAACGAAACACCAAAGAAAATAAAGCAGAACGTTTAGGCAACAACATCTAGGTCGATACTCACGTATACGCAGAGGATGTCCGATGCTTAAACAAAATAAAGAAATAAAACAAGTTTAAATCTTTGCAAAATAAAATGCACAATCACAGTGACTTTTTAGCAAAGGTGTGAAATTTCACAAACTTAACCAGTTTTATGTCTTTCGACAATCAGCGATTACTGAGTAAGTACACAATCAAGAAGGACAAAAACTAAGTACTATGCTTTCAATCATGTTTCCCACTAGAACTAGGCTTTTTCATTTAGGTTTGTATCGTTATTGCAAATCTACTAGTCTAGCTGAGCCTACCGTCACATCTTTAGTGAGACCGTTTATCACATTTTGACTTTACATTTCTTTAGCATGCTGTGACAGTCCAACTGATCTACTATCATTTCCTCTTTTTGACAACAAAACTCATTTTTGCATTTTTCAATGTTTTTGGCATTTTCAAATTTTCTAATTTTTTTAAAAATTTTTACTCCCCCTAAAATCAAAATATGTCTCAATTTTGATTTTCTGGGAAAATTTGAAAACAAGCTGTACAAGAAATGTGACAACATGATGAGAATTACTTCAATTCTCCATTCACTTGGCTTGAACAATCAGAACTCCCCCTGACAACAAAACATTTTCCCATAGTGATTTCAAAACACTTAAGTTTGTTTTAATCAAAATGGTTTTTCCGGAAAATTAGTTTTGTAAGTCATTTCTCAAACATGGGGTTTCATTCATCACCTTGCTTTCTTTAACCACTTGTAAAAATTTAACATTTATAAGATCAATCTTCAAACATCACTTGTAGAAGATCAAGTACAACTTAATGTCCCTGATTTACCACTTGTAAGTCGAAATCACTTTCGTGAATTTCTCAAGAAATATGCCGATTCATGTTCCACGCTTACCAACCTGGGAACTCCGGCAAGTCAGGTTTTTCATTTAAACAGATTCACCCAAGCCTGACTGTCCTTGGGTGCTTTGGAATTCTTGTTCAACAATGTTGGAAAATTTGCATCATCCATTGTTAGACCAGAATTCTCATTTTTTACCTCAACAAATGGCTCATCTGGCTTTGACAAACCAGAATCATTGCCTGCACATGGCTTGTCTGACTTTGATCTGTCAGATTCACTGCCTGATGGTGGCTTGTCTGACTTTAACATGTCAGATTCATCGCCGACCATTTTCTTCTTCTTTTCTTCTTTCGTCCTCATATTTGTATCTGATGAATTCGTCTTTCTTGACTTTGTAATCGAGGAAGTCGATTCATCAGAACTCTTATTTTTACCAACAGATGAACCCGAAGACAAAATCTTCTCGAGATACTCTCTCGCCTTCTTCCTCTTCTTCCTCAGTCTGTCTTTTTGCCCTTGAGAAAGCTTCACTTTCGTTTCTTGAACTTTAGGTTCTTGAACCTTCTGTTCTTTGGGCTTGACATTGACTGATTTCTTTGCCATTTTCTGAGAATTAACCCTCAATCTTTCATTTGATCTCCTTGGGCAATCTCTGGCAATGTGACCTCTGATGTTGCAGTTAAAGCATCTTCTCGTCTCATAACTCCAACCTTGGCAGTTAACAGCAATGTGTCCTTGATAACCACATCGGTAACACACTCTGTTATCGTACCAATCACCATTTTCAGTCCAAACATTCAGATCAAAGCACTGTTTGGCTTGGTGATAATCCTTGCTCCTCTTGTTTGCTTGATTTGACTTTTGAGCACTGTGGTCCAACCTGCACCACTTATTGCCAACAATTTTTGAATTTTCATTTTTCGATTTTTGTAATTTTTCATTGCGATTGGATGATTGATCTGATGAGCTTCTATTTTCTTTTTGTACATTTTTCAAAATTTTCTCTTTTTGTTTTTGTTCCACTTTCTTCTTCAAAGGTTTTTGCTTAGAGCATTCTCCCTTTTCGGTTGATTGCAGAACGGTTTCTTGAAATTTTTCTTTTAATTTCAAAAACAATTTTTGTTTTTCGAATTTTTTATTTTCATCATCAGATTTTTCATCACAATCTTCAACTTTGACTTTGTCAAAGTTTGTGACATTGTCACTTATTGGAACAGAATTGATCGGTTTTGGACAGGGGAACTCAGATGAAGTCACAAAACCTTTCAATTTCTTTTCAAGTTCATCAATTTTGTTCCTTGAATTCTCAGCTTCATTTTCAAGCTGAGATATTCTCTCAAAATGAGACTTGATTGTCTTTTCATTTTCATTCTTCATGTTTTCAAGAACAGACTTTTCATTTTTCAAAACAATTATCTGTTCTTGAAATTTTGTCTCATTTGCTTTCAGATTTTTGTTCTCAAGCTTTATCCAAAAATCTTCATTTTCTGAATTCGACTCCTTTTCTTCTAACTCTTTGATTTTCTTTCGAGCACATTCACATTCTTTTTCAAGTTTGATAATTTTCTGAAGATGGGAATTTATCATTTTTTGCTTTTCGATGTTGTTTTTGCTAAACACATCTCTCCCATCTTCAAGAATTTTTATTTGATTTTGAAAAGCTTTTTCAATTCTTGATTTTTCAATTTCAAAACTTTTAATCTTTTCTTCAAAAACATTTGCTTTTTCTTTTAATTTCTGATTTTCCAATGTCAAGCTGTTCAATTTACTTAACAGTTTGTCATTTTCAGAGTTCAGCTTTACACATGTTTCTTTCAAACCAAGAATCTGTTTATCATCAGCTTGCTTCTTATCATTCAGCTCTTTGACTTCCAAGATCAAACTTTCCGCATCTTTCACGATTTTGTCATTTTCCGTCTTTAAGCTGTCACATGTAAAACACACTGATGCAGAATTTGAAGATTCATTCTTTACAGATTCTTCCTTCTTTGACATTTCCTTTATCTCTGTTTTGTATGTTCCTGCACAAAAAAAATTAACGAAATCAAGAGGATTCAGATTCTCATCAATATAACAACCCCTTTTCATATCGTATGTCAGATTACTTTTTGCAGCAAGACATACATTAACTCTTCTTTTCATTTCAAGAATCAAATTCAAATCCATTTTCATCAAATGATTTTCTAAAACATTTATCACTTCTTTCCTTTTCTTTCCATTTTCAAATTCATGAGTTTTAAGTATACTAATGAATCTTTTTATATGTAATTTTGAAAAAATTGAATCCTTTCTTAGATTTTCCAAAAATTCATCCCACTCAACTGGTAATGCATCAGCAAACTTTGATACTTTTTCAGTATCTGACAGTCTTATCTCATGTTCTTTCAAATGTTCAATTAAGACTGTATATCGGTTTGCCAGATCATCCAACTTTTCATTTTTTAAACACACAAAATATTTAAATCTTTTCTCCCATCCAACCTTTTTCACATTTCTATAACTATCGTCCAAATACCTCATATACCAATCGTTTAACCTTTCAAGATCATTATTTTCCATTTCATCAAACATCTTGTCCATTTTTCAAACTTGTTCAAAACACTTAAATTTGATTTGGCTGAACAATTAATGAATATGTTTAACAAATGATTGGGTCGATTAAGACAAATGGGTCGTCTAATGATATAATGTTTTAACTATTGATAATATCCAACAAACTCAAATATCCAATTAATATGATTGGGTCACAAAAATCCACTTATCCGACAATATTAATAGATCACATGGGCCAAGACAATACAATATGACTGCTTTCAATACTCTTTCACATGATTCTTATCAAGCAACATAATAATTGTTCACATGTAATCTCAATTAATGGCCGACACAATTAATAAATTCTAAATTTTCATTTGACCTTTGAAAAGTATTGAACTTCACATCTCACAAGCAAACTGTTATCAATTTATTTTATAACAAACCCGATTACCAATATAGAATAATTGGACCATCCACTTTTACTCACATGCAATACTATGATTTTAAAAGTTCAGCTCATGCCAACAATTTTCGAAACGTCTAGAAATGATAAACACACATGCAAAGCCTGACAATCTCTTTATTTTTGTTTCACACAACTCGATGAAATTCACATGACTCGATGAATTTTCAAGCAGTTCACACAATCCAAAGCACAATCACGTGAAAAACTAAAACACTTTCAAACAAAAACCATGTTTCAAACGGTCATGTAGAATTTCAAATGGTCAGGTTATGTTTCAAACGGCCATGTGCAATTTCAAACTTTCAGGTGCAATTTCAAACGGACAGGTGTTGATTTCAAACGACCAGACCAGTTTCAAACGGACAGGTGGCAGTTTTCAAACGGTCAGTCGCTGGTTTCAAACGGGAAGATGCATTTTCAAACTGTCACGTCCAGTTTCAAATGGAAAGGTCAGGTTACGTTCAAACGGTCACCAATTTTTATGCCATTTTTACCAGTTTTACTTCAAATTTAGAGCTGAAACTTTCAAGGGTTTGTTAAAATGCACTTTTACACGTTCTGTGAAAATTATATCCGATTTTAACCGTGAAAAGTTGTTCAGTTTTGAAAAGAAGGTGTAGAAATCAGAATATTCCAGCGAAAACGAGCTAAACGGTAAGAACTCTTCCTCCTGAGCTCTGATACCACTTGTAGGATCGTGAAACGACCTAACGAGTCGATCAGAAGAGTGCTCAGACCGAATCAGAGGCGGAATTCATTGATTCGGTCTTCGTTTAGCTTGGATTCACTATTAATTGTCTCGTTTATTAATCTCTGAACGTTTACAAGACTGGAGACACCTCGACAGCACCTCGGCGTCGGAAATCAGAAGTTACAAATGATGACAGTTTGAATGCTATTTATAGGAGAGAACTCCTGACCGTTTGAAGGTGGCATGTCACCCTTCAAACGGTCACCACTTCAAACGGTCACCTCTTAAATTGTTACACTTTCAAACGGTCATGCATATTTATACGGTTTTGACAAATTCAAACAATTACATCTTTTGTCTTCATGTGATGATGCATATGATGATGTCACATATATGATGTCATCATCATATATGATGACATCACTCTTGTTCAGCAGTGCAACGAACCCGAGACTCGACATAAGACGAAGACGACAGATGAATGCACCAACACTTAATTACGATAGGTTTGACTTATAGTCACTAAGCTAATTAAAACTGAATTCAGGAAGTTAAGGACACTTACAAATGTCCTAAGTACGATTTGGAAGCCTAAGGAAACTTGTTACTGATCAGAGGAGCTCCAGAGAAGTCCTTGAAGTGAGTTTGAATGAGCAAGTCCCCTTTGTTGCAACTTCAACTCCTTATATACTAAAGAACAAGTCATAAGATCTTGCCACAATAGTCTAGGACTGAACTCAGATGTATCCATGTGTCCCTAAAATGCCAAAACCAGTTGCAAGGCCCCTGAATTCGAAAACCACTCATATAAGGCGGTGCAACAGGCTGAACAGGCATCTGTCCATTTTCTGCTGCCAGCGACGTTCTTACGGACCGTAAGCTAAAGGCCTTGCGGACCGTAAGCACCCCTTACGGACCGTAAGCCATTGGCTTTGCGGTCCGTAACTGACTTTGAATTATATCGCCCAGGTGCAACCTTGCGGACCGTATGCCTTTGGGTTTGCGGTCCGTATCCGCTTTTTATTTACTCTATCCGTCCAGCTTTGCCACCTTACGGACCGTAAGGGTTAGCCTTTGCGGTCCGTAAGCCTTCATCAGAAGACAAAAACTTGTTAACTTTTAAGTCTTGACCATGCAACTTTCCTAATCCGAATCTTGGGTCCTTTGTAACAATATGGGACCACATGATCAGTCCTAAAAAGGGCATGCATGCCTAGCCATGCACTTACACATCCTTGGATTCTTATGGAAGGTCTTGCCATGCATTTGGATGGATTTGAATTCTTTTAAAGGAATTGATCATACACCTTGTCGTAACATTATTTCAAAAACCCAATTCTTTATTAACTGAATTTATTCATTATGGGAATAACCGGCTCTAAATAGATCAGATGTTTATCATATTGATTTGGGTCTTGGGATTTATAATCAGATCGCTCAGAGGTGTTTGTTAACATGTCGACACTTTTTAAATCCTACCATACATCTTCTAATTTGACCCGGGTTCCTGACACGTTTATCTTACATGACACGTGTCTTTATTCTATTGGGTATGATTTTATGAGGTGTTACAGGCGACACCAAAAACCCACCCTTCTCCGGCGACATCACACGCACACAGAACTCAGACATGGTATCTCTCACTCTCGGTGGATGTTTTTTTTTGCGGCGTTGTATCGGTGACGGTGGACGAAGGCGGTGGTGGTGGGTCACCCACACCTGTGCTGGCGACGGTGGTGGTGGGTCATCCACACCTGTGATGGCGGCCCCCACGTTTCTCCGGCGACGATGGTGAAGGTTGCCGGTGAGGATTAATGGCGACGGTGGTGGGTTTTTTACGGCGACGATGGTGTTCCTTGATTCTGATTGTGTAAGCTGTTTTGAAACAAATTATGATTTGTGTTTTCTTTGATTCTGATTGTGTGAGCTGTTTTTTAACACAAATTATGATTTGGGGGTTTTGAGATTTTTGGCAGTGATAGTTTTTTTATTTGCGTTTTTTGAATACAAATTATGAATTGTGTGTTTTGATTATGTCGGTGTTTGATCTATGTTCTTGATTCTCTGGTGATTTTGAACAGCGAACTATGTTGGGGGGTTGATCTCAGTTGATATGTGTTTCTCTCTCTAGAAAAAAATAGTGGGTGTTTGATCTATGTTCTTGATTCTCTAGTGATTTTGAACAGTGAACTATGTGGGTTTGATGTGTTGAAATTTGGGGCGGCGATGATGCAAAAAAAAACGCCTATTTTGATGACGATGGCGCGACAAGGATGGTGGAGGGTAGGTTTTTCAACTTGCAACACTACTTTGCAGCCTTTGATTATCGGAAAATCTGAGCCAAAACCCCGTTTTATTTAAGAATCCACTAATTGTTTTGATTTTTGTTTGTTGTGTTTTTATATTTTTTTGAGGCGTCGATGATGATAGCAATCTATCTAAGACACCCACCGAGTTGCGATTTTCTTGGTGCGTTCGTTTTGTGTAAAAAACTTTTAGCAAAAAAAAAAGTTAAAACCGTAAACTTTTTAACGTAAAACGGAAATTTTTTAACGTAGAACGTAAACTTTTTAACGTAAAACATAAACTTTTTAATGTAAAACGTAAAGTTTTTTAACGCAAAACATAAATTTTTTAACGTAAAACGTAAAAAGTTTAACGTAAAACAAACGTAAAAAGGTTAACGTAAAAACCTAAAATGTAAAAAGTTTAACATAAAACGTAAAACGTAAAACGTAAAAAGGTTAACGTAAAAACGTAAAACGTAAAAAGCTTAACGTAAAACGTAAAAAGGTTATCGTAAAAACGTAAAACGTAAAAAATTTAACGTAAAAAGTTTAAAAAATCTGTTATAAAAATCTGAATATGCTTTTAATAAAAAAAATTATGTTTAAAAAATAAAAACTAATATAATAATACAAAAAAGTAATAAAAAAATAATAAAGACAAAAAGACAAAATAGAGTAATTTTACTAAACTACCCTTTTGGATTAAAATATTAAAGACGTAATAAGACAAAAAGTATTTAATATTATTTTTAATTACTTTTAATCTCATCCATCCATTTTGAAGATCTAATGGCTAGAAAGTGCTTCTCTCGGTTCTTACAACTAGAGATGGTTTTCATTTTAGCGGTCCCCTATATATATGTGAATTATAGAGAGAAATCATATGTGAGTTACAAAAACTCTGAAAACCTAATGGATGGACAACATGTTGCCACGTGTTATACTTTTTCACTACAACATTTTACTGACACCTGCGACGTTTTCTGACATTGACACACTTTTCGTAACATTGGAGAGGAGAAAGAATGTGTTACATTTTTTCAGTTGTTTACATTTTTGTAACTCATATGTAACACTTTTTTTATTGTTTTTTGCCAGCAGGTTTTTAGATTGTATGAACTGTATGGATTTTAGAACTTTTAACTTACGAAGTTTTTATTTTGTAATATGCGTAAAAAACGTGTTACATTTTTTTTACAACGGGATTTTTATGTAACACTGTAGCTGTCACACTTTTTTGTGTCAGATGAGAGAGGAGATAGAAAAGTGTAAAGTTACACTTTTTGTCAGATTGTAACATTTTCTGAGAAAGTAACTTTTTGTACACTTTTTAATATCAACCTTTGATCACATAAGATTAATGGTGGAGATGAAATTTTATGGGTTTTCTTAACTCAAGTGGGTTTTCAATTTTTTTTTTGTTAGTGCATATGTCTGTTGACTTCGTCTTGTATCGAGTCATGTAACTAGATAGATAGACCAAGACACGTAGTACGAAAGAAACGGGAAACAGGTCTGAGCCAGCAGGTTCACACGAAGTGACCAGTTCGTGCGAACTGGCCAGTCCGTGCGAACTAGACTTGACTGGTTCGTACGACCTGGCATCCCTATATATAGTGAGTCTTGGGATTTCATTTGTAACATTCTGATTCCGGTAGCGAAGCTCTACCGAAGTGTCGCCAGCTCGTGTAACGTTGTGAAATCAATACAAACGACAGTTAATCTACTTCTAAGTGTGAATCAAGCTGCAATGAAGATCAAATCACTAAATTCCGCCTCTGATTTGTTCTAGAACTCTTCTGATCGACTCATTTGATCGATTCACCGATCCTACAAGTGGTATCAGAGCTCAGGAGGAAGAGTTCTTACCATTCCAACTTGTTTTCGCGGATAAAATCTAATTTCTACTCATTTTTTACACTTTTTCTTCAAAATTTCAACGTTTTCACGGATAAAATGATCTGATTTTGACATATAACACGTAAAACTGAGTTTTAAACAATCTGTGAACAAATTTGACCGTAAAATCAACCTAAAAACTGATCAAATTTGACAAAATCATGAACTTTTGGACTTAGAAGTTTCAAACGAGGTGGATTTTCATCCAAACCGTTTGATTTTTTACCAAATCGCGTGAAAATAACCTCAGATCTTTCGAAAATCATTCAGATCATGTGAAAATACTTCAGGTCGCACGAACTGAACATCCAGGTCGTGTGAAAGTGGTTCAGGTCGTGCGAAGTGGGTCCAGATCGTTTGAGATAGGTCTTCAGGTCGTGTGAAACTAGGTCCAAGTCGTTTGAAGGTGAACCAGATCATGTGGGGTGAGTTATAAGCTACCAGGTCGTGTGAAACTTCTTCAGGTCGTAAGAGTTGAAAGTATCCAGGTCGTACAAGAAGGGTTAAGAACATTCAGGTCGTTTGAAGTTCACCAGTTCACACGGTTTGAGTTTGAAAATATCTCCAGATCGTTTGAAAGTCTATCATTTGTGAAATTTTTAAAACCGAAACATGGATTCTGAATTTTACAACGCTTTTGCTACCCCGATCACTATGGCTCAGAACGTGAACTTAGAAAATGAAATGGGCACCAAGCAAAAACCGCCTAAGCTCATGAATATCGAGGAGTATAGTGGATGGGTGGAACGATTCGAAAATTGGGTTCAAGCGAATCACTTAGAGGCGTGGGAATGTGTTGAAGAACGATATGTTAAACCGATTGATGAAGACGGAGAGATTGTTGCTATTAAATATTTAGATGACCCTGAGAAAAAGAAATATAAAAGTGAAAAGATGATGATCAGTATATTGCAACAAGCTATTAAGGAAGACATCTTGATTTTATTGCAACACAACGGAAGTGCACACTCAATGTGGAAAGCACTAAAAACGAAGTTTGTTGGAAGCTTAGACATGATCAAGAACAAAAAATCGCTTTTGAAGAAAGAATTTGATCTATTTCGTGGATTAAAAACTGAAAACACCAAAATGATTATAGAAAGATATTGCAACTTGGTGGTTAACATGAAGCGATTGGATATCAAGAAAGATAGAGAAGAATGCGTTGAAAAGTTGGCCGATGCGTTACCACAAGATGTTTAGGGCACGTATCTTATGATTTTGAAGAATAATGGTGAATTTGTGAATCTATCGCTGAGCAAGTTTATTGAAAAACTCGAAGTTCAAGAGATGGAACAACGGAAGATGGAAAAAATGAAGAATTCTAATGGTGAACATGATATTGGTTTGTACTACAAAGGAAGTATGATTGATAAGTCCAACATTGCACCAAAGATCGAAACTGCATTTAACACAAACAGTTCTTCTGGAGGGTCATCTCAAGGATCAAACAACAATACTGGATTCTCTTCATATCCATCATTTGATCCAAATTTTTCCATAACCAATTCTAAACCGCAAAGCTCATACAACAATAATGGCCAAGTTATACAATGCAACATTGCATTACATCTTCAGAATGGTCAGAATTTCTCGGAAGAGGTTGCTAAAGGTCATATGTCATTATTGGTGACCGTATTAGAGTCTTATGAAAGTTTGGTAGCCGGAAAGATTGGTAATCTAATGTTGACCAAAGAGGATTATGATCAGATTGATGCTGAAGAGATGGAACTAATGGATATAAAGTGGTGTATGGCTAGTGTGTTGAGAAGAGCTGAGAAGTTTAAACAGATCACTGTAAGAGATGATTTCCGTGATGCTGGAACTTCACCTTTCGGTTTTGATAAATCTAAAGTTACTTGTTTTCGTTGCAGGGAAAATGGGCACTTTAAGCGAGAATGCACAAATCGCGAAGCAAGTGGAGCTCAAAATCCATTCGGCAACAATGATTATCATCGAAAAGTGATTTATCATCAAATTGCTCAACAGCTGCATCAACAACAATCGCCACAAACTTCACATGCTAGGAAGGATCTGATCGAAGAGCCATCAAAGAAAACTTATCTAGTTCATCAAGAAGATGAGAGAATTCCAGAAGGTTTTAATTGGGATCATTATGATCCTAACAGAACTTCAAATTCTAAAGCATTTCTTGCTCAAATTTTTGAAGATTCAACTGCTGAAGATGAAATAGCATATGCTTATTATGAATCTCAGCAATTCAGTCCTAAAAAGAAAGAAGAAGAACCAGTTTCAACAGAAGAGGCTTCAGAAAAAGCACCAATCTTTGATCACTCATCAGATGAAGAGAGTGATGATGACAATGAAGAAATTCAAAAACTTGAACATTATAAAAGAGAATTTTCACCTGATAGGTATAATTTGTATTTTGCAGGTAAAATGGAAGAGATCAAAGAAAGACAAACTGCGAAAAAGAAGAATCATAAGGCAGCAACTGTTAAAGAAAAGGTCAAACCTGAGGAAAATGTTCGAGTAGTAAAGAAGCAGGTTAAAGAAATTCCAGCTATCGAGGTTGAGAAGGAAGCAGATACTGAAAAGATATCTGAGAAGTGTGAAAATTGTGATACTGTTAAAAGGCACAAAAACAAATTGATTCATAACATGAACAGACTGAAAGAATCTTATGATGTTTTAAACAAAGCTATGAATCAATATAACAAGTCAAGCAATGAACAAGAGATAGCTATGAAGACACTCAATGGAGCATTCATGACGAAGCAGAAAATCATTAATAAGTACATTGAGAAATGTGCTGAACTTGAACAAAAATTAGAAACTCAGAGGATAGAAACTGAGAGGGTAAACAGGTTATTGAAAAGTTATTCATGTGCTTCTTACGTGATTGACAGGATTTACCCTACAGTAGAAGGCATGGAAGCGTTTGAAGAGAAGAAATCTGAAGTAAAGAATTCTGGTAAGAAACATAGTACCAATTATACAAAGTTTCCACCTCCGCTTGAAGAAGGATAATCTCCACGAAATCCTAATTCAGAAAGAGTCAAAAAGGCAACAAATTTAAAGTGGGAATCTGAACCTTCAGATGGATTGCCAGATAATATTAACATCACATTCACTGCATCTGACACTGATCATGAGTCCGAGTTAATAAAGAAGGTGGTCGATCAGGTGTTGGATAAATATGAGGAGTCAGAGTCAAAGTCAAAGTCTGATACTTCAAGTCCAACAGTTGAAAAGAAAAAAATGGTTTACAATAATGATTTTCTGATAGCAAAAAATAATTTGAATGACGAAACATTCAAAGTAGCTTATACTTTGAATGACTCCGACAAATTATATTCTGATGAAGAATTTCCAATAAGAAGTGTTAAAACTGAAATGATTAACAAGGTTTTCAAATTAACATAAATTAATATTTCTGAAATAAAAGATGTAAATCTTACTGAAAAACCTAAAAAATACACTTCAAGAGTTCAACAAAGATTGAACAAGAAAAAGGGTTACAGTTCTGGTTCGGGTTATCAAAAGAAACGAAACCATAATAGTAATTTCAAAAAGAAAGGATTAGGTTTTATTCCACCTGAAAATCATAAAAATGAGAAAATTTATAAACCAAAAACAGTATTTGTTTCAGGTGCTTCTTCAAAAGAAGAAAAGGAAAAAGCTTTCTGGAAACAGTCTAACAAGGAGTTTCTTGCTGAAAAACAAAAGTTTGAGAAGACTGTGTTTGGAACAAAAAAGGAGACAAGAACCTGTTACCGATGCAAAGTAGTTGGTCACATCGCCTGGAACTGTCCAAAGGCAACCAACCCACAACAGGGAGTGTCTTCTAAACTCAAAGAAAAGTTGGTTGATAATGAACCACCAACCGAACAATTTAAAGTGTTCAAAAATTCAAAATTTGAGGTTGGTGAGAGTTCAACACGTTTTTACAAAAGAAGAGTGAATCTTAACAATCAAACGTGGGTTGCTAAGAAATCAGATGTTAAATCTTGCGATGAGTTTTTTTCTTCGGAAGCAAAGGAGCCACTTTCTGGCGATGAATCTGAGTCGTCAAAGTCAGAGGAGCCACAAGTTGAGCTAAAAAATGATAATTCCGTTCCGAAAATGGATGATGCAAATTTTCCACCATTGTCAAACGGAAACTTAAAGCAAAAAATTGGCAAAGTTGAGATTTCAAATCAATTTTTTCTGAAAAGAAAGAATTTGATGTTGAAAAAGCCTTTAACCCTAAAGTTCTAAATATTTTTGGAAAAATGGTTGACGGGAAGGTCAAAGGGGTAAAAGAATTCTATGAAAAGAATAAGAAAGGAAAGAAACCGAGTGATGATGACTCGGAATCACCCAAGGACCGTCAAGCTTGGGTGAATCTCTTTAACTGAAAATCCTGACTTGCCGGAGCTTCCAAGTTGGTAATCGTGGAGCATGAATCGACATCATTCTTGAAAAATATTTTGTAATAGTTTTTACAAGTGGATGAAAAAACAAAGTGATGAATTAAACCCCATGATGTGTGAAATCAACAAAACTAATTTTCCGGAAAAACCATTTTGATTAAAACAAACTTAAGTGTTTTGAAATCTTTATGGGAAAATAGTTTGTTGACAGAGGGAGTTCTGATTGTTTACACCAAGTGGATGGTGAATTGAAGCAATTCACATCAGTTTATCATTTTATTTGTACAGTTTATTGCGTGTATTCTCAAATTTTCCTTGAAAATTGTTGGTGCATATGTCTGTTGACTTCGTCTTGTATCGAGTCGTGTATTAGAATAGATGAAACAAGTCACACAGTTCGAGATTAACAGGATACAGAGGTGAACAAGCCAGTTCAAACGAAGTGGCCAGTTCAAACGAAGTGGCCAGTTCAAACAAAGTGGCCAGTTCGTACGAACTGGAGATGCTTGTTCAAACGAACTGGATTTTGTATAAATAGTGGACTTGTTGTTTTCATTAGTAACTTTCGGATTCCGGTAGCGAAGCTCTGCCGAAGTGTCTCCAAGTCTGTAAACGTGTTCTAATCAATACAAGAGACAATTAATAGTGAATATCAAGCTGAAACAAAATCTGATTCATTGAATTCCGCCTTTTAATCAGTTTAGAGTTCTTCTGAAGACTCGTTCAGATCGATTCTCGATCCTACAAGTGGTATCAGAGCTTGTAGGATCGAGAATCGATCTGAACGAGTCTTCAGAAGAACTCTAAACTGATTCAAAGGCGGAATTCAATGAATCAGATTTTGTTTCAGCTTGATATTCACTATTAATTGTCTCTTGTATTGATTAGAACACGTTTACAGACTTGGAAACACTTCGGTAGAGCTTCGCTACCGGAATCCGAAAGTTACTAATGAAAACAACAAGTCCACTATTTATACTAAATCCAGTTCGTTTGAACAAGCATCTCCAGTTCGTACGAACTGGCCCCTTCGTTTGAACTGGCCACTTCGTTTGAACTGGCTTGTTCACCTCTGTATCCTGTTAATCTCGAACTGTGTGACTTGTTTCATCTATTCTATTACACGACCCGATACAAGACGAAGTCAACAGACATATGCACCAACAGTCTCCCCCTTGGATGTTGACGGAGTCTTCAGTACGAGACTTTAGTACGTCAAAACTTCAGTCTTGATCAGTTTTCATGCTTTCCAAAATATTTGACGCTGAAGCATCCTTCAAACTTTCTCTTTCTCTTCAATCATGATTAACAGCTATTCTCCAGAATCTGAGTCTATCTCTTTCACTCTTCAAACTCCCCTTTGCTAACAGACTCCCCCTTAAGTTGTTCCGGGATCGTAGTCTGGAATTTGCTATCGCCTTGAGATCGAATCCTGACTCAAACCTGTACACATCTCTACCAGTTGTAAGATAAACAATTTTAACGTTAATAAACTCTACTTAACCTCTTGAATTCGTATCATTCAAAACTTTTGATTCAAATTAATGAACCATATAAACATTTCAAAATCATTTCTCATCTCAAATAAACTTTCCCAATCCAATGTCCTTCATCATGTTTAGCACTTGGAATTTTGAAAATCATCTCTCCAACATCAGTTGTCGAAAATCTTTTTGGATTTTTCAAAATTTTATGCTAAAACACACTAAAATCTTTTTGGGTTTTTGTTTTTAATGAAAAGCAGTAAAGAGAAAATTACAATCAATATTTTTGTGAGTTTGCGATAGAGGATCATATCAGTTTATTGAGACAAATCAGCTGCACCGTTGATCTAAACATTACCACTTAAAGCTTTTAAACAATTCACCCTAGATCATCGATATTGTGATCCACTTAAACTCCTCTAAGATGTTCGTAATGCTTACTGATATGATTAGGGTACATTAGATAGCACTAAAGTCTTATGCACCCCACGATCTTAGCATATCCCCTCATCATGCAATACACTAACTCACGTAATGCCTTTAAACTTTCATCAACTGTGATTTGTGTAAAAAAACAATGCAGAATGTTTAAACATTAACAATCAGGTCGATACTTCCGTATATGCAGAGAAAGTCCAATGTTTAAACAAAATAAGAAATAAAAAACAAGTTGAAGTTGTTTAGGCTTTAACCACCAGGTCGATACTCCCGTATACGCAGAGGTGATCCAAAGCTTAAACGAAACACCAAAGAAAATAAAGCAGAACGTTTAGGCAATAACATCCAGGTCGATACTCACGTATACGCAGAGGATGTCCAATGCTTAAACAAAATAAAGAAATAAAACAAGTTTAAGTCTTTGCAAAATGAAAACACAAAATCACAGTGACTTTTCAACAAAGTTGTGAAAGCTCACAAACTTAACCGGTTTTATGTCTTTCGACAATCAGCAATTACCGAGCAGGCACACAGTCAAGAAGGACAAAACTAAGTACTATGCGTTCGACTGTGTTTCCCACCAGACTTAGGCTTTTTGCTTTATGTTTGTATCATTTTCGCAAAACTACTAGTCTTAGCTGAGCCTATCGACACATCCCTAGTGAGACTGTTTAAAACTTTATAAAACTTTTCATTTCTATAGCGTGCACTGATAGTCCACTGATGTACTATCATTTCCTCTTTTTACACAAAACTCTTTTTGATTTTTTTCACTGTTTTTGGCATTTTCAAATTTTCTAATTTTTTTAAAATTTTTCTCCCCCTAAAATCAAAATATGTTTCAATTTTGATTTTCTGAGAAAATTTGAAAACAAACTATACAGATAAAGTGACAACATAATATTGAATCGCTTCAATTCACCATCCACTTGGCATAAACAATCAGAACTCCCCCTGACAACAAACTATTTTCCCATTATGATTTCAAAACACTTAAGTTTGTTTTAATCAAAATGGTTTTTCCGGAAAATTAGTTTAGTTGATCATTTCACAAACATGGGGTTTCATTCATCACCTTGTCCTTTCAACCACTTGTAAAAACTATCACTTGTACGTTTTTCACACACATTTTTCAAGAATGATGCCGATGCATGCTCCACGATTACCAACTTGGGAGCTCCGGCAAGTCAGGTTTTCAGACAAAGAATGGTGACACCCAAGCCTGACCAGCCTTGGGTGTATCCGAGTTATTTTCACTCGGTGTGTAAGTTTTCCTCTTGGATTCATAGAATTCCTTTACCCCTTTTACCTTACCATCGACCATCTTTCCAAAAATGTTTAGAACATTGGGGTTAAAGGCTTTTTCAACATCAAAATCTTTCTTTTCAGAAAAAAATTGATTTGAAACCTCGACTTTGTCAACTTTTTGTATAAAATTTTCAGCTCGCAATGGTGGAAAGTTGATATCACCCATTGGCGGCACTGAATTTTCACTTTTGAGCTCAACTTGTGGCTCCTCTGATTTTGACGAATCAGAATCATCTCCAGAATGTAGCTCATCTGACTTTGATAAGCCAGATTCATTGCCAACACGTAGCTCCTTTGTTTCCGAAGAAACAAATTCATTGCTAACCACTTCAACCTTCTTTATCTCCTCTTTTGTCCTCAGATTTGCATTTGAAGAATTCAATTTACTTGACTTTGTTGTCGAGTGAAGTGATTCATCAGCACTCTTATTTTTTGTACCCGAGGACAAAATCCTTTCAAGATACTCTTGAGCTTTCTTTCTTTTCTTTCTCAGTCGTCTTTTTGCCCTTGTGAAAGCTTCACTTTCTGTTCTTTCACCTTCTGTTCTTTAGGCCTTTCTTCGACCTTGACCGATTTCTTCATCTTTTTCTGAAATTCGGCCCTCGATCTTCCCATTGATCTCATTGGGCAATCTCTTGCAATATGTCCTTTGATTTGGCAGTTATAGCATCTCTTCGTCTCAAACCACTGATTTTGGCAGTTAACAGCAATGTGTCCTTGAACACCACAAGTGTAGCACACTCTGTTACCGTACCATTCACCACTTTCACACCAAACGCTCAGATCATAACATTGTCTGGTTTTGTGGTAATCATCACTCCTCCTGAAAACTGGATTTATCTTTGAAGCACTGTGGTCAAACCTGCACCACTTATTACCAACTTTTTGTGAGTTTTGATTTTCAAATTTTTGTGATTTTTTATAACGATTGGATGACTGAACTGATGACCTTTTATTGTTGTTTTGAAAATTTTTCGAATTTTTAACATTTTGTTTTTGTTCTACATTCTTCTTAACAGGTTTTTGCTTTGAGCATTCACCTATTTCAGTCGAATGTAAAACAGTTTCTTTAAATTTTTCTTTTAATTCCAAAAATATTTTCTTTTTCTCTTTTTCATCATCAGCTTTATCATCACAATCTTCAATTATGACTTTGTCATAATTTGTGATATTGTCACTTATTGGAATTTCATTGATTGGTTTTAGACATATATGATCTAGTAATGCAGACGAAGTCACAAAACCTTTCAATGTCTTTTCTAACTCAGCAATTTAATTTCTAGCACACTCAACTTCACTTTCAAGTTGAGTGATTTTCTCAAGATGAGAATTTATTGCTTTTTCATTTTCAATTTTATTCTTTTCAAGAACAGATTTTTCATTTTCAAAAACTCTTATTTGATCTTGAAATTTTGTTTCAGATTTTTGTTTTCAAGTTTTAGCCAAAAATCTTCATTTTCAAAAGATTTTATTTTAATTTCAAAAAAAATTTCATTTTCTTTTAAATTTTTAATTTCCAATGTCAAACTCTCCACATCCTTTAAGAGTTTGACATTGTCTGCTTCAGATTTATCAAATTTTGAGCACTTCTCGGTCATCTTTACAGCTTCAGCCTTCTTCTCAACCTTTATAGCTGAAATTTCGTCAACTTGCTTCTCTACCACTTGAACATTTTCTTCAGATTTGACTTTTATTTCAACAGTTGATGCTTTATGATTCTTTTCTCCTGAATCAAACTTCAATTTTCTAATCTTTTGGAACTCAAGTTCTTGAGCTTGAATCTTCTCGACGAATACACTAAGATTCATATTAGCAAAATTTGTAATGTTCTTTAACACCCGCAGATAAGTACCCCATTCATCGTATGGCAATGCGTTTGCCAATTTAACGATCCACACCTCATTAGTCTTAGTTATCCCCAATCTTCCCATCTCCATAACTAGATGGCAATATCTTTCAATCAATTCTTTTGTAGACTCTTCCTTGATACCCGTAAAACTATCAAATTTCTTCTGTGCAATATAAAACTCAGAACCCATGTTTCGGTATTGAAATATTTACAAAGACAAATTTTCAAATGATACGAAAATTCCCACAATTTAAGATCAGTTCAATCTCTTTCTCAAACAAGTGAATCAGATGAATATCCGATTGAATGGCAAAAATCAGGCTACAACAGATCAGGTGAGGATTCGCTCGGGCGGGTATCCGATGCTTGACAAATCACCTGAAACACAGACAAATAGAACTTGACTAGGATCGGGTGGCAACTCATTTGGATTGCCGCTCGATTTGTTGCACTTTAAACTTGAACACAAACACGATCCCTTGAACCGCATTGTAACCCGATCAGGAAGGTTAACAACTGTTATTGATTCAAACAATTTACAAGCAACTAATCACATGCAAATGTCCGACAAAAATTTAGTGTCTACAAATATTAGTGGGCCGTTAATATCACAAACAATAATCACACTTGTGACTTGTTGGGCCAAGAGATATGAAATCACATGTACCGTCAAATTCAAAATGTCCAACAATTTTTAAAACAATTGTTTAGCGATTTGGGTCTCAATTAATCACCACTAAATCTTTTAATTGAACCGATGGACTGATGTACAATGAATGGGCCGGAGAATCACATGCAATCTCAAATCAATTTTTTTATTTATGAACAACAACTTTAACCACAATTCAAATTCACATGTATTCGCGTGATGACTGAATTAGAATCAATTGTGATAGGACCAAGCAATACCACTAAGCCGACAACTACAATTGTTTCCAATTAATTCTATTGGACCTTCACAAGAATTACACATGGGCCTTCAACAACACACGCAATCTGATATTAGAAACACAATTGCCGACAACTTTAATTGTTCAACAAAACTGATTGGGCCGATTATTTTTTAAAAAACTGTTAACAATTGATTGGGCCAACAAAAGCCATTAAGTCGACAAATTCAAGTGTAAAAAAACTGATTGGGCCGCTAGACTTTGTAGACAACTGAAATTCACGTGATGTCAGTACTTTTGATCTGAAATCAAAATTGAAATGGACTGAACAACTTTCAGACGGACTGAACCTTTCATGCGAACAAGAAGTTTAAGTTTACTCCGTATGACCTTTCAAACGAACTAGGTCACTTCATTTCAATTTAACTTTCAAACAATCTGCGCCATTTGTTCAAACGATCTGATGTTTTTATCCAATTTTATCAAGTTTTTGGTTGGATTAGAGTCTGGTATGTTCAAGGATTGTGCTACACTGAATTCCGATCACAATGATGTGTATATCAACAAAAAACGTCCACTAAATCATCGTAGATCTGATATCAAACTTCCTGTTCGTGTGATATGAAACAAACTACAAACGAACTGGCCAAATTTTTATCAAATTGAATGATTTTAAAACTGTTTTAAGATCTGATACTTTCACAGATTATTCAAAACATCATTTCGCAGGTTATACTTCAAATTTAATCCATTTTATCCAGAAAATCTCGTTTAATTTTGAAAAAAACCGTGAAGAATGGAGTAGAAATAGAAATCTTGATGAAATCGAGCTGAAAATACAAGAGCTCTTCCTCCTGAGCTCTGATACCACTTGAAGGATCGAGAATCGATCTGAACGAGTCTTCAGAAGAACTCTAAACTGATTCAAAGGCGGAATTCAATGAATCAGATTTTGTTTCAGCTTGATATTCACTATTAATTGTCTCTTGTATTGATTAGAACACGTTTACAGACTTGGAGACACTTCGGCAGAGCTTCGCTACCGAAATCCGAAAGTTACTAATGAAAACAACAAGTCCACTATTTATACTAAATCCAGTTCGTTTGAACAAGCATCTCCAGTTCGTACGAACTAGCCACTTCGTTTGAACTGGCCACTTCGTTTGAACTGGCTTGTTCACCTCTGTATCCTGTTAATCTCGAACTGTGTGACTTGTTTCATCTATTCTATCACACGACTCGATACAAGACGAAGTCAACAGACATATGCACCAACAAAAATCAAAAATTGAAACATATTTTTTATTTTAAGGGGAGTAAAAAAAATTTCGAAATTTTGAAAATTTGAAAAATCCAAAAACATGATAAAATCTAAAAACCAAAAACATCGAAAATTCAAAATGAGTTTTGTTGTGAAAAAGAGGAAATGATAGTACATCAGTAAACAATCACAGTACGCTAAAGAATTTGAAAGTTAAAATGTGATAAACGGTCTCACTGATGATATGCCAGTAGGTTTTTACACGCTTAGTAGATTGTTCTCGAGATATAAACCAAAATATCAAATACCTACTTATTTCGTGGGGAACATCTCTCGGATATATAGGTAACCCCTGAAATCTTGTTTAAAGGGCTTTCTATTTCTGACATACTAGGTCTTTGTGCGTGATGATATCTGGGGTATTATACCGGGACTTCTGATTTTGCGGGAGCAATAGCCTAGTCCTCGTATAATACTTTGCACTGCTTTAATCATAAAGCCCACCCTCGGCATAAAAAATGATGAAACATTGAAAAATGCTAATTATGTGCTGTTGAAGAAAAGATTCTCTAAAGGGAACACACCTAAAGTCGAGCCATCATCTCTCTGATTTTGCGGAAGCAATAGCCTAAGCTCTCATGGTCTCGCATTTACCCACTTACAGATATCATTAGTGTACATTCACCTGTAAGACTGAATATAGGAGTCTGGATACGGGAGTATATTCTGAGGTGGGACACGCGAATAAGTTTAAGTCCTTAAAACACTAATCTCGTATCTCGAAACAATTGAACTTTGTGTGAAAATTTAAGTGGATCAGTATACTGACAATCTAAGTGAATCGTTTAGAACTTAAAGTGTTTAAAGCTCAATGGTGCTAGTGATTTGTCATAATCTATAATCTGATATGATCCTCTTACACAATCTCACAAAAATATTGTCTGTAAATATTTCTTTATTGCATTTTAACACACTGAAAATCTTAGAAAAAAATCAAAAAGAATGTGTTTTAGCATAAAATTTTGAAAATTCAAAAAGATTTTATTTCATCTTATTTTCGACAACTGATGTTGAAAAGCTGATTTTCAAAATTCCAAGTGCTAAACATGATGAACAACAGGGTTGGGAGAGTTTGTTTGAAATGAAAAATGAAGTTAAAGTTTGAGATCAAGGTCATTAATTTGAACTTGATATAACTATTGTTGATGATTGAACGATATCTACAAGTGGATTCTAAATTTGTTAAATTTTAACAATTGTGAAATTTACTTTTGGGTAGAGTTTGTGCAGGTAAAAAGCTTTGAAAGAGCTAGGTTTCGACTCCCGAGGATTTCTGCGTAAGCATATGCAGATTAGAGCCAGATTTTTGATTCTGTTGCTATGGAGAGCCAGGAGACGTTCCTGAACCTGTGAAAGATGTAGATAGGAGATTCCATACTGCGATCCCAGCTTATCGAAAGGGGGAGTCTGAAGACAGAAGAAGATAGATTGATGAGGATGCTTATAGAGAAAGATACTTTGGAAAGAGCGAGTAGATTGATCAAGACTGAAGACTCAATACACTGAAGACTCGTCAACATCCAAGGGGGAGTTTGTTAGTGCATATGTCTCTTGACTTCGTCTTTTATCGATTCATGTAACTAGATAGATAGACCAAGACACATAGTACGAAAGAAACGGGAAACAGGTCTGAACCAGCAGGTTCACACGAAGTGACCAGTTCATGCGAACTGGCCAGTCCGTGCGAACTAGACTTGACTGGTCTGTGCGACCTGGCATCCCAATATATAGTGAGTCTTGGGATTTAATTTGTAACATTCTGATTCCGATAGCGAAGCTCTGCCGAAGTGTCTCCAGCTCGTGTAACATTGTCAAATCAATACAAACGACAATTAATCTACTTCTAAGTGTGAATCAAGCTGCAATGAAGATCAAATCACTGAATTCCGCCTCTGATTTGTTCTAGAACTCTTCTGATCGACTCATTTGATCGATTCACCGATCCTACATTTTCTCTCTCTGTCTATATATATATAACACGTATAAAGAATATCATTATAAAATATTAATATAGCATTTAGAAGGAGTGGGTTGATTTCTATATATGATAATGTGTTAGTTTAATATTATCATTTAAGGGTGAGGAAGTCTCGAGTTTGACACGTGTACAAAAAAAAATCTAATATAATATAATACTAGTAATAAGACCCGTGTGTAAACACGGGTGGTTTTTAGAAAACCATGCGTAACACATTTTAATATAAAGTAAAAAAAATAATTAGTGCAGACTTACAAAATTGATATGAACTAATGGTCAACAGGGTTAGTCAACAGGAGTTCCATTATGTTGACAACCTAACCACTGTTGTCTAGATGTAAAACCCGTGTAAAAACACGGGTAGTCTTTAGAAAATTTTACATACAAAATTTATTAAACAATGAATGCTTCTATATTAGATGTTACATAAGTGTATGATGTGAATTATAGTCGACTATTTATGAATGTAATATTAGTCATTGCATATTATTCTATTTTAGCTCCATTACGCCAATCACCTTTGTTTAAGTTGAAAAAGTTTAAATTGAAAAACTTCAAATCTTAAACAAAATCAAGACTCAAAAATAAATATCTATAGTTTGTTACTGGAAAAAAAACTATAATATTAATCATTGCACATTATTCTAATCAAAACATCTATATTACTCATATGATAGATTGTATTTTGACCAGACTCCATTTTGACTTAAAGTAAATCCAAAACAGTTTGATCCAAACCCGCTTTTACACGTTACAGTCGTTACCTAACCCGTCTCGTGACCTGTCCTTTGGCTACACTTAAATACTATAAAGATTCAGATGATACATATCCATGAATAGAAAAAAACTTGCAAGTAGTTAATAGAAAATCTCTTTCATAAAATCCTGTCCAAATCTAAATTTTGATAATGTGACTCAACCCCTAATAGAAAAAAAACTTACAACAGTGGGTGCAAGCATTGTCTCTATTATTACTCGTCCATTGTCTTTAAAGCAGACAATCAATTCCACATGTTCAGCATCATTAAGATCCACTGTTTTATTTTCGCTTTCTAGTGGCTTCAAGCTTGTTATCCATCATCAAATATTGGTTAACATGATGGCTCTGACCCTTTTGATTATAATTATTCATGATCCCCTCTCTGATGTCGTCCATAACATCCTTAAGGTCCTGATCAAACAAATCGATTAATTTATCATTGAAAAGTCAACATGCATTCACAACTTGGGTGCTGCTTTGATAGGAACATATCAACGGTTTCTTCAGCCTCGTGTGCTGCTTTGACAAGCCTTCTCTTCCAGTTTCCCACATCTTTAAGTTCCAATTTCCCACATTTAACTCGCGAGATCTTTAAAATAGCGACCTAAATTCAAAACATGTAAATCGAGTCCCAATACCCTGCATGAATATCACCAATTCGAATAAAAAATAGTGGAAAACCTTATAATCTAAAGCAGATAAGAGAATTTTATTAAACCTTATAATCTAAAGCAGATAAGAGAGTTTTATTAAACCTTATAATCAAATTCGGCTTGGAGAAAATAGTGGTTGAAACCACCGTTGGGTAATATTTTATTGGGTTAAAACAGTGTTTTGTGGAGAAAACAGACCCAACAGTGGTTTCAACCATTGTTTTCTCCACAAAACACTGTTTTGGCCGAACATTGATTTCAAACCACGGTTTTAACCCAGCAGTGGTTTTCAACCACTGCTTTCTCCATAAAACACTGTTTTAACCCAATAAACCCAATAAAATATTACCCAACAGCGGTTTCAAGCACTGTTTTCTCCAAGCCCAAATTGATTACAACAGTGGGTTCAACCTCTGTTTTCAAACCCTATAAAGATATATGTCACTGTAATTCACCACTGCAGCTCTGCCTGCAAAAGTTACTTGATTGTTTCTAATGAAAGAAAAATTTATGTCGGACAAATCTTCTAACGAATGCATAGGATGTGTAGGATCGTTTACAGACCCAAACGAGTCGATCAGAAGAGTTTTGCTCAGTACGAAAGGCGAAAACAAACATACTGAGGTCAATTCAGCTAGAATATCACTTTAAACTGTCGTTATATTGATTTCACAATGATTTACAGCGAGACGACACTGCGGCAGCACTTCGTTGCTCTAACCGGAATCATTCCAGACTTTTTCAAACGAAATCAGGCACAAGGTATATATAGGGGAGCTAATTCCGCTTGAAACTGTCTCAAGCGGAATCACTTTCAAGCGATATAAGATTCAAGCGAAATTAACCTATGTGATTTCGCTTGAATGTGCCATGATACTTTCAAGTGGAATTACATAGAGTGATTTTGCTTGAAACTGCCACACACCCTATATTTGACATTTTCCTCGTATTTCGTGCCCTTATCTATCAAAATACAAACAAGACTCGATACAAGACGAAGTGGACAGACGCATGCACCAACAGACTCCCCCTCCAATGTTGACGAGTCTTAAAGTGTCGAGTCTTCGCATCTTCAGTCTTTATCAGTCCTCTCGAACTCTTTGATGTATCTGACACTGTAAATATCCTCAAATCTTCTCTCTTCTCTTTTCATCACCAACAGACTTTCCTCGAACAAATAATCTTTCAGATCTCTTGATTCCTTAAGTTCATCAGCATCAGCAACTTGCGTGAATTCCAAGATCAGAACTTGTCTCTACAATCTTCAGACTCCCCCTCTAAGTCACCTGGGATCGTAGTATGGCTTCCACGTGTTCAAGATCAAGAGCTGGCTTACACTCTTTCCACACAAATTTACAGGTTCAGGATCGATTCCTGGCTCACCTGCATAAATCTCTTCCCAACAATAAATTTCTGTTTATCACTTGTAAAATTAATTCTCAAAATGATTTAACATTTAAAATCTCTGATGAGCACTTGTGGAATTATTCAATCAATGAATTATCTTACCATAACAATCATTGATAAACCACTTGAAGAAATATCATTTTTCTTTTTAAACACACTCTCCCAAACCAATAATCATCATGTCTAGCACTTGGAATTTTGAAAATCAGCTCTCCAACACCAGTTGTCGAAAATCTTTTTGAATTTTTCAAAAAAATTATGTTAAAACACACTAAAATCTTTTTGAATTTTTTTTAATGAAAATAAAAAGCAATAAAGAAATATTTACAGACAATATTTTTGTGAGTTTGTGTAAGAGGATCATATCAGTTTATGACAAGTCACAAGTACCGTTGAGCTTAGTTACACATTAAGAATTAAACAATTCACTTAGATTGCCGATATACTGATCCACTTAAATTTTCACACATATTTCAACTGATTCAGGATATGAGTTAGGTGAATTAAGGACTTAAACTCATTCATATGCTGCACCTCTTGAATATACTCCCGTATCCAGATCCCAATATTCAGTCTTACAGGTGAGTATACCACAGATGATATCTGTAAGGGGTTAAATGCGAAACCGTGAGAGCTCAGGTCAGAACTTCTGTTCAGCAGAGAGATGACGGCTCGACTTTTGGTGGGTCCCCTTTAGAGGATCTATTTTACAACAGCAATGATTATCAATTTTATTGTTTCATCATTTTTGCTGAGGGCGGTGCTATATTTCAAGCAAGCAGTAAAGTATTCTCCGGGGACTAGGCCATTGCTTCCGCATTATCAGAAGTCCCAGGATAATACCCCAGATATCACTGAGCATAAAGACCTAGTATCTCAGAAAGAGAGACCTTTCAAACAAGATTTCAAGGGTTACCTATATATCCAAGTAGTGTTCCCCACGAAATAAGCAAGTTTGAAAATTAGTTTATATCCCGAAAAAGTTTACTAAATGTGTAAAAACATATCGGCATATCATCAGTGAGACCGTTTAACACTATTTAAACATTACATTTCTTTAGCATACTGTAACTGTCTACTGATGTACTATCATTTCCTCTTCTTTGACACAAAAACTCATTTTAGAAATTTATCATGTTTTTGACTTTTTCAAATTTTCAAATATTTTTGGATTTTCTGAAAACTTACTCCCCCTAAAATACAAACACATTTAAAGAAATTTGAAAACAAACTGTACAAGTAAAATGACAACCGATATCAAATCGCTTCAATTCGCCATCCACTTGGCATAAACAATCAGAACTCCCCCTTACAACAAACTATTTTCCCATTGATTTCAAAACACTTAAGTTTGTTTTAATCAAATGGTTTTTCCAGAAAATAAGTTTTGTTGATTTTAACTTATAGATTATGGATTTGGTTCATCACATTGTCTTTCAACCACTTAAAAGAATGATCCAATCAAGTTCAACCTAATGACCTTGATTAACCATTTGTAACACAAACTCTTTTTCAACCACATGGCTTACCAACCAATACCACATGTAGGTTGAATTCTCAAGATACCAATACCTACTCCTCACTTACCAACCTGGGAGTTCCGGCAAGTCATACATTTACTATTTTTCAAAAACAATATAAGAAAGATGTTGATTCCTGCTCCGCGATTACCAACTTGGGAGCTCCGGCAAGTCCAGAATTTTACTATTCGTAATAGGTACCATCCCAGTCACAAACCAGGGATGATACTTTACCTTGCTTCTTTGTTTTCTTTTCGTAAAATTCCTTGACTCCCTTGACCTTCCTGTCAATCATTTTTCCAAAAATATTATGAACAGTAGAATTAAATGCTTTTTCAACATCAAAATCTTTCTTTTCAGAAAAGAATTGATTTGAAATTTCAACTTTTCCAACTTTCTTTTTAAAATTTTCAGCCCAAAGTGGTGGAAAATTCACATCATCCACAGTCGGTATTGAGTTTTCACTTTTAACCTCAAATTGTGGCTCCTCTGACTTTGTGGAATCAGATTCATTGCCAGAAGATAGCTCCTCTGATTTTGATGAATCAGAATCATTGCTAGAACTATCATCAGACTTCTAAACAACCCATTTCTGGTTGTCAAGTTTTGCTCTTTTCTTGTAAAACCTATTTGAACTTTCACCAATCTCAAAAGTTGAATTTTTGAAAAGTTTAGTTCTCTCAATTGGTGATTCAAACATAACCTCTTTATCTTTCAGTTTACGAGAAACTCCTTGTTTTGATTGTATTGCCTTGGAACAATTCTTGGCAATATGACCAACAGTGTTGCATTTGAAACAGGTTCTCATTTCTTTCATCTGATCAGCAGTCTTCATCTCTTCTTGCTTTTTCGCAAGGAATTCTCTGTTCGACTGATTTCTGAACAGATTTTCTTTCTCTTCTTCAGAAGACGTACCTGAAACAAATATCATTTTTGATTTAAAATCTCGAACATATTTTTCATTTTTATGATTTTCTGGTGGAATAAATCCAAGTCCTTTCTTTTTGAAATTACCATTATGGTTTGGTTTCTTTCGATAACCAAAACCAGAACTGTAATCTTTTTTCTTGTTTTTTCTTTGTTGAACTCTTAAGGTGTACTTTTTAGGTTTATCATTAAGATTTATATCTTTTATTTCAGAAATATTAATTTCTATTAGTTTGAAAACCTTTTTAATCATGTCAGGTTTTACACCTCTTATTGGAAATTCCTCATCAAAATATAATTTGTCAGAATCATTCAAAGTATATGCAACTTTAAACGTTTCGTCATCCAAATTAGATTTTGATAGCAAGAATTCGTTATTATAAACCCTTTTTCCTTGTTTGACGGATTGACTCGGAATGCTTGACTCAGACTTTGACTTTGTCATAGACTCCGACTTTGACTCCTCAGTTTCATCTTTATCCAACACCTGATCGACCACTTTCTTTATTAACTCGGAGTCATGATCAGTGTCAGATGATGTAAACGTGACATCAATATTATCCAGCAAGTTAACTGAAGACTCCGACTCCCACTGTAAATTTGTTGCCTTTTCGACTCTTTCTGAATTTGGATTTCTCGGAGAATATCCATTTTCAAGCGGGGGTGGACACTTGTTGTAACTGACACCTTGTTCCTTACCCGATGTCTTTTCTTTAGTATCCTTCTTCTTTTCTTTCTTCTTTTCAGGAGTCTTTTCCTCAGAAGCCTTTTGTTCTCCAGTTACTTCATCATCTTCAAATGCCTTCATGCCTTCAACAGTTAGATAAATCATGTCAATGACATAAGATGTACATGAGTAACTTTTCAACAAACGATTAACTCTTTCAGTTTCAATTCTTTGTGTTTCAAGTTTTTTTTCAAGCACAACACACTTCTCAATGTAATTATTCACAACTTTCTGCTTTATCATGAAAGCTCCCTGAAGTGTCTTCATGGCTGTTGCTTGTTCTTCACTTGATTGATTATACTGATTCATGGCCTTGTTCAGAACATCATAAGATTCTTTCAGCCTATTCATGTTATTCATCAATGTCCTGTTCTGCTTCTTTACAGCTTCACAATTTTCACAAATCACTGGACTCTTCTTTGCATCAACTTCTTCATCAACTTTGAACTTTGGAATATCTTTCACTTTTTTCTTTATCACTGGAACAGCTTCATCATCACTGCTAACCGGTGTTTTGACCTTTTTCTTTTTCTTTTTAGCTTTTTCATCTTCGCTATCACTTTCTGCCATCATTTTAAAATGATCTGCCAATCTTCTTGCATAATACTCTCTATCATCATCACTATCTTCTTCAACTTGAGCAACAAAGGCTTTGTGACTTGAAGTTTTGTTAGGATCATAATCATCCCAACTGAAACCTTACCAGTTAAACCCTTCTGGTAACTTTTCATCATCTTGGTTTATCAGGCATGCTTTGTTATCAGCTGAAATATATTTGTTCCAGCTGAAATCTTTTGTTGGCTCTGTGTCATCCTGATTCACCATACAAGCTCTCTTTGAAGATTCTTCAATCACTTTCCTACCATGTGCCACTTGTGGTTCTTGTTGTTGTGGTGCAACTTAATGATAGATGGCCTTTCGATAGTAATCATTGTTGTTGTTGAACGGATTTTGAGCTCCACTTGCTTCGCGGTTTTTGCACTCCCTCTTGAAGTGTCCATTTTCTCTGCAACGAAAACAAGTGACTTTAGATTTATCAAAACCTAAAGTAGAAATATTAGCTTCACGTAAATCTTCTCTTCCTGTAATCTGCTTAAATTTCTCAGCTCGTCTTAACACACTTGCCAAACACCACTTTATGTCCATCAATTCCATCTCTTCAGCATCAATCTGATCGTAATCCTCTTTAGTAAGCATTGGCTTCCCGATCCGACCTGCAACAAAACTTCCATAGGATTCCAACACAGTTCCCAACAAAGACATGTGACTCTTAGCAATTTCTACTGAATAATCCTCATCATTCTCCTGATTCAGTACAATGTTGCATTGTAGCTTTTTGACATTCTTTGTTGTTGAAATGTTCGGATCAAATGATGGATATGATGAAAAACTTGTGTTGCTGTTTGATCCTCTGGATGAACTTCCTGATGAATTCTTAGCATTGAATGTAGTTTCAACCTTCGGTGACATGTTGGTGGATTTATCACTGACACCACCTTTGTAATAAAGACCAATATCTTGTTCACCATTGAAATCTTTCATTCTTGAAATCTTACTCTGTTCCATCTCCTGAGCCTCAATCTTTTCAATGAATTTGCTCAATGTTAGATTGCTAAAACCTTTCTTGTTTCTCAACATCATGAGATATGTGCCCCAAGTCTCATATGGCAATGCATCAGCTAGCTTTTCAATCAACTCCTCGTTATCTTTCTCGATGCTCAACCTCTTCATGTTAGCTAGCAAATTGCAGTATCTCTCAATGATTTGCTTTGTACTTTCATTTTTCAAACCACGGAACAGATCAAACTCTTTTTTCAAAAGTGATTTCTTGTTCTTGACCATCTCTTGGCTTCCAACAAACTTCGATCTTAACGCTTTCCAAATCGAATAAGAAGTTCCATTGTGTTGTAATAAAACCAAGATATCTTCTTTCACAGCTTGTTGTAGTAGACTTAGCATCATTTTCTCATCTTTGTATTTCTTTCGATTTTCAGCACTCAAATCCTTAATAGCAATAATCTCCTCATCATCAGTCATCGGTCTAACATATTTCGTCTCGACACATTCCCAAGCATCCAAATAATTTGCTTGTACCCAGTTCTCAAAATGTCTTTCCCAACCTTTATACTCCTCGATATTCATGAGCTTAGACGGTTTTTGCATTGTTCCTGTTTCGTTTTCTAACATCGTGTTCTGTGCAAGAGTAATCGGGGTAACCGGGGTAGCGAATGCGTTGTAAAATTCCTCTTCCATGATTCGGCTTTTAAAAAATTTTCAAATAGTTTGTTCAAGCGAAATCCCCTTTTCAAACGGAATCACCCTGTTCAAACGAGATTAGCTTTGAAGCGGAATACCCTCTCAAGCGAGATATCTAATTTCGTTTGATGTTTCAAGCGGAAACACACTTTTGAAGCGGAATATGGAATTCAAGCGGAATAACCCAATCTATTCAAGCGAAATACTGGTTCAAGTGGAATTAACCAGTATTTTCAAACGGAATCAGATTCAAAATATGATTTCAAGCGAAATCAACAGGTCAGTTCAAGCGAAATTATGCTGATGTCATATTCTCGAGCTGTTTTTCAAGCGGAATTACATATTTTACTGATTTTAGATCGAATTAAGGATTGAAACTTTCAAGGCTTTGTTAGAACACTGTTGCGCACATTGTGTGAGATATTTAGCCGATTTTAACCGTGAAAAGTTGGTTAATTTTGAAAAGAAGGTGTAGAAATCAGAATTTGCAGCTGAATTGGTATGAACTCTTCCTCCTGAGCTCTGATACCAATTGTAGGATCGTTTACGGACCCAAACGAGTCGATCAGAAGAGTTTTGCTCGGTACGAAAGGCGGAAACAAACGTACTGAGGTCAATTCAGCTAGAATATCACTTTAAACTGTCGTTATATTGATTTCACAATGATTTACAGCGAGACGACACTTCGGAAGCACTTCGTTGCTCTGACCGGAATCATTCCAGACTTTTTCAAACGGAATCAGGCACAAGGTATATATAGGGGAGCTAATTCCGCTTGAAACTGTCTCAAGCGGAATCACTTTCAAGCGATATAAGATTCAAGCGGAATTACATATAGTGATTTCGCTTGAAACTGCCACACACCCTATATTTGACATTTTCCTCGTATTTCGTGCCCTTATCTATCTAAATACAAACAAGACTCGATACAAGACGAAGTTGACAGACGCATGCACCAACAGGATGGTTCATATTAGCTGATGTGTTGATACTCTACAGAAAATATGAAAAATTGAAAGGAAAAGAAAAAAACAATTAGAAATATAACAGCTTACTTACTATGGTATGCAATTTAAAAACATCAGCAAGCCATATAGTCAATGACTTTAACTTTCATAAGCCATACATTCCTTGCAGTTCATCAGCAAACACACCATCTATGACTTTTTATGTTAGCATCATCTTCATCATTCTCCTACATCTTCCATTTTTTCTTCAATTCTACTACTGGGTCGGTTTGTTTCAAGATAACAAAGTAATCGATCAGCTGTCATAAATAAAAATAGTAAAAACACCATACTCCAAGAACCAAAAATAGAAATTCAATTAAGACACAAAACATAATTTTAACTAATGCTCAAACGAAATACCTCCTCTACCTCTCACAACTGTGGAACATGAACCATATTACTGTAAGCTCGCTCATAACTTTCAAGAACCTACGATATAATAAACAATCGAAATCTAAATACCACTCTACAGTGCTTTTATGTAATAAGAACTAAATCTGAGTATATAAACAACAATAAATCACAGTACTTTTATGTGATAAAAAAATAAAAAACCAGAAATCTAAATACAACTCATGTAAATCATAATCTAATCAGTTATTTCTTCCTCTTCATCACTTAATTCTACCTCAGTATGATACAATTGTGGCCTCTTACCTCAACAATTATGGCATGGGTATATTTGTCATCACAAAAATAGCATCCTTAGATTTCCTTTCTTCAAAGGTTGCTATGGTTATAGTTCTTTTATTACTTTTTTAAGTTAAGGGAAAGGAAGAATCCCCTTGTTGTGATCACCATGTGTATTCCGAGTTGTAAATCTAGACCCAATTTTGGTTATTTAACTTTTTGACTCCTTGCAATTTTACCAAACTATAGGCTTCTTGAATCAAAACATCCTAACTTTCAACTGAATTTCTTATTCTAAACCAGCAAGAAAATGACTTAGAGCATACTCTGCTGGTAAATTTCGTTTACTAATGTTAGGACCGGTTTTGACTCCGAAACGATTGCGAACCGAACGTGTGACGTGCGGAATCCGTACACGAACGTGACCGAACACACGAGATGTAATATAACTGTGATTCTATTGAAAGATCTGATAATGTACAGCACCTGAATCATGTGAACAATACTTTCTCTCTCTAGACTTTCTCTCTCTAGCTCTAGCTCTCCAAAGCTCCAAATACCAAAAGTCTTTAAAACTAACCCTAACTCTTCTATTTATAGGCCAAGGCTTATAAGGAAGTTCACCTTATTTACAAATATGCCACCTTGCCTTTCTTATCTAAATATAACAATATAAGGCTAGTTAGAACAGTTTCTCAGTTTCTTGCTACGGATCGTATTGACGGAGGCGATAGACATAAATGCACCAACAGACTCCCCCTTGGATATTGCCGCAGTCAATCCGTAGTCAAACTTGTAGCGACTTGTCTTTCTCTCTCTCTGAATCTTCTTGAAGCTTTAACACGTTTTCATCAACGTAGACTCCCTCTTGCTCGAACAGAATCCCCGTGGATCTGTCTTCAGCTTCAGCTTCTCCCCTTTCGGTAAACTCTTTCTTCAGGCTCCCCCTTTCGTCAAGCTTCCATGCTTTTGGGATCGACACATGGCTTTCTGGTTACAAGCTCTTTCAGGATAGTTACCTGGCTCCTTGAAAGCACGCTTCCCCTTGCGTTGAGCTCGTCTTCAGACTCCCCCTTAGACTCGGCTATCGGGAACGTAGTCTGGAATAACATCTGCAACACTCAAACATTTATAAATAAGATATTTTGAACATCTAGGATTGAAAATCCTGGCTCTCTCTCAGCATAAGCTAGAAAAATTTAACAGTGAAAGCATTTTCAATTTTCCAGGAATCGTAACCTGGCTCTATTAAACTTTCTAAATCAAGATCCTGGCTTTAAGATATAATAATATGAATATATCCAGAAATACTTAATACTCTCCCCCTATCAACAATCTTCGTAGATTTGGCAATTTTAGCGAACATGATCTGAAACTAGCTCTTTTCAATAGATTATAACAATTTAAGCATCCAAATCCCTCACAGTAAATCATCCAAGTCCAAATTAATGACCTTGGAGATATCACACACTGTTTTTGATATTTTTCATTTTAAACATTTCAAGTTTCAACTTAATGAACTTGTTTATTTTCAGAAACACAATCAGCATACTTAGATTTTGAAACTCAGCTTTCAGACATCGGTTGTCGAAAATAAAGTAGAAATCAATATCTTTTTGTATTTTTCTGAAACATAAAGCAGTAAAGAAATATTTACAAACATATTTACAGACAATATTTTTGTTTGAGTTTGCGTCAGAGGATCATATCAATTTATGACAAATCACTAGCACCGTTGAGCTTTAAACACTTTAAGTTCTAAACGATTCACTTAGATTGTCAGTATACTGATCCACTTAAATTTTCACACAAAGTTCAACTGATTCGAGATACGGATTAGTGTTTTAAGGACTTAAACTTATTCGCGTGTCCCACCTCAGAATATACTCCCGTATCCAGACTCCTATATTTAGTCTTACAGGTGAATGTACACTAATGATATCTGTAAACGGGTAATGCGAGACCATGAGAGCTCAGGCTAGAACTTCCGTTCAATCAGAGAGATGATGGCTCGACTTTAGGTGGGTCCCGTTTGGGGATCTTTTCTTCAACAACACATGATTAGCTTTTTTCAATGTTTCATTATTTTTTATGCTGAGGGTGGGCTTTATGATTAAAGCAGTGCAAAGTATTATACGAGGACTAGGCTATTGCTCCCGTAAAATCAAAAGTCCTGGTATAATACCCCAGATATCATCACGTACAAAGACCTAGTATGTCAGAAATAGAAAGCCCTTCAAACAAGATTTCAGGGGTTACCTATATATCCGAGAGATGTTCCCCATGAGATAAGTAAATATTGATATTTAGGTTTATATCTCAAAAACAATCTACTAAGCGTGTAAAAACCTACTGGCATATCATCAGTGAGACCGTTTATCACATTTTAAATTTCCAATTCTTTAGCGTACTGTGATTGTCTACTAATGTACTATCATTTCCTCTTTTTACACAAAAACTCAATTTTTTTTTAATTTTATCATGTTTTTTGGCTTTTTCAAATTTTCTAATGTTTTTGGATTTTCTGACAATTTCTTACTCCCCCTAAAATTCAAAATCATTTAAAGAAAGTTTGACAAACCGATGTAGATAGCTTTGTCTCGCCATCCATTTTCTGCATCTCATGCTCTGTTTTGCAGAAAACATAACGTACCCCCATGATTTACAACACATTGATATTTTATAGTTTGAAAACCGTTTTTCAATCTTGTGAAATTAATCATGTTTGTTCAGCCGTGAGGGTTTCGGCGTATTCACTCAACATATTTTTGAAATTTTTGAATTTTTGACAAAATTTAAAAACAAACATATTTTTTATTTTTCAAATTTTTGACAAAATAAAAACAAATTTTTGGTTTTTAAAATTTTCAATTTTTAGGATTTTATGAAATATGGTTTATTTATGTACAGAAACACAAACTCCCTGTTTAACAGTAGCTGGGACCAGCAGCCTCTTCTTCTCGTTGTGCTAGGCTGCTCCGACACTCTTCTTGTTGACATTCAGATTTCTTCGGAAGCACCTACACATTCAAACTATTCAATCACTTGAACAATTTAGCCCAGGTTTGTTTAACCTTAGGCATTTCAACACAAAATGCATCATTTAACTTTGGAAAATCTTTGTCATTTTGTACAAAGATTTTGTCAATTTTGACTTCAACTTTTTCATCATTTACCGAAGTGATTTGTTTCTTAACTGTCCATGTTTGACCTTTTGGATTACGTCTTTTGTAAAATGTGAATCTTTTTTAACATTATGATTTTGAACAACAACTTTTGGTTTCCAAAACTGGTTTGATTTTGTTGCATCAACAGTTGTTTTCCAACTTTGTGTTGTTCTATGTGAGTCACTGGTTTTAATGTTTGTTGTGAGTCAGTCTTTGACATTTTCGGCTTCCAAGTTTGTTTTGAATCAAACTTGGTTGACTTCTGATTCACAACATCAGACTTCTTTTTCATCTCAACACCAACAGGTTTCAGATTTGGACACTTGCGAGCAAGATGTCCTGTTTGATCACATTTAAAGCATGTTCTTTTTGAGACATATTTGACTTGTTGTTGTTGATTTTTCTTTTGAGCATAGAACTCTTCATTAGACTGTTGTCTAAATTGGAGTTCTTTCTCTTTTTCGGACCTTGTTCCGTGAACAAAATTCATCTTTGCTATATAATTTGGCGTTTCATTTTTCTTCCAATTTTGTTTCTTTTTAAAACCCAACCCAGCCTTCATGTTTTTCTTCTTTGTCACACCCCGATTTCCACGAGTCACCGGTGGGCCCTGGTGGGGAGTATCGTGACGTAGTTGATATCATCATAGTCAAACAACACAATATATGAATGCACTGCGGAAGCAAAAGATAAATATATTATAATCCGATTCAAAGTAATATCAAATATTACAACGGAATGTAAGATGGATCCACAGGCGGATCTTAAACAGAAAGATAATATCGTTCAACAGACTTTAACATCTAAAGCTTGCGAGACTTGATTATTGATGCCTGGAGTAGCCAGCCTATTACGTATAGTACCTGCATTTAGCCTTTTGGAAAATACGTCAGTTTACACTGGTAAATACAATTAACTGACTCATTTGAAAAGGTTTTAATAAAATTGATTTGAATGCACGTGGCACAAACTCTTTATAACTTGGGATAATTATTTAAATATATAATCTTGTAAATGAATTTCATGTTCCTTATGTGTTCAGAGGCCCGGTTCGTGCCGGGTTAAAGATTAATAGACACACCACAGGTATAATGCCCACAAGGCTGATTCCTTAAGGTGGGATACCAGTTTTTACATATGCAGCTCTCAGGTGTACGCCTACACCTCGTGCTTAGGTCGTGGCCATTTCATGAATGATGCCAAGGATATCCGGGACATGGTCATTACCCCCCCCCCCCAAAGGCTTTAAGTAAACAAAACGATTTAAACGGGCCGATCAAATTATTCAATTAACCACCAAACGACGGAATATTTGATGCCCGACCAAGCGGTATTTTGTATACCGTAACCCAAGCCCGTATAGGGGAAATAAGTTAAAAGTATTTACCTGAGCTAAATATAAATTCAATCCCAGCCGTATATCAAATCAGCAAGTACAGATAGCTTTTACTGGGCTCCTAATCTGGAACGAATGTTTTTAATAACTTATTAGAATCATAACGGGTCTTTAATTAAGTCTTGACTTAGACTGGTTAGTTTCCAAAAGAAAGATACGGTTCAAACGCATGATAAGGCGAAGACCGGAATAGAATGTGATTTAGACCCGACAAGATTGAAGACTTGCCTTATATGGGTAATCTAGGCACATTCAAAATTTTGGGGTAAAACCGATAAGGTTTGACCCGTTTCGGCTAATTTATGTAAACTAGTTACATAAGCCGAACCGAACGCGCAAGAGGCGTAACGGGTAATCATAAGGGTCCTAACCAGCTTTCCTAAGTTAATATGCCTCAAATATGTTGTGATATCAGTAGGATACCTTCCATTATGCCCAAAACGAATTTAAACACAAACTATGCCCCGTAGGGGTAGTTTGGTCATTTACAAGGTTATAAAAGGGTTTAAGTATTATCCTGAGATACAGGTCTGATGTAATCAGCAAAAATACTCAAATTAATAAGTTATAACAGTAGGGTAAAGTATATATGTGAAATTTATCAATTATAACCAAACTATGCACCGTAGGGGCATTTTGGTAATTTCACATAAGCCGAAAAGCTCAAAACTGAAGTCTGAGTTTAACAACTTTTGCTTACTGTTAAAATATTATAATTTACCCAAAATATCATTAGGTATCAACCCTTGTATGTTTAAAATAGTTCTAGTACATACTATGCGTTAAAAACGCTTAAAAAGGCGATTAGAAGCCATTTCCGGGTTCTATACATAAAGCTGATATTTTTATTATTCCAGAAGGCTTAAAACAATTTATTTATCATATGTAATCAGTAGCAAAAGGTTTGGAGTCAATTAGATATGTAAAACTCATTTTATGGCCCGTAAGGGCAAAACCGACAATTACCGGATTAAGCCTACGACTATAAGTTATGCTCAGCCTAAAATTAATTAAAAATCTTCGAAAATCCCAAAATAATATATTACATCAGTGGGTAATAAGTTTGATATCAAAAAGTAGGTTTAAATAGGCTATACGCTAACTATGTCGTTTAATTGCTAAAGAAGCTTTCTAATTACGCTAATGAGCATAACTCTCAATCTACACCTCAAACTGATGTCAAATTTTGGGTGCAAGTTTATAAATCAGTAACTAAGGTTTCTACTCTTTTACATTTGCAAAAATCATGTTTTAAGGTGAAAAGGGCATAACGGTCAACATATGAGCAATTAACGGAATCATGCAAATTAATTGGTTAACTAATGAACCAAGGTGTATAATCACAGAGAGTTATACTAGCATGTAACCTAGTCCTAAGGAAGCTCTAAGGCATTTCCAAATCATGCTTAAACGGGTCAGAACTGAAAGTCAAAGCAAAAGTCAAATTATGCGACTTTCGGTTCCGAACCGGGTCTAAACAGAAAATTGTCGGGTTGAACACGTTTAGACATGTTCTTACACTAATTACCAAGTTATATAAATGATAAAACAGGTTGTATGTGTTCTACATTGCTAATTATGCATAAATTAGAAAATAAGTATCATGTTGACTTTTTAATAACAAGTTTGACCCGACATTAGACCTAGTTAGAGTGGGAATCAGAGGGTGCCCTTTTAAGGGTTTAATGCCCACATAATTACCAACTTATAACTACTTTCAATTCGACTAATCACTGGACCATTAGTGATTAATCGCTAAGTCAACCGTTAATTACGACGGTTTGATTTTTAAGCTAAAACTAAGCAAAAACTTAACTAAGAAAGGTTAAGCATACTTACTGAAGTCCTAAGCTTGATTAGGAAGGACTTGGGTCTGCTCTTAAGCTCCAAAAAGCTCCTCAATTGCAGAATGAAGGTGTGAAGAAATGGTTGCAACCTTGTGGCCTTTTATAGTGTTCATATCTTCATAGATTGTTGACAACAAGGTCTACCATTGATGTTTGATCACTAACAAGTGTCCCTAAATGTCTAGGAGCCATTTAGGGGTCGTCCAAGATGAGGAAAATCGAGTTAAAGGCGGTTACAAGAGCTATGGCAGACAAGAATCCAACAAAATCCAACAAAAATCGTAATTCTGATCAGATATGGCCGTCGCGTAGCGCGACGGCATAGGGGGTAGGGCTCGCGCTACGCGAGCATGTGCTGATCTGACAAAACAAATTTCCATTATTTGCAGTTTTGGTCCCCGGTCCTTCTAAAGGTCGCTTTCATGTCTTGTTTTGCACAATGAGCCCTCTAAATTGACTTATAAGGGCCTTAAGACATTTACCCACTTTGTTTAGTCCTCGGTTAACTTTATTGTTACCCGAAAAGTCATAAACTTCAACGTTGACGCTTTAACCCCTTGTATCCGAATTTGATCATAACTTTCTCATACGATAACGAAACTTTATGAAATTTATATCGTGCATTCTAGTGAGCATAATTAACCGTTACAAAGCTTCGGGTTCGCTAAAAGGTCACTCAGAGGTATACTTTAAACATGTTGACACATTTAACCCCTGTGGTTTGTAATCTCTCACTTCCTTTCATAATTAGCTTCGTATGATCCATGATTTATTCTTTTGAAGGTATAAACATTATGTAGGGTTATTGTAAAGTATATTTATCCATTGTTGACAATTTGAACCCTTATATTTACATACTTTTCATGTTTGTCAGCTTTAGTCCCTCTAGAGTATTCTTTCACACGTTCAAGCTTAAGACACGTGTCAATACATTATAGGACGTGAATTTTCGAGGTGTTACATTCTTGAAACCAGGTTTGTTATAAAAAGTTTTGTGACCTTTTCCAGCAAACTTTGGAATTTTAGATTTTTCAATTTCAACCATTTTAAAAACTTTATCAATCTTTTCTGAAATCACATTCTGAATCGGGAATACAATATCTAAGAATAATATGTCCGATCCAATCATGGAATAAACCAATCCTTTTGAATCATCATTCAAATTTTTCTTAGATTTTGAGTTTTTTAGATATTCTTCATGAAAACTTCCTTCATTTTCATCCTGTGATTCAGATTTACCTGTTTCAACCGACTCTTCTTTCAACACACTTTCAACAACCTTACCTACCACCTCTGAATCACTAGAATCATCAGATTTGGAATAGGTTACGTCAATGTTATCTGGCAATTGATCTACCATGTTGAAAGCTTTTTCGACATTTTCATCATCATAAAATGCAAACTTTTCCGGTGGAGGAACTTGATGATACTCAGAACCAATACCCTTTTTGTTTTTCTCAGAATCATCATCACCCGGTTTTATGTTGAAAATTCTTTCAAGCACATATGATGACGCATGATAACTTTTTAACTTGTTGTTATCTTGTTCTAAATCAGCAATCTGACGCTTTAGCTTAGCAACATCCTCAATGTAAGAGTTTACAACTTGTTGCTTTATTTCATACTGTCGCTTTAGCGTATCAGTTGTTTCAGAACAGTATTTCAATCTCGATTGAATAAGTTTCATTTGACCTTTCACATCTTCATATGACTTTTTAGTAATGTGATAAGCCAATTTTATTGAATCATATTCCTTTTTCATTTCCTGGCATTCATTTTCTTTTTGAGAACATTCTTCAGTTATTTTCGAAACCTTTTCTTTCAAAATCTCATTTTCTTTCTCAAAATTTTTACATTTTTGTGTGAGCTTTTCATGATTATCTTTCAAAACTTTTTCATTTTCTAACATCTCTTTGCATTTTTCTTTGAAAACTTCTTCGATTTTATTGAATTCAAGATCTCTTGTTCTGAATTTTTCGTCTTTTTCAGTACAAGCACTGCATGGTTCCATGCATTTCTTGCACTCTTCAACGATTTTGATTAAGATTTCAGAATTAGAATTTACCTTAGTGATTGGCACCTCGGTGTTTGCTGCAACTTCTGTCTGATCAGCATTATTCTCTTTTCTTTCTTTACCTTCAGCTTCATCACCATTATCAGTTTCATCACCAACATCACCAGCAACTAAACTCTCATTCTTCATTTCTTCTTCTTCTTTCTTCTTTTCTTTCTCAACCTGCTGTTCTTTAGTAACATCTTCTTTCACAGCTTCTTCATTCACCACAACTTTTTCTTCCTTTTCTTTCATTTCTTCAGCCACCTTCTTCAACTCTTCTACCATACACTCAACATTTTTCTTCATTCTTGCTTCATCCCTCTTCCTCAAACTTGATGTCATGGCATCTCTTATGATTTTATCCAGCCTTTTCACATATGTTTTATCTTTTTCAACATTTGAATAGTATTCGCCGAATCGAGGAATTACTACAAGAACATCATCATGAACTATGTCCCTCATGTGGACAACAGGTTCACCATCTCTGTTGACATAACACTCTCGCTTCTTGTCCCATCTTTTACTGCTGACAGCATCTTCATACTCTTCTTGCATTTTATCCATTCTGTATCCAACTATACTTCTTTCTCTGGGTGTTTTCTCATTCAGAATCTCTTCTCTGGTTTTCTCCTTGATTTCAGCAACAAAAGCATTATGTTTGTTCAATGCTTCCCATTTAGCTTTTGCTTTGAACCGTTCATCAACAATATCATCTACTGGAAGAATTTCACTCCAGTCAAACCCTTCGTCGTCATGGATCACTGCACATGCTCTTGACTTCTCTTTGGGACTATTTTCAATCAATTTCGGCTCTTCTTTGCTACGGTGGTAAATTGCCTTTCGGTAATAATCATCATTGAAAGGATGTTCATTTCCATCAACTGCAGAATTATTGCATTCTCTCTTGAAATGACCTTTTTGCTTGCATTTGAAGCAGGTCACTTTGGATTTATCAAATCCCAGCTTAGTTGATGGACCACCAATTGATTGTTTGCCTGTAATCTCCATGTATCTCTGAGCTCTTCTGATGCAGCTCGCTAAACACCAGCGGATATCGATAAGTTCCATCTCTTCCGGATCAATCTGGTCGTAGTCTTCTTTGGCCAATTCAGAATTTCCAATTTTGCCAGCTACTAGACCTTCATACGATTCTAGGACAGATGCAAGGAAACTCATTTGCTGCTTAGCAGAGTTGATGCTCATAGCATGAGAATTCTTCAATTTGAGAGCAATGTTGCACAGTATCTCCTCTGATTCTTCAGGATTTGTTTTTGAAGAAGATGAATGATATCCCGGATTGTAGCTTGGTGAGCTGTTATGTGGTTCTTTAGTCTTCTCAACACTAAATGCTGTCTTTGGTGATTCACCAACTTTCACTGAAGGTATGTTACCTTTGTAATAAAGACCAACATTCTGATGATGTGAAGAACTGCTCATTTTGCTTTGCTTTTGTAGCTCAAGTTCATGACTTTCAATTTTTTCTATCAAAACATCAAGAGAAATTGTATCATATAGCACATCATTTTTTAGAATAAACACAAACGTTTGCCACTGATCAGCTCGTGGTAACGCTTCTATGATTTTATCAATTATTTCCTCTCGTGTTTTAACAATACCAAACCTATCAAGTTCAATTTTCAAATGAAAAAATCTTTCTATCATTTGTCGAACTGATTCACCTTTCAAGCTATCAAACAAATAAAATTCTTTCTTTAATAAAGCAATTTTATTTTTCTTGATATTTTTACCCCCCTCAGCTTTAACCCGTAAAGCTTCCCAAACAGATTTTGATGACCCGTCATGTTGAAGTAAAGCAAACATGTCGTCTCTAATCGATGATTGGATTAAAGCAATCATTCTCTGTTCAGATGAGAAATTTCTCTTGTCCTCAGCGTTTAAGCTCTTTAGAGGGATTTCTTCATTTTTGTCATTGACTGGTCTGTCATAACCAAACTCCAAACAGAATCAACTTTCATGCGCGTAAGCTTTTGCCCAGTTAATGAACCGCTCCTTCCACCAAGTATAGTCTTCAATACTTTCGAGCGTTGGTGGTTTTGAATGGGTTCCGTGGAAGTTATCATGTTTAATGTTTTCATTGATCGCTTTTGTAATGGATTTCGGTGTGACAGTTGAGGTTTCGGAAGACTCAGACGTAAACGCCTTGTAAAACGTGTTGTAAAACTCTTCAGCCATGATGTTTCTTGTTTATCACTTTGAATATCACATCGAATCACAGCACCTTTGAATCACAACACCTTTGAATCACCTGAATCACGAATACACAAGATTAGTTCAAACACTTATCAAATAACTGAATCAGACTGGTACTTGAACTGGTGAATATTCTGTGCGAACTGAGGTTCAAGTTTGTTCAATCAACTTAGTCAACTTTGGCGCAAAATGGATTTTGGTGCGAATTGAACTTTGATGCGAATTGGACTCTGGTACGAATTGACCTTGGTGCAAACTGACTTAATTTCAAGCGACTTGGTTCAGTTTCACACGACCTGAACCAATTTTGAGCAAATTGATGAACTTTTAAACGATCTGGGATCACTTTCAAACGAACTGGAGCAATTACAAGCGAACTGGAGTTAAACTGGTGTGAACTAGGTCAAAATGGTACGATCTGGTTCATTTCGTGTGACCTTGTGCGAATTGGGGTTCACTTTGTGTGACCTGGTTTCAATCTGGTGTGACCTGAGTTCTTTAAACAACTTGATCAAATCTCAAACGACCTGAGTCGAACCACACGGTCTGGACTAGAAGTTTCATGCGAACTGGATCATTCCGTGCGACCTGGAAGCACTTCGTGTGAAGTGGGTTGCTTTGGTGCGAAGTGATTGAATTTGGTGCGACCTGATATCAAACCGTGTGAACTTTCAGTTCACTTCGTGCGAACTGATGGTTTTTTCAAACTAACTGATGTCTGTTTCATACGAACTGATGACTTTCCAAGCGAACTGATGCAGATGTCACACGATCGGGCATGATTTTGACAAAATTGATCAAGATTTAGGTCGAATTAGGGTCTAATTCTTTCAGGGATTGTTTAAAACAGTATTTCACTTGTTATATGTGAAAATCAAGTCATTTTAACCGTAAAAAGTCGTTTAATTTGGCGATTTTCAGTTGAAAACGTGAAAAGATGAAAAGATGAAGAAATTGATCAATTCTGATGCGATTTTAGATCTGAATTCGATGAAATCCTGTGCGATTCAGTGCGTTTGATCCGTGCAATCGAGCTCCTGCTCTGATACCACTTGTTAGGACCGGTTTTGACTCCAAAACGATTGCGAACCGAACGTGTGACGTGCGGAATCCGTACACGAACGTGACCGAACACACGAGACGTAATATAACTGTGATTCTATTTAAAGATCTGATAACGTACAGCACCTGAATCACGTGAACAATACTTTCTCTCTCTAGACTTTCTCTTTCTAGCTCTAGCTCTCCAAAGCTCCAAATACCAAAAGTCTTTAAAACTAACCCTAACTCTTCTATTTATAGGCCAAGGCTTATAAGGAAGTTCACCTTATTTACAAATATTCCACCTTGCCTTTCTTATCTAAATATAACAATATAAGGCTAGTTAGAACAGTTTCTCAGTTTCTTGCTACGGATCGTATTAACGGAGGCGATAGACATAAATGCACCAACAACTAATAATAAAATCAAAAGTAACATGATAGCCCTTAGCATCTGCAGTTTGTTTCAGATTTTATAATTCAGGCATAGGGTCATCAAATAAGTTGCCCAATCTTACCTCTAAAGCACTCTTAAGTCCATACCAGTTCTGATTAATCACACTCAAAGCTCTCCGCCACCATGTTTGTGATGTCGGGTTTTCTCTGCCTTGGATCATCTGGTGTGTTTTCCACCATCTTAATCTATGTTTTTGGATTTATAAGCTGCATTTCAACACCATTTCATAAAACCTACAGTAACATACTTTACAAATGAATTGGAAGTGGTTAGAAATGTTAGAATTAAGACTAACCTCTTTCACTGTCTCGGCGAGTTCAATCATTGTAAATTCACCGGGATTACCAATGTTGATTGGTCTGGTGTTCTCCCCTTCCATCAGTCGAATAAGCACATCAACTTATTACCATTGCAAAAAAGTCAATGTTTGACCACATTCCACTAATTATATCATAAATGCATAATCATATTATCTTTCAATATAATACCATATCAGAGACATAACAGAAACTGCGAGTTTGGATTCCAGGGGCCTGAACAGTCAAAGGTTTATCACTGCAAGAATTCATCGCACATAGGTAAAATTAACCGAACTTATATTAACATGAATGCATTAATCATTATCATCAATCTATCAAATATCAAAAAGACAATAAACATGTTTGGCAAACCCACAAACATATATTGGCTAGAGATTTAGTATAAATAGGCTCAGTTCGGTTTAAACGTCAAACCCACAAACATGTTTGGCAAAACTTAATAAGATTTTGGTCTAAACCGACTTTGTAAAACTGCCAGATCCACAGAACAATTTAATTTTTTAAAAATCTTTTCAGAAGTATATTTCGTCAAAACTTATCGTGATTGGGTATTTTATGTCAAATATCAAAAGTTTAACAACTTTAAAAGTTAATGTCTGTAGACGTTTACATTTTGGGATGTAAAACCGCATTGCAAAAAGCCTGTAAATTTGTAATTTTCAAGTAGCAATATCAAAAAGAAAAGGCTAAACTATTAAGTTCTTCAGCTTCAAGAGTGTCACGATATTCAAAACAATGTAGTGTTATGTGGGAGATTTTATAGGTTTTAACCAAACTTTAATAGCCCTTTTAACCAAGCTAAACTATAAATCTCTTAGTCAACTTTCTTATCATCGCAAATAGCTTATCGTCGGTTTCATTCACTTTAATCGCCTCAACAACAACTGTGAGAGAGAGAGAGAGAGAGAGAGAGAGAGAGAGAAAGTGAGTTTTAGAGAGAGAGTTAAGAGTTGATAAACGCTCACTAAATTAAAAAAAAAAAAACTTTTTACACGTATATGGTTTGAATTTTGAATCTGTAGCCAGAATTTTGAATCTGACTAGAGGTTTGAATTTTGAATGAACATCAGAGGTTTTATTTATGAATTAAGAGGAGAGCTTTGAAATTTGGGGGAGGGCCAGAGCTTTGAAATTTGAATGTGGGGCAGTGATTTGAAATTTAAAGTGATTTTATATTAAGATTTATGATGCAATCAATGACATAAGAAAAACATTGTTGGACAGCCTCTATGACTGACACCTCAGCTTTTCTTATGTCACTGTGATTTCTCCTTTTATAGAAAATATAGGTTAATATAACGTAATAACGAGGCAACAAAACAGCTACACCCGTCGTAACGCACGGTCCTTCTCACTAAAAATATAATATACATTATATAATATAATACAATACAATATAATATAATTTTAGTATATATTATAGCATTGGAAATATGATTCTACTAAGTAAAATTATCAATGTAATAATCTATTCTTTAATAGAGTTGAATAGAAGGTTATATGTTTACCAATCAATTTTTAACTAGAATTAAACACCTCCCGCGTTGCGGCGGGGCCTAAAACTATGGAAAGTAACATCAATGCCACACCGCTGGTAGCGACTACCAACACTGAAGTTGCGTCGTGTTAATGCGAAAATATAAGACCGAAACATATAACATGAAAAAATTAGCTATGTCGATTTAGGACACACGCGTTGCGACGAACTTGTTACATGGAAAAAAAAATAGACGTAAAAACGTTGAAGCACACACGCACGTTGCGCCGTGTTAACTCGCAAAATAACGTAGAAAAGAATAACTAAGTCAATGTAGGATCCACCCGTTGCAGCGAACTTGCCAAAGGGGGAAAATAGACACATTGCGACATACCTGTCAAATGTGAAAAAAAATAGACGAAAAACGTTGAACCACACACGCACGTTGGGACGTATTAGCTCGCAAAATTTAGAACGAAACGTAAAACGAAAAACTTGCGAAAGATAAAAAGTATAGGGACCAAAGTTGTAAATAAAAAAGTTTTGGGTTAAAACTAAACAAACTAAAAGTGTTAAAATACAAATGATTAAAACTTTTGAGTTAAAAATGAAAAATCACAATTTTTTTTTGAAAAACCCCCAATCCTTGATGTACAACACATAATGCAACAATTTGTTGCAAATTTATATGATGGAAATAACTTTTGGTTAATAGCTTGATGTAATAATAAATTATATTACTCGACTCATTAATTGATCTGACCCTTTAGCTCATAAAACAAAATGTTTTTGTCATGTTAAGTTCTTCGAGAAGAGATTAGTTCTTTTTTTAACGGGAAATTTGGATCACTGACGGACCACTGGAGTATTTTCGTGCCACCAGCAGAACCACCCGATCATATCCATCTCTACTAGGCAATAATGCATGTACACAAATTCAGTAGGAAACCCAATAAATCTGGGAAAACCCCCTTTGTGAGAATCGAACCCATAACCTAATGGTTATAAGCCTTATTTCACCCGCAAAATACCACTAGGCTATAATGACATAGGTGACAAGATTAGTTCTCGTGATATTATAGAATTTTAGCTCTATTTTTTTTCTCTCTTTATTTGTAACATGCTTATGAGATACATACACTATCTAATTCTCGGATGCTATTAGTTAGCTCTATTTTTTTTTTCTCTCTTTATTTGTAACATGCTTATGAGATACATACACTATCTAATTCTCGGATGCTATTAGAACATATATAGAATGCTTTGTTCAAAATAAAAAATAAAAAAAAATTCAGAAAATCTATTAATATGTTTTTATAATATTAAATAAGATCATTGTAAGCATATATCTGTCGATGGTTGTGACATACTATTTATAGTTTGAAGAACAAATAAGAAAAATTAGAACGGTAAAAAAACACTATATCTAAGGTTGTTACATATAATCATATCAAAGTGATAGAAGCACGTCCCAAGTAAGTTAAACTTAAGTTTAAAAAAAAGTAAGTTAAACTTGTCATCTTTCATATTTTTTAAGTTTTATTATTTATAAAATGAGAGAGTAATTATTACTCAATCAAATATAAGATTAATAAAAAGATAGCTACTAGAATATCAAAGTACATAGTTTATATTTTAATTCGAGTTAAATGCCTGATTACTCCCTATGGTTTGCAAATATTACAGACTTGGTCCCAGTGGTTTACTAATTACACACTTGGTCACAGTGGTTATAAAATTGTAACACAGGTGAGCCCAATGGTTGCGTTTTCATAACATGAATTGTCCTTACCAGCTAACACAGTTAAATACTCCAGTTAAGTCCATGTCAAATTACCAAACTACCCTTAGTTATATATTAAAAAAAAACTAAATTATATATTTAATATTTGTGGGTCCCACCCCACTTCTTCTTCAACCTCTGATCTCCACCATCACTACCACCCACTCAACCCAACCCCATGACCACCGCCACCGTCAACTTACCACCACCACCACCACCGTTAACTTACCACCAACACCATGACATCAGCGGCGGCAGCAACGGCGGCAACATCGGCAACATCGGCGACATCAGCGGCAACAATTGCAATTGCACGTCTGCTCTGTTCTTCACAGTTGTTGATGTGAATTGGAGTCCCCGGTCACCGGAATTTGATTCTGTTTTGATTAAGTTTGTATGTAGGGACTGTTTTGATTAAATTGGACTCTCCGGTCACCGGCAGCAACTGCAATTTCCATGTCGGGACTGTTTTGAAGTGGTTGCTATTAAATTTCTATTTAATTTCCATGTCGGGACTGTTGCAGTTGTACCTATTTGTTTAGAGAGAGAAAGTTAGAGATAGAGAGATGGGGGAGAAGAAGATGAGGGGTAGGTCACCTCTTTTTTGTTTTTTTAATTGTTTAGGGACAATTTAGTAATTTCATAAAGACTTAACTAAAAAATTTAACAAAGGTTAGTGTTAAGGACCAAGCGAGTTCATTTTTGACAAGTTTTGATACCACGCGTGTAATTAGTAAACCACTAGGACCAAGTGTGCAATTTTTGTAAACTACAGGGATCAACCAAGCATTTAACTCTTTTAATTCACACGCAAAACTAAATCCAAACTTTATTTCCATTTATTATTATAGATATTTTTGTAGATGATTCTTGAACAAGTCTAGTTCTGCTTATGTGGATATGCATTGCTCACCAAGGAACTAGGTTTTGGATTAAAAAATTTCGCAAACATCTTTAGATTAGGTTGATTATCAAAATCTCTTAGGAATTGGACCTTCTTGATCTCTTTATCATTTAATGTTGTTGATTCTTGACTTAGAGCATCTGGGGGGATAGGCTCATATTTCATAACATTTCTCCAATCTTCGGGGTCTTTTCTTGCTTCATGGATAGTTGCAAGCTAACCATGAAAAAAATACACAACAAAGTTAGACCAAATCATGAATTATGAATAAAGTATGTATTTAATGCCAACAATAACATATACATCTTACCGAAATAAGCGAGAAGAGAACCAAAAAAATAGAGAGATATCTCATTTTTTTATTTGAAAGCTTTGACGAGACAAATATACAATTAACTTGATAGTATTTATAAATAGAATGTGTGGCTTGAGTAGTAAATACTTGTGGGTGTCCTTCGCCTATGGCAAATCCTATTTTATATTACTTTGTAATGTCATCTATATGTTAATGTAATAATCCAAATTAGATTAAGTTAAATTTTTGTTTAAATTTATTATTTATTATAAGATAGTAGATATATATCTTGTATAAAGAATATCATTTCTTAATATTAATATATTATTTAATAGGAGAGAGTTGATATTTATATACGATAACTGTATAAACTTTTTTATTCCAAGAATGAGACACGTGTTTAAAAAGATCTAATATAATATAATATAATATAATATAATATGATGCGATACGATGCGATACGATACAATATACAATACGATACGATGCGATACGATACAATATAATATATTATATTATTTGTAAATTATATTTTGACACTAATTACGAGGTAACAAAACAGGTCTACCCGTCACAACGTGCGGGCCTTATCACTAGTAATATAATATTATGTAATACAGTATTACTATATATGATAACGTGCGAAATATGATTCTACTAAGTAAAATTATTAATAAGTTCCACTTATGGTGGGTCCGGGTGAGTTTTCCCCTCAAAGTCTAAAATTCGAGTCTTAATAATGGGGGTTTCTCATTGAGGGGTTTAAATTGTGGATCTATTGTGCGAGGGGGCTCTCTAGCGCGGACCCGGTTAAGACAACGTATGCTAGACCTTCCGACATTCGCGAATAATTCACACCTTTCAAAAAAAAGTCAAATTATTAATGTAATAATTATTTTTTAATAGACTTGCATAGAAGGTTATATGTTTTACCAATCTATTTTTAATGACTTTTGGTTAACAACTTGATAAAAGTAAATTATATTACTCGACTCATTAATTGATCTGACCCTACCTCATAAAACAAAATGTTATAGTCATGCTAACTTCTTCAAAACAAGATTAGTACTCATGACATTATAGATGTTTAGCTCTATTTTTTTATCTTTATTTATAACATGCTTATGATATACACGCACCATCTAATTCTCGGATATACGCTATTAGAACATATATAAAATGCTTTGTTCAAAATAAAAAAAAAAATAAAAAAGTTAATTCAGAAAATCTATTGATATATCTATACTATATAATAAAAGAAACCTGTTTTGGGACACTTGTCATTCTCTCATTTAATTGATTAAAAATATTAAAGTATGATAAGATTTTATGATATTTATAATTATATTTATAAATTATTACCTATATAGGTATTACGTGTATTAAAGATGGTTAAATATATTTAATATGTATATGATATATATTAAAATGTTTTGTTTAATATACTTATCTAAATATTTATTATGGATAAATATTAATATATATATAATTACCGTGATTAAAATAAAAATCTAAATTAATACAAACTAGATGCTTTACGTATATATAATTTAATAACCATTTTAGCTCCATGGATAATTTTAACAGATTTCACCAATTTTTATTAAAATTCTTATTATTAATAATATTAATTTAATCAAATCTAAAATCTAATCTAATACATTTTTTATTATCAATAATATTTAATCTAATCTAATAAGAATTCATATGAATTCCAAAGTTGATATTAACTTTCAAATAATTAAAAAAAAAATCCGCCTAACATCACAAATGTTTCTGTTAAATTCGATTAATTAATTTGTTCAATAATCACTATTATCTTTATCATTCAGTACGGTTAACCGATTTATCATAATACAACCTCCCACCTATTCAATTATATGATTTTTCAATCTTATATTAACTAAATAAATAAAGATTAATATTCAGTCTTATCCTACTTTAAATATAAAAAAATCCATTGGTTCAGATTAATATTCAATCTTATCCTACTTTAAATATAAAACAAATCCGTTAGTTTTTTTAAATATATTTTTTAATTATTTGGTATATAAAATCATATTTATTCAACCCATGTAATACACGGGGGGGGGGGGGGGGGGGGGTTTAAAAATATAACTTTTTTATTATTTGATAAACAATGTTACATTTATTCAACCCCTGTAATACAATGGTTTTAAAGATATAATTTTTTATTATTTGGTATATAATATTACATTTATTCAACCCGTACAATACATATGGTTCTTATAGATATAACTTATTTTATTATTTAATATATAAAATTACATTATTTAACCCGTGCAATAAAGGAGGCTTTTAAAAAGATAATGTTTTATTATTTGGTATATAAAATTCATTTATTCAACCCGTGTAATACACGGGGTTATAACCTAGTATATTTATAATATGAAATAAGATCATTGATAGTAAGCAGCTATCGGTAAATGGTTGTGCCATACGAATTGAAATTTGATGAAAATAAACCAAAAAACAAAAAATAAAAATTTGAATGGTAAAAAATACCATGTCTAAGGTTGTTATGTATAATCAAAGTGATAGAAGCACGTCTGGAGTAAGTTATAGTTTCCATTTTATTTTATTTTTAAGTTTTATTACTAGATTTTTACCCGTGCCGCGCGTTGCGGCGGCGACATCATGTCACACGCGTGACGATGATGACATTGATGTGTGGCGCGCCACGCATAACGTGTGAATTTACCTTTGAAAGAAATAAACCAATAAATACCTTGAAGTGACACCTACGATCTCATCCTAGCTTTGCATGCTGATTCAATACACAATAATACAAACTAAAGTTAATTTGAAAAGCCCAAAAAATAACAAAGAAATAAAAACAACTATTCGACTACTAATTTCAAATTATGTTGGTGTGATTTAGCAACTAATAACCAAGTTAGTGATAGATTGGTGTGAACAGTTTACATCTATCAATCCTACGAATCTGAAACATAATTAAATAACTTACATTTGGTGGAGTTTTGTGGTTCCTTTAGAGCATTTCACCTAGAGGAAAACAAACCCAAAACAGATTACAAACCTACTGGTTGCCATGTGATATCAGGCGACCATCTCCGAGCATCATAGCATGAGTAAATTGCCTAATCACTTTGTCAAAGCAAAGTAAATCACACGAAGAGGCATTCAAGCTAAGCATAAAGCCAAAACTATTGAAGTAGGGAAAAAATTAAAGGACAATGTCAACAAAGGACCGTTAGCATACAAAACAAAGGAACAATGAGGCTCAGATATGTGAAGCTTATGCCCCGTCAAGATACGGAATACCTCATCTTCAAAATGAAGAGGATAAACTGCCATGGCTGCATAGTTCGACTGTGATGCAAGCACTTAAACACCACAGCATGTCGGCTACCCTGCCAAGACACGGAATATCTCATCTTCAAAATGAAGAGGATAAACCACCATGGCTGCATAGTCTGATTGTGATATAAAAGCACAAACAAATACATGCCAACACTGAACAGTTCACAAAGAGTAAGTTATCATCATAGCCCCTAAAATAAAAAGAAACAATGATCTTTCTACACATGTCGACTAACAAAACAAAGTATGAATCACTCATTCTTTGATGTTTGCAAGGTGGTCCATAAACTGATAGCAAATAGGTCGAATCTTTTGACTATAGTGATCCACACGTATGTAATCATCAACCCCTGTAGATTTGACAAACAATCAAAACATTCAAACAAAAAATCTCAAAAATTCAATTGAAAAGGAGTTTGAAGTGGCCGTAATATAAGAATTTTTGTTAAGAATACACCTTAATAAATATTATCGACGTTGTATGATTCTTTATCACACTCTCACCGGTCGCCTGTTTCGGTGCTACTCCAGTAACGAAGGCGGACCTGTGAGAGACGGTCTTCGAAGCTCCCGGTGTCTGGTGAGTCGGTGGTGGGTGGGTCTTCAGGTGTTGAGTCTTCGGGGGTTGCTTTAGTTGTGAAGGAGAGGGTTTAGAGCAGCGGCGCGTGACGGTGGAAGTGGGAAAGAGAGAGTGGGGATGAGAAGAGTGGGTTTGAGGATGCCATTGCCTCTTGTTTCTGTGTGGTGCTGAAGACTATCTTGTGTGTGCAGGAGTAAAGTAAATTTTTGACGAAAAATCACCTTGCAAAGCATGAATATGAAGACAAAAGAGAAGAAATTATACTAACCTAATGACAGAGGAGAAGTAGAAAGATCACCTTGCAAAGCTTCACACGTCCAATGAGTGGAGTAGAAAGATTTGGAAGAAAAGAGTGGAAGAAAATGAAAAAAGGTAGGTGTCAAGAGATTTAAAACAGAAAGGGTATGTGGCAAAGCCACCAACCTTTCTCTTTAATATTATATAAATTTGTGAAATGAGATATTAATTATTATTCAATCAAATATAAGTTTAATAAAAAGATAGCTACTAACATATCAAAGTACATAGTTTACAGTTTTATTCAAATGCATAACTAAATCCAAACTTTATTTTCATTTATTATTATAGATACTATTGTACATGATTTTTGAACAATACTAGTTCTGCTTAGGTGGACACGCATTGCTCTTAGGTGGACATTCATTACTCACCAAGGAACTAGGTTTTGGATTAAAGAATTTTTCAAACATCTTTAGATTAGACTGTTTATCAAAATCTTTTAGGAATTGGACCTTCTTGATCTCATATCATTTAATGTTGTTGAATCTTGGCTTAGAGCATCTGAGGCATAGGCTCATATTTCATTACATTTCTCCAATCTTCGGGGTCTTTTTTGCTTCATGGATACTTGAAAGTTAACCATGAAAAAAATACACAACAAAGTTAGACCAAATCATGAATTACGAATAAAGTATGTATTTAATGCCAACCATGACCTCTTACCGAAATAAGCGAGAAGAGAACCAAAAAAATAGAGAGATATCTCCTTTTTTATTTGAAAGCTTTGACGAGGCAAATATACAATTAGCTTGAGAGTATTTACAAATAGAACATGTGGCTTGAGTAATATATAATTATGGGTGCATTCACATGTGGCAAATGGGCATGCTCCATAAGATGAGTAATCACATTAACATTAAATGTTTTCATGAGTGATTCAACCTTTTGGTAAAGTGTTATTAACACGAAAAATATATTAATTTCTCCGAGGATGTCGGAGCGGCCGGAAGAGGATACATGGTTCGATGTTCAATCCAAGAAAGTACGCAGGATTTCTAATCAAGGTGCTGCTGCTGAAAAGGTAATCACTAAATTTTTCGTTTCTAATCTCCCTCCAAAGTGCTCTTCTGCGGATCTTCAGGATGTGTTACGGGATTTTGGATTGTATGAGGGTTCTTATATAGCCAGAAAGCTAACATTAATGCGGGGAGATATAGTAACGGGGTGGCTGAATGGGTGGTCAGGAATGATATTGGAGGTGGGGGTAGAACTTTTCTTGATTCGGTGCTGAACAGACACCCGAAGTCGAAAAAAATAGATACTATCAAGATTGACGATAACCTAGAAGCTTTTCGTGGGTGGCATGGGACTTCTCTGATGGGTAAGGTTGTAGATTTTAAGTCGCTGATTTCTTTAAGGACTTTATTGCGGGATAAAGGATGGGATAAAGTGTCGATAAAGTATGTCTCGGGACTTACAGTGATGTTAGTTTTCAAAGACGGAGAGGAGTGTGATCGCTTCTTGGAGAATGTTGATGCGTGGAAAGATATGTTTGGGACTTTAGATAAATGAAATGGGAATAATAAGGTGGAGGATGAGCGTATTGCGTGGTTGCAGGTACATGGAGTTCCACTGCAACTGACCATTGATCAAGTGTTTAACTTGATTGGTGGAAGATATGGTGTCGTGGTACAACCGGCATGTATGTCCGCTAATAATGCTAATTTCTCTAACGTGTATATTGGTATTTTGAGCAAGTCTCACGCGAGGGTTTCAGACCGTATAGATCTTTTGTGGAGGGGTGTCTCCTTTCACATCTGGATCGATGAAGATGTGGGAGAATGGTTACCTGACTGTGTTGAAGAGTTTGGTGCTGGAGGAGATAAGGGAAGCAGTGAATTGTTCTGGAATGACGCGGGAAGGGAGGAGAATGTAAGGAGTATGCCGACTAACGACGTGGACACGGGTTTGAAGTTGGGTGAAATACGACCGGAAGTAATAGTTCAAAATAATGAGGTTAACGAGAATGCCAATGTTTTGGAACAAGGAGCCGAATTCATCATCGAGAGGAGCAGTGAGGTGAATGAGAATAATGTCAACAGGTTAGGGTGTAAAAAGTATCGAAAAAAGATTGGGGTTAAAAATAGAGGTGGATCTTCGAGGTCAAATGAAAGACCTAGGAAGGGAGCCAGGGAAGAAAATGAGCCGTTTGGTATTGATAAACTTATTGGGATTGTGAATTCTCGTCAATCACAAAGTTCTGGTGAGGATAGGGAGGCTAGCGTTTCAACGGGGTTTTGTACACCTGATCTCAATAAATCGGTTGGGGCAGGAGGTGGCTCGGGCGATGTTAGTAGGAATAGGGAAGGGAGGGACCTTGGTCAAGAGGTGGATTATATTGAGGTTCTAGATGAAGTGGCTGAGACTGTGACGTTAGGGAGGGCTTTAGGGGGCCGAGAATATAGAGCAGTTTATTCCAGAAGTTCAACAAGTGATTTCGAATGAAGGTTTTCAAGTAGTGGATCAATGAATATTATGTCTTTAAATATTCGAGGGGTGGGTCTTCGTGCTAAAGCAGAGTGGGTGAGACGTCTTCGTGTTCAGCAACAACTAAGTCTTATTATGCTTCAAGAAACATTGAATTCTAATTTGGACCCGGGGTGGGGGGGGGGGTTTAGAGCGGTTTTGGGGTAGAGGTGATTTCCAGTTCGAATGGGTGGGCTCTGTAGGCCGTTCGGGCGGTGTTCTTACTGTATGGGATCCGGCGGTTTTCTCTTTGGTGGAAGTGAAAAAGTTTGCCAATTGTTTGCTGGTTTCGGGTGTTATTAAGGGGAGCGGGGTTATGAGCCACTATCTTAATGTTTACGCTCCTCAGAATCAGGTGGAAAAAAGAAATCTATGGTCGGAGATTGGTAGTATCATTGGGGTAGGGGATGGTTTTTGGACGGTCGCGGGGGATTTCAATTTAGTGAGACAAGTATCAAATAGAAGGAATTCAAAGTTTTCTTCGTCAGCGGCTCAAGAGTTTAATGGTTTTATTGATGACGTGAATTTGCATGAGTATTCATTGAAGGGTAGGAGATTCACTTATGTTGTTGGAGATAAAATGAGCCGTATTGATAGGATATTTGTGAACTGGAATTTCTTCATGGATTGGCCTAATGCGGAGTATTTGGCTCTTGCTCGTGAAGAATCAGATCATTGTCCGCTTGTGCTGAAGACTGTGCCTCGAAACTTCGGTCCTAAGCCATTTAGATATTATAATTATTGGTTGGGTAGGGAAGATTTTAATGGTGTTGTGAGGAAAGCTTTGGAGGATAAGGTTTTTGCTGGTAACCCAGATGATAGGATTATGAAAAAATTTAGATGGCTTCGGAAAGTGATTGGTGAATGGAACGTGAAAAGAATTGAAAAAGAAAAGCAAGAAAAAGTGGTTTTAGAAGAGGAGCTTCATAAAGTGGAATTGGATATGGAAGCTAGAGATCTGTCAGAAGAGGAAACGTGGGTATTAGAAGAAACGAGGAGAAGACTTAGACAACTGGAAACTTTCATCAGAGGGGTCTTAATCAGAAATCAAGGAATAATTGGGTGAAGCATGGGGATGATAATACGAGATATTTTCATGGATGTATCAATAAAAGGAGAGTCGCGAACCATATTCCGGGTCTTATGGTGAGTGGTGGTTGGGAGACTAAACCGGCAGTGATCAAAAGAGAGGTTCTCACAGTAAGAGTTTCCACTACTCTAACCGGTCCCGTCGTTTCCCTCCGTTTCACATGCCCAAACAATCTCAATCTCCCCTCCTTAATCTTCTCCGATATACTAGCCAATCCTAATCTTAGGTTTGAACTCATATCAATATTTATATAAAATTATTGAGTAAAACCTTAAATGATACAATCAATGGAACAACTTTATTGTAAACAAACTCTTTTCTGAGAATATACCAGCATTTCATTCGATTATTTGTACTAGCCCATCTTCTCAATATGACCACTCATTAAGACCAATCCATTCATAAAACTAGTTTGATGAAACCAAATTTACAAACTAAGCATCAAAACAAACCGTTAACAAAGAAACTTGGTTCTAGCAATCGCATCCCGAGGCCCTTGGATGACTCGTGTTTCCTACGTCAATGGTATCGGGCAGATATCTTCATAGAAAAAAAAGACACCAACGCGTTAGTATAGTTACGGTTTTATCATTTTTTGAAATTTTGGAAGTTGAATTTGGAACTTACATTTCTTCCTCTTCGTTCTTCAACGCGTTCTTGGCAATGACTTCAAAAGCCTCTTCAACATTAACTCCATCCTTTGCAGAGGTTTCAAAATACGGGATATTTCCTTTCGATGCGCACCAGGCCCGTGCCTTTTTCTCAGAAACCTGAAATGGAAGTGTTATCATGACAAAAAGGGTGAATTTGACATTTTGACGGTAAATTTGGTGAAAACTGAAGATTTATTATTTAAAAGGTGAAAGTACCACTCGACTATTGCCACCATCAACATCAACCTTGTTACCTAAAACAACAAATGGGAAATTTTCGGGATCCGAAGGGCTTGCCTGGAAGATATTATCAGATCATGAGTTCATAATGAGCCATGCAACCATATTTCATGTTTAAAATGCCAAAATACATGACGTAAAAGATTATATAAATACCTGAATAAGGAATTCCTCTCTCCAGTTGTTGAGATTATCAAAGGATTTCTGCACATTCACGTCATATACAAGAACACAGCAATCTGCACCTCGGTAAAAAGCGACACCGAGGCTTTGAAATCTTTCTTGGCCGGCTGTATCCCAGATCTAAGATAAAAAGATAACGGATTCAAAGGTCATGCTCTTAAATTTAAACTATGCTTGATAAAAGGATAAAGTTTTCCATGTTTAATAACATATGACCCATTGCGATTTCGCGATAAAATCAAGCGTTTTTTTGTCTAGATATTCATGATCAAATTTCACCATTTGTAGTCAAATTTTCCCTTTTGGGGCTTTTTAGTATGGCAAGATACAAAGATTTTCATTATTACAACAATGAAGCATTAACGTGATTCTCGTGATATTATTAGTTTGTACATAATTTCTTCCAACCTACCATACTAGCACAAAGGGAAAATCTATAACCACCACCAATATCACCATGGTTTGTTTCTGTTTTAAAAGCTAATATGGGAAGTCATCATTAAAATATCTTTCTGCGTACTCGGATTCTGTTTGTTCAAAGAATGAAAAACAATATTATATTGTACGGGTGAAGTTGATGGTAGTCATAATTCACCTTCTACACATGTGCACAAAACTAAACGTAACAAAATGAGCCATAATCATAGAATTTTAATTGTCTGATCTTACTAGTCTGTTACAGAAGTGTCCAAGTAATATCCAAAGTAAAAAACAAACTTCAAAAAGTTTATCACTCATCAACGAGTCATAACTACTAACCTGCAGAGTGAAGAGCCTATCATCAGACTGCACTTCCTTTGTCAAGAAATCAGCTCCTATTGTTGCCTTGTATTGAGGGCTAAACTTCTTGTTGACATATCTAACGGCAGATATAAAGGACAAACAAGAACCATCCACGAAAATAGATTTACTTCTCATAAATCACATTAGTTTTGGTAGGGATGTAAGTACTTAATGTTCAAAGAGTTATACTCAAATACTCAATCATGCCATAGCCTGAATGCTATCAAATTTTCAAATTGTTTTAGAACGGCTTACTCACAAAAAGCACTAATCCTACTCCTAAATCTACGCCTTTTCCCTACTATGGTTCAAATATTTAACAAGAAGTTTATGCTAATAAGAAATACAGACCAAATAAAGGGCAAACATATCCTAACTGACAAAAATTCTTTAAATAGTTAACAGAGTTTATGCTAATAAACACCAAATAATAATTTCTATGTTCCAATTTTTCAGTCACTTGAAGAATTTTTGTTAGTTAGGATCTTACACATTACTAGTTCAAGCCACAAAGGAATAAGGATACTGATTCATCAAAGATGTCTTCCCCACCCTGCACCAACCAAGGATGACAAATTGGTCAGCAAGTCAAATAGTCAATCATGAATATATTATAAGTTCATCAAAAGTATCACAGGAACCCTAGACGATGTAATATGTACAACTTGCTAAGATAAATTCTTAAAAGATAAACAAAGATATCGTGAAAATTAAGTTCAATATCGAACTATATTACCAATAGCAACAATCATCCCATAGAAACCCTAGAGGATGCAATATGCAAAATTGAGAAGCCTAATCGTTAAAAAATGAACCAAAAAACTCATGAAACAGTTAAATTCATATCGAACCGCATCTACAAAAGCAACATTCATCCCACAGAAACCCTAGAGGATGTAATATGCAGAATTGAGCATCCTAATTGTTCAAAAACGAACAAAAAACTAATGAAAAAGATAAATTCACATCTAACAGGATCTCCAAAAGCAACAATCATCCCACAGAAACTCTAAATGATGCAATATACAGAACTGAGAACAGAGAAGCCTAATTGTAAAAAATATGAACAAAAAACTCATGAAACAGATAACTACATATCAAAATAGTTAAGTTCTGTAGAACTGTATCTTTAAAAGCAACAATTATCAAACAGAAACCCTAGATGATGTACAATTTAGAATTAAGCATCCTAATTGTTAAAAAGCGAACTAAAAACTCATGAAAAAGTCAAATTCACATCAAACTGTATCTCCAAAAGCAACAATCATCGCACAGAAACCCTAAATAATCTAATATTTAGAATGATAAGCCTAATTGTTTAATAACGAACAAAAAAACTCCTGAAAAAGTTAAATTCACAGCAAACTGTACCTCCTAAACTAACAACTATCACATAAACCCTAGCAAACAAGAATTAACACAATCTAAACCTACAAACAATCAACAACTGCAACAGTAATCAATCTAACAATTCAAAACCACAAAGTTCACAGTAATTATCACCGAAAACAGTTACGTATACGCTAGTCAAAACGAATCAATCAATTTGACCTAAACAAGAGTAAATCGGATCAGATCAAAATCCAGTAAGTTGAATTATGTATATATAAAGTGATTTAGATTGAAGTACTGACCCGCTGTCACCGAGGATGATGACCTTGAGTAGAGTTCGTCTGCGTGAAGCCATGGATGTTGTGTTATTGGATCGGATCTAGAGAGAGAATCTAGAGAGAGAAACAGATATGTGTGAGTTGAATTGAAATGCAGTAGAAACTAATTCAAGAACACCATTGGATCTTTGTATGGCGTAGGATTTATCGAATTCAAATTGCTTAATTTTTTTTTTTAAATTATATGTTTAAATAATTGGAGAAAAAAAATATGCATTGCTGGACATAACTTTCTAGAATGGGTCAGCTTCTATTTTCTTCTTTTTAATTGAACGTCAAATTTGGAACATTGGAGTATCATCGTGCCACTAGCAGAATCACCCGATCATATCCATCTCCACTAGGCATAATGTCTATACATCAATTCAAGAGGAAACCCAATAAATATAGGAATACCACCCTTGTGGGAATCGAACTCAGGACCTATTGGTCCCAAAGCCTTATTTCACCCCTAAAATGTCACTAGGCTATAAAGCCATGGGCAGGATTGAAGGGGTAAGGTCCCAAAAACCTTACTTCAAGTATTTGGGACCATACCACAACCTCATTCCTCTAACCCTCTTTAGGCCTTGCGCGGCCACGCACTGGTCCCACAAATGGAACTCAGAAGGAAAACATCTTACACCTGCGCGCCAAAAGGAGACTAGCAATCCTTGCGCCAGTCTTCATAACAGGTAAGGATAAAAATCCTAATAAGCATTCCCGCATACACAATATCCAGACTTGGACATTATTTACTTCACCGATACCATACGATAAGGAGCCACACAGGATTACAACTGTAACCTTCTAGAAGGCTCCATTGTCCACCACCCAGACGGTTATAGCCGTCTGGCCACGTGGCATCATCCCGGACTCCCTTGAAGTCACGATGATGGCATGGAATTGAAGAGAGGTTTTCACTTGTCCACTTTCCACGTGGCAATACCCCAACCGTTGATCAAGATCGCGATCCGTGTGCTCTCACACTCGTTAGAGATTAACGGAGGGAAAAATAACCGCTCACGGAAGAAGCACTTTTCGTCAATATTTCACCAACAGGTATTCCCGCCCAAACTTCAGCTATAAATAGTGTCACACCCCGGATTTCCACGTGTCACCGGTGGGCCCGGTGGGGGAGTATCGTGACGTGGTTGGCAACATAATAGTCAAACAACACAATATTTAATATGCACAGCGGTTCAAATGAAAAATATAATTCAACCGAATTTAATATTGTAATATGATGAATCACAACAGTCGATTGTTTATCCACAGACGGATCGAAAAATAAAATGGAAACAGTAGTTCAACAGACTTTAGGCATCTTAAGCTTGCGAGACTCTTTATTGATGCTAAGGAGATAATATCCAGCCAATTACGCTTAGTACCTGCATTTAATCTTTTTTGGGAAAATACGTCAGTTTACACTGGTAAATACATTAAACTGACTCATTTTGGAAAATGATTGAAATTTGGTTTGGATGCACATGGCATAAACATTTTTATTTAACTTGGGGGAATTATTTAAATATATAATCTTGTGAACGAATTACATGTTCCTTGTGCGTTCAGTAGCCCGGATCATGTCCGGGTTAAAGATCAATAGACACACCACATTATTCTTTTGTGCACTGACGGGTGTACGCCTACACCCCGCGCTTAAGTCGTGGCCATTTCGTAAAATGATGCCAAGGATATCCGGGACATGGTCATTAACCCCCCAAAGGCTTTAAGTAACAAGACTGTTTAAACGAGCCGATCAAATTATTCAATTAACCACCCAACGATGGAAGATTTGATGCCCGGTCAAGCGGTATGCTATATACCGTAACCCAAGCCCGTATAGGGAAAATAAGTTAAAAGTATTTACCTGAGCAAAGTATAAATCACAACAAGCAAACGCAAGTAGCTTTTACTGGTACTCCTAATCTGGAACGAAGGTTTATAATAACCTATTAGAATCCGAACGGGTCTTTAGTTAAACTTAAGCTTAGACCGGTTAGTTTCAAAGACACGGTTCGTACGCATGATTAAGCGAAGACCGGATAGAATGTGATTTAGACCCGTCAAGTTCAGATACTTGTTTAATATGGGTATTTCATACACATTCTGGATTTTGAGATAAAACAGATAAGGTTTGACCCGTTTAGGCTAGTTTATGTAAACTAGTTACATAAACCGAACCGAACGCGTAATAAGCGTAACGGGTATACATATGAGCCATTTACAGGTTTCCTAAGTTAATATGCTTCATATATGTTGTGACATCAGTAAGATGTCTTTTATTATGCCCGAAACGAATTTAAACACAAACTATGCCCCGTAGGGGTAGTTTGGTCATTTAAAAGGTTATAAAAGAGTCTAAGTATTTACCTGAGTTATAGGTCTGATATAGTCAGCAAAATACTTATTTTTACTAAGTTATAACAGTAGGGTAAAGTATATATGTGAAATTTATCAATTATAACCAAACTATGCACCGTAGGGGCATTTTGGTAATTTCACATAAGCCGAAAAGCTCAAAACTGAAGTCTGAGTTTAACAACCTTTGCTTACTGTTAAAATATTATAATTTGCCTCAAATATCAGTAGGTATCAACCCTTATATGTTTAAAATAGTTTTAGTACATACTATGCGTTAAAAACGCTTAAAAAGGCGATTAGAAGCCATTTCCGGCTTCGATACATAAAGCTGATATTTTTACTATTCCAGAAGGCTTAAAATGATTTATTTATCATATGTGATCAGTAGCAAAAGGTTTGGAATCATTTAGATATGTAAAACTCATTTCATAGCCCGTAAGGGCAAAACCGACAATTACCCGATTAAGCCTATGACTATAAGTTATGCTCAGCCTAAAATTAATTAAAAATCTTCAAAAATCCCAAAATAATATATTACATCAGTGGGTAAAGATTTTGATATTAAAAAGTAGGCTTAACTAGTCAATACGCTAATTACGCCGTTTAATTAACTTAAAGCTTTCAATTTACGCTAACGAGCATAACTCTTAATCTATACCTCAAACTGATGTCAAATTTTGTATGCAAGTTTAAATATCAGTAAGTAAAGTTTCTACTCTTTTACATTTCCAAAAATCACATTTTAAGGTGAAAAGGGCATAATGGTCAACATATGAGCAATTAACGGAATCATGCATATTAATTGGATAATAATGATCCGAGGTGTATAATCAAAGAAGGTTATACTAGCATGTAACCTGGTCCAAATGAAGCTCTAAGGTATTTCTAAATCATACCAAAACGGATCAGAACTAAAGTCAAAGCAAAAGTCAAAGCTTTGCGACTTTCGGTTCCGAACCGGGTCTAAACATAAAATTGTCGGGTTGAACATGTTTAGACATTTTCTTATACTAATTACCAAGTTATATTAATGATCAAACAGGTTGTATGTGTTCTACATTGCTAATTATGCATAAATTTGAATTTAAGTATCCTGTTGACTTTTTAATAACAAGTTTGACCCGACATTTGACCTAGTTAGAGTGGGAATCAGGGGAAACCCTTTTAAGGGTTTATTACCCACATAATTACCAACTTATAACTACTTTCAATTCAACTAATCACTGGACCATTAGTGATTAATCGCTAAGTCAACCGTTAATTATGACGGTTTGACTTTTAAGCTAATTACTAAGCAAAACTTAATCAAGGAAGGTCAAGGGTGCTTACCAAAGTCCTAATCACGATTAGGGATGCTTGGTGTCTGCTCTTGAGCTCCAGAAAGTCCCACAATTGCAGATGGAATGAATGCAAGAATGTTGCAACATTGAAGGCCTTTTATAGTGATTTCAAACACCTTAGATTGTTAACAACTCAAGCTATTATGGACCATGAATCATCAACACATGTCCCTAAGGGCTAAAAATCAGTTTAGGCAACTCCTGGAAGTGTTAAAGGGCAAGACATGTCGTTTGAAAGGCTGAACAGGCAACAGAAAACGAGTTGCTGCATCTGATGCTTGCTTGCACACCGTAACAACCACAGTGTTGAGGTGCGCAAGCCTTTGGCCAGCAAACAGAATTTTTCAAATGTTGACAGCTTTGACCCCTGGACTTCCAAACTTGATTTCCGACACCTCTAAGGCTCGTTAAACCATTTTTAAGGCTTTATAATGATGCCTAAGCATAGAGAGCATGAAACATGCTCAAAAATATGCTGGATGTCGGTTCGTTTGGTCGTACGGTCACGTTGTTCGACTAATTACGACGAAACACGGACGGACGCGAAAAACAATCCAAACGACGCGACAAATGGAATTTTATCAAGCCAAACACTAAAATAAAATATTTTAGTGCTTACATAAATTTTTGGGTGTCCGGGAATATTCAGAATGTAAGTTATGCGTGTAAACACAAACTTGTGCGCTTTTTGACACTTTTAGTCCCTGCATGACTTAAAAGTTTAATTGTGTGCATCAAACACCTCTAAGCCTATATCTAAGCTATATTAGGGATAATTATGGTATGTTTATCTCATGGTCATATTTCGGAAGGTCCGATAACATACGAATCGGTATACTTTAGCAGTTTGACGCTTTAGGTCCTTTTAATGCGCAAACTTGCGTAACTCATCATTTAGTAGTATTGAAGCCTTATCTAATTCATATTAGGAATTCTTGAAAGTATTATTAAGCATCATAATGCTTTGGGCTCGATAAAAGGCCATTCAGAGGTATAATTAAACATATTGACACTTCTAGTCCCTTATACTTGCAAAGTTGCGCGTAACTTCACTTTTAGGCATAAAAGCCTTGGATGGCCAATGATTGGCAATCCCGAGAGTAAAATCAAATATCATGAGGCTCTCAGTTTGTTAAAAGGTCACTCAGAGGTAAGAATTAACATGTTGACGCTTTTAACCCTTTTCTGCGCAAACTTTCAATTTATTACATAAACGGCTACACTTGATTAACAAGTGGCTCATTTGTGAATATAAAACCATAAAAGGTTAATTAGAAACTTATTTTAGGTATGATAATACTTCCAGTTCTTTCATAATCAAAGTTTTTCGATTTTTCGAAGAATTAGTCCTTTGAATTCAATGTTTGACTTCATTAGGATTTATTACACGTGTCAATACTTTATTGGACGTGATTTTTCGAGGTGTTACATCCTCACCCCCTTAAAAGAAATCTCGACCTTGAGTTTTGCTAGAATAATGGAAGTATTTTCTGAAGTAGCATTGACTTAACTTCCATAGTATATTTGGGCCTCTAAGGGTATCCCAATTGACCTATACGATAGGTACATACTCTCTTTCGGAGCTTCTTAACCTGTCGATTCTTAGTCTATACAGTTTTATTATCTAATCATAAAGTTTCATTAATCTGCCTATCATTACTTGATAATGTTTTTCGGCTTATTGGCGAAACACATCCTTCAGTCACTAGTGTGTAATGTATTGCGAGCTCCGCCAAGCTCCTTAAATAGGTTTTAGCTCGTAAGCTATTTAATCTTGATACATTCGATTTCCTTCGAATGGTTCTATATATTCAGAGCTTAACTAGCCTGAAAATTTAACAATTTGGTACACCCTTCGTGGGTGATATCCCTTGTTGAACCCTATTCCTTAACAAGAATTTAGGAAGGTTGCTACCTTCCATCAATCCTTGATTTTTCTGCCGAATACTGGCAACTTACCGATAATTAGGGATTTGTGTGATCTTATTTGTTGTTTCTAATGCAACTTTCAGATCCTGATAATTGGACTTACCAATCCATTGTCCTAACAATAGATGTTTAACATTCCATCTTTACAAGGTCTCCAAGGGAGCAGCCTTGATGCTTACATATCAACTATTATAGCAAAGCTTATCTTAAGGTGAGATGGTTATTCCCACCACTACTTAACTAATATTAAGGAATAGCTAATCCTTGTCGTTAGTCGAACAATTCGACGATCCTGGGTAGCTGATGGCAATTCTTAATCGTTGCCTAATTAGGGTTGCGGTAATGTATGCATAAGCAAAATGAACCGTCTTTCTTATCTAACAATATCAAACTCTTGGAATATCGAGTTAGGCTATATGAACCCTCTATTTTAAAACTTAGTAAATCAAGGTTTCGATTCTTCCAATGATGGTACTAGCCGTCTTGGAGATTTCATAATAATACAGCCTTAAATGGGATATAAATCTTAATTCTACCTGCCTCTCAGGGTAAACAGGGAAATCTTAGGAGAAGACAGTCAAGATACGAGGAGGTTACAGAGATTTCCATATCTTAGACTCCAGTTCACCCATCATTGCTTGTGTCAAATAAGTGACACCTTTATGTTACTAGTCCACGAATTCCTTAATCGGAAACATTTACTGGGACAATTCCATTCTGGATATCTCCTTTGAATACCATTAGTTGACTTTAGTACCATATGACCTCTCGAAATATCTTTGTGGTCCCATGCATTAAACCCCCATATTGATCAGGCATGGAAGCAATCTATGGAATTTAGTAAGATACACCAATTCTCATATGGCGCTTTTATCATACTATCTGGGATTCGGAATCGATAGAGATTAAAGAGATATCAACTATATATGTTGACGCACCTCCTCTTAGAGAGAAGACATTTCGAGACTTTACGACTGAAGGTTTCTGATAGGAACAAAAGAAATGATTCTTCCGATTTTGCCTGTAACTTTTTCCTTACACTTAATATCTAGGGTTTTTATGCGAAAATTTCTAAAAGTTTGCTAAGCTTAAGATCTTATGAGAGACTTAGCAGCATCTTATCCCAACGTATCTCCTTGAGTGGCCAAAGGCTCACCATAAGGAGTTTTGATAACTACTAGCTTCTTATCATCCGCAATATGGGCTTGGCTACCAGACGACCAACCCATTCTTATCACTATATCGAGTCCTTTATTATATAACTAGAAACGAGGACAGCAGAAAAGAATGATTCCTAATGGATATAAAACATCCATCTAATATTGTTGAAGCAGTCTCTGAGGTACTATCGATCAATTTTACTTTACAGTTAATGTTTAGAGTTTTAGCAGGCAGCTTTAATGATTTTAAAAAATCTATTGTCTACGAAAGACTTATCTGAACCTGAATCAATTAATACTCTGGCATGAGCATTATTGATAAAGAAAATACCTGTTGTGACATTGTTATTCTGAATAGTCTCCTGAGCGACCATTTGAGAGCTTCCAGCTTCGGTCTTCTTAGCCTCCCTAGGGTTCTTGGTTTTATTTGGGCAATTTGTCTTGATGTGCCCTATTTTATTGCAACCATAGCAGGTTGCGTCTCCCAATCTCTGGCAATCCAAAGTCTTATGTTCCTTGGCCTTGCAGATTCCACAGGGTAGAGGCTGAGATTCATATCTACATTTCCCGAGGTGGTATTTCCTACAGGTTTTGCATCTGGTCTTTTCACCGGACTGTTGTTTGTCCTTCAAATTCTTCCTAGACTTAATTGCTCCTTCCTTGGCAGCCTTAGGGCAATTAGTACTGATGTGGCCCTTTTCGTCGCAGCTGAAACAGTTTGCATTCTTTATGTCCCTACATTCGTGGGACTAGTGGCCAGCTCTTTTACAGATGCCACATTGCTTTATCTTTTGGTTTGATCGACACTGTCCCCAGTGTCTTCTTTTGCAGGCTTTACATTCGGGTTTTGCCTCCTTTGGTTTGGACTGGTTATAGCTTGAACCGGTCTTACTCTTTTTGTAACCTTTATTTGGGGTATCATCGCACATTCGCTTATAATCCTTCAACACACGGTCCACAGCGTTGCTTACGGCTGTATTTATCATAGCCTGTAACTCGGTGCTTATTAAGTTCAGTCTTGCATCATCATTCTGATTAACTGGATGATTGTGAGCTTCAGGGAAGTCAGCCATGGTGAAGCTTTGAAGGCTACAAACCAAGTAGTAATAATTGGTTTAAGTATATGGTGAATTGTCGAATTTGATGATTATTTAGCCATGGTACAAATAAACCATATAGGCGAATAGGTAGTATTTAATTCATTTGATTATGCCTTGCCTAAGTTTTTAAATAAACCATCTTTGGCGTTTAAACGGAATATAATCCTTTATATTTATTAGACAGGGGGCATAAGTCACGACTGCCAATGTCATACTGACATCTCTTATATATATAGCACAAGGGCTTGTTCCAAAGGACTTTTGATGGCTCAGAGGCCTTGTCACTAGGGAAATTGTAAAACATAATCAATGATTCCTTTGGATCGGAAATTTCATAGTTCATTGTCTTGACAAGAAGTTATGAAATAAAAACTACCTTTTTCATGCATTCATCTTTTCCCGTATGTATACATCTCGAATGGATGTTTTGATGCATACATCGTGTTCGACATTTATTAGCCATGATTCCTATCGATCGCTTATGCTAAAAGGGGTTTGGAAGTTCCTAATATAAAGATGACAAGCGTGGTTTTATTGCATCACCTTTGTCAGAAGTGTTAACATGTTTGCAGATGTTAACAAGGATCTGAATCTCTTTTTTAAACAGGTCTTACCATCTTAGCTAGGTCTTTAAAGACATTCAAGCTAGGTTATACCCTTTAAGGGTCTCTTTTAATATTTAACTGGCAGGAAAGGAATGGTATTTATTTTATTCAGGATTTTTACTATTAATCCCAACTTATAAGTCAGTAATAGCACAAAAGGCTTAGTCGCGTGGACAAGTTTAATTTATAAGTCATGATTCTCGTAGAATCAAGGTATTTAGGCTCGAACGTTTGTTCACTGCCTTTGCTTGACAGGGAGTTGTAGGCTACCATTGCCTTTAGTCTCAAAGGACATTAACTATAGCCCGTAGGCACTTCCCTTCTAAGGGACGTTTATTACGGAATTGCCCCTTAGGGTAATTCATTAACCATGGTAAACAGAGACCATATTTGGTTAATTTATTAATCATATTTATTTAGGATTTCTATTATAATTTATCCTAATTATAAACAATAACTATATATATTAGCACATAAGGCCTAGTCACCAGGACAAATTTTTTAAATTATAAGCCAGGATTTCAGAGAATCGAGGCATGAAGGTTTGAACATAGTCCATTACCTTTTCTGACAGGGAGTCATAGCTACCACTGTCTTTTGGCCCATATGGAAATGAGCAAGGCCCGTAGGCATCATATTACCACGTATGGTCAAAATATGATCATCTTAATTGATGATTTAAACCCATGATTCAGAGATCATTAAGTTGGGTTTGGAATCTTTGGAAAGATCCCTATATAAAAATGACGTGTGTGATTTTAACGAATCACGTCTGTCAGGAGCGTTAACATGTTTTCAGATGTTAACTGGGATTTGAATATTTTAAACAGGTCTTACCATCTTGGCCAGGTCTTTATAATGACACTCAGGCTAGGTTTCACTCTTAAGATTCTTTTAATATTTAACGCAGAGCAATCCTAACTGAAATGTTAACGAGGATCTGAATCTAATTGTGGAACTACCGTCTTGGCCATGTCTTAATGTGACACGTGGCTAGGTCTGGTCCTTTTTAGATTTTGCCATTTTATTATAATGGTAGATCTTATAATATAGGAATGATATTTTAAATATAATCGTTCTTTTAAAATTTAAACAAGTATATGGTTGCCATAAACGGGACTTCTACTGAAAATGACTCGCCCATGCAAGGGCTAATCAGAAAAATAACAAAGGAACCAAATAAGGATAAAATAAAACGAATTTGAATTTGTCCTATGTTCTCGTCTAGAGTCAAGAATGTGAAATTGTATAACTGAGATTAAACACAAAAGGCTAGTGTTTAATCCACTCAGTGTTGGCTCTGATACCAACCTGTCACACCCCGGATTTCCACGTGTCACCGGTGGGCCCGGTGGGGGAGTATCGTGACGTGGTTGGCAACATAATAGTCAAACAACACAATATTTAATATGCACAGCGGAAGCAAATGAAAAATATAATTCAACCAAATTTAATATTGTAATATGATGTATCACAACAGTCGATTGTTTATCCACAGACGGATCGAAAAATAAAATGGAAACTGTAGTTCAACAGACTTTAGGCATCTTAAGCTTGCGAGACTCTTTATTGATGCTAAGGAGATAATATCCAACCAATTATGCTTAGTACCTGCATTTAATCTTTTTTGGGAAAATACGTCAGTTTACACTGGTAAATACATTCAACTGACTCATTTTGGAAAATGATTGAAAATTGGTTTGGATGCACATGGCATAAACATTTTTATTTAACTTGGGAGAATTATTTAAATATATAATCTTGTGAACGAATTACATGTTCCTTGTGCGTTCAGTAGCCCGGATCATGTCCGGGTTAAAGATCAATAGACACACCACATTATTCTTTTATGCACTGACGGGTGTACGCCTACACCCCGCGCTTAAGTCGTGGCCATTTCGTAAAATGATGCCAAGGATATCCGGGACATGGTCATTAACCCCCCAAAGGCTTTAAGTAACAAGACTGTTTAAACGAGCCGATCAAATTATTCAATTAACCACCCAACGATGGAAGATTTGATGCCCGATCAAGCGGTATGCTATATACCGTAACCCAAGCCCGTATAGGGAAAATTAGTTAAAAGTATTTACCTGGGCAAAGTATAAATCACAACAAGCAAATGCAAGTAGCTTTTACTGGTACTCCTAATCTGGAACGAAGGTTTATAATAACCTATTAGAATCCTAACGGGTCTTTAGTTAAGCTTAAGCTTAGACCGGTTAGTTTCAAAGACACGGTTCGTACGCATGATTAAGCGAAGACCGGATAGAATGTGATTTAGACCCGTCAAGTTCTGAGACTTGTTTAATATGGGTATTTCATACACATTCTGGATTTTGAGATAAAACCGATAAGGTTTGACCCGTTTAGGCTAGTTTATGTAACCTAGTTACATAAACCGAACCGGACGCGTAATAAGCGTAACGGGTATACATATGAGCCATTTACAGGTTTCCTAAGTTAATATGCTTCATATATGTTGTGACATCAGTAAGATGTCTTTTATTATGCCCGAAACGAATTTAAACACAAACTATGCCCCGTAGGGGTAGTTTGGTCATTTAAAAGGTTATAAAAGAGTCTAAGTATTTACCTGAGTTATAGGTCTGATATAGTCAGCAAAATACTTATTTTTACTAAGTTATAACAGTAGGGTAAAGTATATATGTGAAATTTATCAATTATAACCAAACTATGCACCGTAGGGGCATTTTGGTAATTTCACATAAGCCGAAAAGCTCAAAACTGAAGTCTGAGTTTAACAACCTTTGCTTACTGTTAAAATATTATAATTTGCCTCAAATATCAGTAGGTATCAACCCTTATATGTTTAAAATAGTTTTAGTACATACTATGCGTTAAAAACGCTTAAAAAGGCTATTAGAAGCCATTTCCGGGTTTGATACATAAAGCTGATATTTTTACTATTCCAGAAGGCTCAAAATGATTTATTTATCATATGTGATCAGTAGCAAAAGGTTTGGAATCATTTAGATATGTAAAACTCATTTCATAGCCCGTAAGGGCAAAACCGACAATTACCGGATTAAGCCTACGACTATAAGTTATGCTCAGCCTAAAATTAATTAAAAATCTTCAAAAATCCCAAAATAATATATTACATCAGTGGGTAAAGATTTTGATATTAAAAAGTTGGCGTAACTAGTCTATACGCTAATTTCGCCGTTTAATTAACTTAAAGCTTTCAATTTACGCTAACGAGCATAACTCTTAACTATACCTCAAACTGATGTCAAATTTTGTATGCAAGTTTAAATATCAGTAAGTAAAGTTTCTACTCTTTTACATTTCCAAAAATCACATTTTAAGGTGAAAAGGGCATAATGGTCAACATATGAGCAATTAACGGAATCATGCATATTAATTGGATAATAATGATCCGAGGTCTATAATCACAGAGGGTTATACTAGCATGTAACCTGGTCCAAATGAAGCTCTAAGGTATTTCTAAATCATACCAAAACGGATCAGAACTGAAGTCAAAGCAAAAGTCAAAGCTTTGCGACTTTCGGTTCCGAACCAGGTCTAAACATAAAATTGTCGGGTTGAACATGTTTAGACATGTTCTTATACTAATTACCAAGTTATATTAATGATCAAACAGGTTGTATGTGTTCTACATTGCTAATTATGCATAAATTTGAATTTAAGTATCCTGTTGACTTTTTAATTACAAGTTTGACCCGACATTTGACCTAGTTAGAGTGGGAATCGGGGGAAACCCTTTTAAGGGTTTATTACCCACATAATTACCAACTTATAACTACTTTCAATTCGACTAATCACTGGACCATTAGTGATTAATCGCTAAGTCAACTGTTAATTACGACGGTTTGACTTTTAAGCTAATTACTAAGCAAAACTTAATCAAGGAAGGTCAAGGGTGCTTACCAAAGTCCTAATCACGATTAGGGATGCTTGGCGTCTGCTCTTGAGCTCCAGAAAGTCCCACAATTGCAGATGGAATGAATGCAAGAATGTTGCAACATTGAAGGCCTTTTATAGTGATTTCAAACACCTTATATTGTTGACAACTCAAGCTATTATGGACCATGAATCATCAACACATGTCCCTAAGGGCTAAAAATCAGTTTAGGCAACTCCTGGAATTGTTAAAGGGCAAGACATGTCGTTTGAAAGGCTGAACAGGCAACAGAAAACGAGTTGCTGCATCTGATGCTTGCTTGTGCACCATAACAACCACAGTGTTGAGGTGCGCAAGCCTTTGGCCAGCAAACAAATTTTTTCAAATGTTGACAGCTTTGACCCCTGGACTTCCAAACTTGATTTCCGACACCTCTAAGGCTCGTTAAACCATTTTTAAGGCTTTATAATGATGCCTAAGCATAGAGAGCATGAAACATGCTCAAAAATATGCCGGATGTCGGTTCGTTTGGTCGTACGGTCACGTTGTTCGGCTAATTACGACGAAACACGGACGGACGCGAAAAACAATCCAAACGACGCGACAAATGGAATTTTATCAAACCAAACACTAAAATAAAATATTTTAGTGCTTACATAAATTTTTGGGTGTCCGGGAATATTCAGAATGTAAGTTATGCATGTAAACGCAAACTTGTGCGCTTTTTGACACTTTTAGTCCCTGCATGACTTAAAAGTTTAATTGTGCGCATCAAACACCTCTAATCCTATATCTAAGCTATATTAGGGATAATTATGGTATGTTTATCTCATGGTCATATTTCGGAAGGTCTGATAACATACGAATCGGTATACTTTAGTAGTTTGACGCTTTAGGTCCTTCTAATGCGCAAACTTGCGTAACTCATCATTTAGTAGTATTGAAGCCTTATCTAATTCATATTAGGCATTCTTGAAAGTATTATTAAGCATCATAATGCTTCGGGCTCGATAAAAGGTCATTCAGAGGTATAATTAAACATATTGACACTTCTAGTCCCTTATACTTGCAAAGTTGCGCGTAACTTCACTTTTAGGCATAAAAGCCTTGGATGGCCAATGATTGGCAATCCCGAGAGTAAAATCAAATATCATGAGTCTCTCGGTTTGTTAAAAGGTCACTCAGAGGTAAGAATTAACATGTTGACGCTTTTAACCCTTTTCTGCGCAAACTTTCAATTTATTACATAAACGGCTACACTTGATTAACAAGTGGCTCATTTGTGAATATAAAACCATAAAAGGTTAATTAGAAACTTATTTTAGGTATGATAATACTTCCAGTTCTTTCATAATCAAAGTTTTTCGATTTTTCGAAGAATTAGTCCTTTGAATTCAATGTTTGACTTCATTAGGATTTATTACACGTGTCAATACTTTATTGGACGTGATTTTTCGAGGTGTTACAAATAGAAGGATAATTCAGATATAATTCTCAAGTTACATTCACTTCACTTTCACTACTTCTTCTTCTTCATAAACCTGTACTTATTCTCACGCCGGAGGGTGGTCACGGAGAGAACCCCCATTCTCCCCGTGGTGAGTCTAACGGTGGTTGTTTTGTAGTTACTGTGAGAAGAAGGAGAGCTGTTACCCACGAACCGAACGAGGAGAGATTAACCCTTTTATGCAGATTCAAACCCCCTGGTTCAGTTGATTTTGATCAATTAAACTAGTGTTTCTTCATTGGCGCCCACCAATTTCTCAGTTTCACCCATTTCTTCTCGTTTCGATTCACTTTTTCCTTCATATGGCAGAAAATTCATCATTTCACCCATCAGACCCTCGATCTAAAATCAAGGGTTCTGCAACCCGAGATATCCAGATCGACGGAATCACGGGCAATGAAGGTAGCAACAAAAGTCATCTGGAAGGAAACGACCCCCTGGCACAAATAGGAGTCTGTAACCGTCCAGATCTACTCCAGTAGAAAACTCCAGAATACTGGTTCTCCAGGTTCCAGATCGCCATGAACCAAATTTTTACACGAAATATTAGATCCGAGTTATTAAACAACAGATCTGATATTCAAGAAGGAAGTAAGGGAAAAATCGACACTACAGTATTTGTGACATCTGTGCCTCCACGGCCATCAAACAAATACCAAATCAATGAAATATTGTGTTTCATACTTGGGATTTGTATAAATATGTGTATCATTTGCACATATCAATTCTTGTTCGATTTCGAGCTCTAAATCGCTTTCTGGAAAGTTATACGCGAACCGATGCGTAAACATAATCAGTTTAATGCGACAAACACTCCGGAACAGTGAAATGGGCTTGACATACCTTAAATAACCTTTACATAACTTAGAAATAAGTTTTGGAGGGTTTGGTGTGTCGAAATCAAGTTTATTCGATCACAGGGACTATTTGTGTCAAACTGCAAAAGTCTGCTGATTCCTATGGTGTCAAACATTCCGGAACTTGACCATAAGTTAAACATACCATAAATATCCTTTACATAGCTTAGAAATAGGCTTTGAGGGGTTCGGTGTGCTAAAACGAACTTATTTGGTCAAACAGGGACTAAAAGCGTCAAAAAGTGCATAAGTTTGCATTTTCGCGCATATCTTACGTTCTGAATATATCCGGACATCCAAAAATTTATGTAATAATTAAAATATTTTATTTTAATGATTGGAATGCTCAAATTCCATTCGTCGCGTAATTTGGATCGATTTTCGCGTCCGTTCGAGTTTCGTCGTAAATAACCGAACAACCGCAATCGTACGGCCAAACGAACCGAAATCCGAGATGTTTTTGAGCATATTTCATGTTCCCTAAACGGGTTAACAGGGTTTAAACGCGTCGAAAATGGCCTAAACGAGTTGCAGGGACCAAAACTGACAAGTTAGCAAACTTTCTGGAACTGGGCATGTGGTGTGGCGGCACACCACCACCCTATTTGGGCAGAAAGTCATGTTTCAGCAATGGCAGGTCTATTTTCAGCATTTAACTTGAAGTTTAGGGTCTTTTTTGTAACATTTGCAATACCGTATGATGGTTTATGGGCACCCCTATGTAACACCCTAATAATTAATAACTTGAAAATGACGTAGCGGAAATTTGAGCCCAAAAATTTTCTTTCTCTACTAGCCATGTAACATACTTGATGTCTAATACTAGAAATATTTAATACTTGACTAAAAGATTTACATCGTTCATACTTAATTATCGCATCCATTTACATATAAAATCCTCAGTTATGTGACTACTCTTCCCGTACAATTCTTGCTCTTGACTCGATCTTCAATCCTCCAGTACTTTATACCGATGTTAATCTGTGTAACCTACATTCACCACAAACATGCACATCATTAGAATATAATAACTACAATTCATAATCTATCATACATAATTAAATGACCACGCCGCATTCTTTATATTCTTGCAAGTCCTTTCGATCATTCTTCCACGTATAATCTAGCATTCCAATTCCTTAAAATTGCACAACGGATTTCTATAGCATACCTGCAAATCTCATTTGATACTCAAGGCATACGATTAGCAACTTAATACTCAAACGTTTTGAAGCTATGAAGACATCTATTCAAGCCCCATTCCTTCGTGTACCATAAATACTACATCGTGCCTACGTACATCCGTGTGTATACTTATAGTCATCTAATACATACACCCTTACATACGTACATATATATATACAAGCTCATACGTAGCACTTACACAATTCAATATGGTTTACTGATGTGTCCTAATTACAACCTCCGAGTAATAAAACATGAGTGAACAACTCACATACACACTTACTCCTATTTATAATTACTTAATAGTTTCATATATTGAAATGAAATTGAACCTATACATACCGGCCCACAAACTTAATTCATCTCCCCGCACACTCGCGTACACACCCCATTCTTACTCACGCTTCCTAAACGCTTTTTAATTGACTTTCGGGTACTTTTCGGATCTTAAAGATGAGTTCCATACTCACCCGTAGCTTATCAATCCATTTGGTAGGGCTGAGGTACATTATAGAAGCTTATCGGGGCTTGGGATGGGTTCACGAGGTCCGAAATCAAAGAAAAACAAAGAAATGCATAAACTTTTTATTTTGTATCTGACCTCCACCGTAAGCTACGGTGGCTACCGTAGCTTACGGTGGCCATGAAATCCTTACGGTGACAACCTACTGCCTTACGGTGGAAAAATGGCTTTAGAGCCTACCGTAACTTATGCTGGCTACCGTAATTTATGCTAGCGCCCAGATCAACTTTCCATTTTAATACCAAAACTCGCATAACTTGCTCGTTTTGCATCTGTTTCCCTTGAAACTTGTTTCTAATTGTTCATAAAACATTTCCCTACCTAATTAACTAAAAATCCATACCTTGAGGTCCTTAATCATTATGAATTACATTGCCGTTACACGATTCATGCATATATGTTCGACCCGTTTGATTTCGCCATGCACTTTTCATTACCTTGTGAACTATTAACAACTTATTACGACTTTCCTTTCCATTTACTTACCTTCTCAATCATTTCTACAAGACTCCTAACCTTCATAAATAGACTTTAATTATATACTAAGAAGTGAGGTTCGGAACTCACTTACGCAAATCATACCAAAATGAGTAAACTCTCATTTTGACCCGTTTCATCGACTTAACGAAAATCTTTACTTCTACATACCCATACCTTTCTAAACTCCAGTACCATTCCAAAATAACTAATTCATAACTGTACTTTACTACATTAAGGAGTGATTCCGGATAATCACTAATTTGGTACTAATACTTGATATCATCGTCTAATTTACGTTTCGACACAACTACTAACATTTATCATACAATAAATCACTTTACCAATAAAGAGGGAGTCCGGAAATTACTTACCTCGAGTGCCCGTTTCGTACATACTTCCTCATATTGTCACGGCCCCCGACCCGGTTTGACCCGTTTCAGGAGCCGCGGGACAGAAATCCCGTGGTATTTAATTAATTGAGTTTAGTAGCGGAAGATTATCATCAAGATCTTTTTAAAACTGAAATATTTCCCGATTATTTTATTTCACAACTCGGGATATAACCCCGGTAATTTACAATCATTTGATTTCACGAAGAAATCTTTTATTTTTACAAAACATGTTTCTTTATTTTATACTGAGCCACTTCCTTGAGCTTGTAGTGCTTTTATGGCACTTTTTCCTAGATCATAACAGATCACCTGAAACATGTTTGAAAAAGGTTTTGTCAGCGGGAAATACTGAGTGAATCATTCTATTTACATAAAATGATGTATAGTTATCAATTACAGCATAAGAGCGATTACAATGGCTTCTATCTTATTTTTATCTGGCGCTCTGTCACAATGGTGACAAGTCACAATGGTGACGATGGTCATACCACTATTAGATCAATGAACCTAGATAGTGATGATTATCCCTAGTAGGTCAATGAACCTAACTGGGAGAAAATTAGTAATGTGCACAATACCCCACTAGCCAGTGATTCAAGATATCCACGACTTAGTCCCTGTAATTATAACTTTTGAAAATAATTTGAGGTATTGTAAAATAGTTGATAAAAAGAGAATGACTCACATTGCAGATTTAATTTGAGCAGAGTTTAGCCTACTGATTAGCCTTTTAACCTAAATTTAATAACAGACACACAATTCTGGGTTAGTAATCAATACAGCATTTACGATAACTCACGAGATCAACCCTCACAACGAATGACAAAGTGCTATGCTTAAACATCCATCGATTTAACGACTAATGACAAAGCATCACCCTAATGTGGGCAGCACTTAAACATTCATTGAGTACATTGATCGATCGGAAAATGAATCGTAATAGCGATCGAGTTAATACCCTGATTGCGGCGTCGATTAGTGATCCGTGTGTGTTAATTGTGGTAAACAGAACGTATCTCAGTGTATATTATGAGAATTTACGTCGTTTCAGTGCCCAAAATCAAGTCCCAGACACCCCTATTTATATCTGAAAAATGATCCCTGTCGCGTGTCGCGACAGGTCTTCCTGTTCCTTTCGCGTGGCGCGAGGGGTGACATTTTAGGGTAGGGTAGGTACGTGTCCAGGTAGCTTAGCTGAGTTGGTCTCGCATTAAAATTCACAATACCCGTAAAACTGTTTAGATATTACCAACCAGGGTTTACCCCCCCTGAGTTTTAGGGGCCCCGATCCTGATTCCGTTTGTTCTGAAAATTTTAGGGTTTGTTCAGAATCACTTGGGTTTCTCAATTAGGGTTTCCTATTGGTCAATTAAAGTAATAATTAGTACTTTTTGATGAGAGTTGTTACACATATCCTTTCCGTTTGCCTTCCATGCCACATGATCCTATGCTTTCATACCATCACGGTTACTACTTCATTAGTATAAACACACATTCTAATATTGCATTCATTTCACATTCGTATCCTATTTTAACTTTACTCGTCAATTTCCAACAACACAAATTATAAACTAGAATCGCATCTTTTCATTCCCTACTCACATAGTAAAACACATATACAACCACAAGATTATATATGCACACAACATAAACAATTCCTTCGGTACTAGTCATCTCATAATTCACGATTAACAATATCATTCAAAATTAACTAATTTAACACTATCCTTGAACCCGACATCATCCTTACTAGTAATCCACATACTTGCTCTCTCTTAAGCATTTCATCGAACACTTGGCGGGTTTCGCATTTAAAGCATATTGTACAAGCATATAAATCATAGTGTACAAGCATATAAAGCATAGTGTACAAGCATATAAAGCATGACATTTTACTAGTTGAACTCACTTATTTTCAATAATCATCTAAGTTTACATTATTATTTCATTCTACATCAATTTACTTATCATTCATGTATTATAATCAAGATCATACATCAAAACTTCACATACATCATCCTACTCATGCTAACTTCTCACCCAATGGGTTTTTGCTATAAATCAATCAAAATGCTAAAATCAAACATTATTCCTGTCTTATCTTGCATTGATAACTTCAAATCACACACATGTTTGCATAATTTCATGATTAGATGAAAAACCCTTTTCCTAAAATTCACCAAATCAAGGAATTCGACTTACCACATGATTGTTAGGGCTAGATGATGTAGAATCTTGATTCATGCAGTTGATTTAAGGTTGGATTCTACTTCAATTCTTCAACATTCATCACCATGAGAAACCCTCTTGGCTCCTTGGCTTGCATCGACACCAACATCAGACTTATGTCTGATGTTTGTGGTCTTCCCCACTTAAACCAAACTTCACTTCAAATGTGCAAGATTAACCCTTGTACTTTAGTTAATTTATCTCTTTCCTTCTTGAGACTAATAGATATACAAACTAAGCTAACTAATCCTAGTTAGTCAAATCTAGTTAAGTTATTTCATACATAATTCTAATATATGCCATATTTATTAAATATTGGATTTTTGGGGTGTTACAAGTCTACCCCCCTTAAAATAGGTTTCGTCCCCGAAACCTTGCTTATTTCTACTTGACATTAACTACCTTTTCCTTCCGTCCCATCAACTTAATCGTGAGTTGTCTTGGTAATGACCTTCTAACTTTGAGAACCCGATCCGGAGTTCTTATTAGTGTTGTCTTCATGGTATAATGCTAGCTTCTAGCAAAATAGACATAATTGTACACATTGCACTTACCTTTTTAAATTTAGCAATTTTACATTCTGGCATTAGTCATACGAATACTTATTGTGATTTTAACTCGGTGTTATATTTTAGCAACCTTTTTAGGCACTTTCACTAACACACAATACTTTGGACCATTTACTTACACAATTTTACTGACATTCATTTGAGTTAAACTCATCACTGGATACTTATAATCATTCCATTCCTGCTTATCTAGGGCAACCACTATGTTCCATTATTAACGTTGCTCCTAATTTTGTTCATACCCCCGAGTGAGGTGTGCATATACTAATACACACTACCATAGACATTCAGATATTAATGTGCTAACATAACTATAACGAAACGATAATGGCAACAATAACAAAACGTGGACAATGTAATGGAGGTACGGTGGACGCACCAATGGCGCTTCATATACTTGTATATAAGTGTCCCTCATACATTGCAAGCGTAATGTTATTTAAACTTACTAGAAGTTCAGAACCCTAACCAGTGTTCTTTTATCTTTTCAACTTCAAGTTTCAAGCTCTCACAAGTTTCCTCTAAATAAATTTCGGGACGAAATTTCCTGAAGTAGGGGAGAGTGTGACATCTGTTCCTCCACGGCCATCAAAAAAATACCAAATCAATGAAATATTGTGTTTTATACTTGGGATTTGTATAAATACGTGTATCATTTGCAGATATCAATTCTCGTTCGATTTCGAGCTCTAAATCGCTTTCTGGAAAGTTATACGCGAACCGATGCGTAAACGTAATCATTTTAATGCGAAAAACACTCCGGAACAGTGACATGGGCTTAAGATACCTTAAATAAGCTTTACATAACTTAGAAATATGTTTTGTAGGGTTTGGTGTGTCGAAATCAAGTTTATTCGATCAAAGGGACTATTTGCGTCAAACTACAAAAGTCTGCTGATTCGTATGGTGTCGAACATTCCGGAACTTGACCATAAGTTAAACATACCATAAATATCCTTTACATAGCTTAGAAATAGGCTTTGAGGGGTTCGGTGTGCTAAAACAAACTTATTTGGTCAAACAGGGACTAAAAGCGTCAAAAAGTGCATAAGTTTGCATTTTCGCGCATATCTTACGTTCTGAATATATCCGGACATCCACAAATTTATGTAATCATTAAAATATTTTATTTTAATGATTGGAATGCTCAAATTCCATTCGTCGCGTAATTTGGATCGATTTTCGCGTCTGTTCAAGTTTCATCGTAAATAACCGAACAACGCAATCGTACGGCCAAACGAACCGACATCCGAGATGTTTCTGAGCATATTTCATCTTCCCTATACTTAAACTTCATTATTGAGCCTTGAAAATGGGTTAACAAGGTTTAAACGCGTCGAAAATGGCCTAAACGAGTTGCAGGGACCAAAACTGACAAGTTAGCAAACTTTCTGGAACTGGGCATGTGGTGGCGTCACGCCACCACCCTATCTGGGCAGAAATTCATGTTTCAGCAATGGCAGGTCTATTTTCAGCATTTAACTTGAAGTTTAGGGTCTTTTTTGTAACATTTGCAATACCGTATGATGGTTTATGGGCATCCCTAGTATTCTAAAACCATGTGGCTTACGTGTACGGTTCAGATCGAAGCTCAATTATCGAGGAACGATCCTAACGGTTCTTCAAACTCTATATAAACCCACCATCTTCATCACCTTCACTTGCACACTTGATCTCAATCATCTTCTCTAAGTTGAAGCTCTCCTTGTGAAGCTTCACACCTGAGAATTTTTGAGTTCAAATCATCAAAGCTTGGACCCTTTGTAAGTTTCCTTCATGCTTGTTCTTGTATTTCAAGCAGGAAAGTCAAACAATGTTTGGATTTCTGCTTTGACCATGAGTTGGTCAACACAAAGTTCGTTCGAACTTTGCAACGTGAGCGTAATCACGATGGTTATAGTCCCCTGTAACTATACCTACTGATTACCACGTTGATTAGGCATAGTGACGAGTCATAGTTTCGGTTAAAATGCGCGTTTATGCGTATTTTGCAACCAAACTATTCTTAGGTTTCAAGACCCTTTGTTTTGATATCAAACTTGTTTTCTAACTTTGTTAAAGATGTTTTAACAAGTTTAACTCGTCACATTTAGTTTAGTGCTTATATAGGGTCGTAAGATAAGCGGTCTAAACAACCGCTTAGACTTTCGAACCCGACCCGTTTGGTCGATCATTAGGATCCGACCAAACATATTATGTGACCATAGTTGTATAGGGAATAACCTTCCGAGGTTATACCTTATGGTCACTTCATTTAGTTAGTTGTATGATAGGTAATTTATATGCCTTAGGAAAATGACCAAAATGCCCTTTTTACGCATAAATTCATTTTAAGCATATGTAACCTAAATTTTTACATCTAAGCTGATTAGGTAACATTATTAGACATGTTAAGGCATATAATACTTGTCATAGGACTAGTTAGGCGATCCGAACGCGTTTTACGCGTTAAAGTAGCGCAAGCTACCTAAACGGGTCATAATGGGTCGTAAGCACTTAGGTTAGGTTTCGATTTAGTATGTAGGCTTTGTTAAACCATATCATATGAGTTCCAATACTCATTTGGTTTACGAAACCTCATTCTATCCGATCTCCCGATTTAGGTCCGGTTATTAATGTAGTTATCTATATTAGGTGCCGATTGATTTCCGTGATCCTTCTAGCTTTGTTTGGTTGTTATTCAAGACTTCTAAGCATCCTCAAGTGAGTACATAGACCCCTCTTTTATTGTTTTCAAATATTTTGGGGTGGAACACATGTGCCTACTTTTTACTTTCGTGCTTTTCATATTTTCATAATATATACTTGCTATGTTCATTAGTACACATATAATACATGATTTCATTATGTTTTGCTATGTATGTTCACTTAGCATGCTAGCACATTGATTTTCATATATTACTTTTGTTGCATATGTTCACTCAGCATATGGGCACATTGATTTTCATTGCATTTTTGTTGCATATGTTCACTCAACATATGGACACATTGTTTTACATTTCTACTTTGTATGTTCATTTAGCATATTTAGTACATTATTTTCATATAACATGCTTACATTTGGTATAACATTTGGTTTGTTTAATGAAACTACTACATTCATTAACACCGATCATGCCGCTCGGTAGTAGGTAGTGGTACCATAGGACTTGACAACTCCCATTTCTGAAATCCTAGGTTTGTTTGGGTGGAAGGAATGACCGAATCCGAATACATTTTTGGTAGACCTCTGACTTGTTCTAGGGTTTATCCAACAGTCTCAAGGCTTTGATATAGACGTTTAACATTACCGCGTAGATGTTTGTATCAATAAAGCATGAATTTTACAAAACATAACTTTTGATTTAAATTATGATTTATCAAATACATTGTTTTGTACATTTCTTTCTTATAGGGTTGAGTAAATGCTTTTATTTAATAAATGCTTTTATTCACTATACATTACATTTGGTTATACATGAACATTTTTACATTGGTGGTTTGTTTGGGTAAGTGATTTAAATAACGAGGCATGTGTAATATGATAAAAGCATGGTGGATACGCCGCTGGTACTTCCTATATAAGTGCTTTTATGATATTACATATCGTAGCATTATTTAAACCATTTCAATTTAGTTACATTTTTTTTTTCAAAAATAACATATATTTATAAAACATTGTTTTACAAATAACATATTTTATACAAACTCATTTTTTACTTGGTTATTTATTTAACCATGCATTATTCTTTTATATCATCTGTTTTCTTATCATTTTTGTATGATTTATAAAAGAAAACATTTTACAAGGTTCATGACTAATTTTTGTTAAACATATTCTTTAAACTTACAAGTCATGAAATCCTATTAGAATAAAACATGTGTATCTCACAGGCATTTTTATGCTGACGTACATATTTTCACATGTGTTTCAGGTACTGTTGTTAGATGATTATGATGCAAACATAGGATTGGACGAGGGCTTTAGTGACAATAAAAGATGCAAGACTAGTTAATTATGTTATGTTTCTTTGTTCTTAAGTCAATGTAACCTCTTGTAATTTAATAAAACAAAATTTCAATTTCCATGTGTTATGAAACAATGATTCTGTTACGACACTCCCCGACGTTTCCGCTGTGGTTTGTTGTTTTACGCGGTCGGGGTGTGACAGAAGAGTTGGTATCAGAGCTCATGGTTATAGGGAATTAGGTTATTAGTAATGCTTTGACCTAGTCTATAACCTTCCTAGGACCCTAACACAAGATCCTTGTGTTTAGATCTTAAAACAATACCGTCACCTATCTTTAGGTGACAACCATAACAAGAACACAAATTTTAAATCCGCTTTGAAAACCAATCATTTGTTCTAGGATGATTTATTATAAGGTTTTGAACCTTCAAAGTTTTTCAAAATCCCGTCAAAGTTGGGTCTTATAATGTGAACACGTGCAATCTGGAAGAGTGGATGCCTGTACTCTGAGTTTTCTGTCTAAGGCTAGAGTGTTCGTACAAATCCACATAATCGGACCAGTCACTCTTACCTGGGAACTCTTGGGGTGAGTGTCCACTTATAGGCTAAAGCATGTCTTCGCGATACATTAACATGACCCGCTTACAATGATTAGTCATCGTCTCATTTGTTTACCTTAGGTAACAAACAAATGATCGCAAATTTTATGCGCTGTCATTCTGTTTTGATTATCCGATAACATTTCACTTGTTTCTTCCTATGTCTTCCATTTTCCTTTAGGATGTCTCTTCATCACAGTGACACTCAGATGTACGAGCAGGCTACCAAGATTGCCCAACAAATAGACTTAGTAATCCAGAAGACTGCTGAATTAGTTGTTGCCATGTCTCGTCTCCAGGATGAAGCCACCCAAGAAGCATCAAAGGAAGTAGAAGCCAAGCCTTCGAAAAGGTCAAAGAAGCGTAAAGCCTGAAAGAATCCTCCAGCCGTTGCACCAAATCAAGCAGGACCTGGCCAGGTGGCAGCACCACTAGCCAAGAAGCCGTACTTGGGAACTGCTCCATGGTGCAATCAATGCAACCGTCATCATCCAAATCACATACCTTGTTTCAAATGTACCGACTGTGGACAATGGGTACATTTGGTTAACGTGTGCCGCTTTGCTACCAAGAACAAAGTTGTTGCAAATCCTGCTGCTGCTCAACCTCCTGTAAGGAAACCTTATGCAGGTAATGTGCCGATATGCAACAAATGTAATGCACCTTACCTAGCTTACCTACGGTGTCGTCTGTGTGCATCATGTGGGCAAATCGGTCATCTGGCAAATGCTTATCGTTTCAACCCAAGCCAAGGTGGTCCAAACCAACCCCAAGTCAACCTTGCTCAAGCTCGTTTTCCTCTTGGTACTTGCTACATCTATGGCGAGACGGGGTATTCCAGGATCAAATGATCAAAGCTTGTCAATGATAATCCGACCCATGAATGAGCATCTGGATGATTAGAAGACGTTGCTGCTTTGAATTAGTTTAAATCTTGTGCTTTTGTTTCTTATGTTTTTTCTTGAACTCTGAAACGATTTGTTTGGTTTATAAATAAATTGTTGTTCACAATTCTGATGTACAACTGTAGTTACATGTGTGTATGGCATACTCCTACGATACCTACACCAAAGAACTATGTACTTTACAAACTACTCTTGTAGTTCTCCCACTCATATGATCGCTCATGATTTCCTCAAAAAATTCTAAGTACTCGTTTCATTCTAAGAAACGAAGTACAGAATATAAGTGACATTTTGAGTAATCACTTTAAATCCTTAGTAAGATAACTAAGGGTATTTTTTTTCGATCTCATACCCATATCATTTCATTCTAGTTTCCATAACGACATAAATAGTATATGTTTTTCAAAAAACAACCTTCATGATTTCAAAATATTTCATATAATTTGAAAACAATTTTAACACAGTATATTTATTTAGTATATCAAATGCACGATTTCAAAAGCATTATCCATGTTTTCAAAAACAACCTTCATGATTTCAAAATATTTCATAACAATTTTAATACAGTATATTTACTTAATATATCAAGTGCATGATTTTAAAAAGCATTACCCATATTTTCAAAAACCATATACATGATTACAAAATTCATTTCACGTGATTTTAAAACAATTCATAAACATATTTACCTAATATATCTACCGTATGATTTCAAAAGTATTACGTAAGGTTTCAAAAACATTAAACACTTTTCTAAAGAACCCCATGCATAGTTTTTGAAAATCACTCTGCTCGTATGTTTGACTTAACATACGTAGTACCCAACCTCCAAATTCTGCTTCATATGTCGCCTTGACATATCTAGCGCCTCAACTTCATGAGCATCCTACCTCGAGTATCGACTTAAGCACGTCTAGTGCAAGGTTTCGAAGCATCTCCCGCTATTCAAATTCCAAAATTCATATAGGATCTTCTTATCTTCATAATTAGATCCTTGTGGATGATTATCGCTCAAATCGGAGACCTTAATGGAATTCTTTGTATGCCTTGATACGTACATTACGATTCAAAAAGGGCAAAGCCGAATTCCCATTAAAGATCTTCCTATCTTCATAGTTAAGTTCTTGATAATGTTTAAAGTACCAAATAAAATCCACGGATTGGATTCCTGGTGTGTTTTAAATACTCGTGTTCAAGTTAACAAACAAATTAACAAAATGATAACAAATTAAAGATCAAGTTAAACAATTATGTGATTATGTGTTTTCTTTTATGTTTTGTGTTTTTGTGTAATCTGGATATTCGTTATCCAAATCCTCGTAGAATCTTCCATATCTTCATATGAGGGATTCATAGTAGGATATCCAAAGGTACTACCTTAAATCCTGAATGGGCTTCTACGTAATAGTTAAGACCCTTGGATTATATAGTACTATTCCATAATTCAAAAAAGACCCTTTGGGTGGTCTAGTTAAAAAGATTAATTCAGAATCTGATTAAGAATGGCATATGATGATATAGCTGAAAAGACTCCTTGGTGGTCTATTTAAAGAGATCATTTATTGATTTAATTGAAAAGGACCCTACGGTGGTCTAGTCACAATCATCACAGGTTCGTTCATTTTTTTCCCTACACATTATACAATGCACTGTGTGGACTATGCAAGGAATTATGTAATTATGGATGCATATATAATTATGAAATTCAGTGCACGGAAACCACAGTAAGACTTATCATGTGTAAGAACCGATAGTGGCAACAATAACGAAACGTGAACAATGTAATGGAGGTACGGTGGACGCACCAATGGCGCTTCATATACTTGTATATAAGTGTCCCTCATACATTGCAAGCGTAATGTTATTTAAAGTTACTAGAAGTTCAGAACCCTAACCAGTGTTGTTTTATCTTTTCGACTTCAAGTTTCGAGCTCTCACAAGTTTCCTCTAAATAAATTTCGGGATGAAATTTCCTGAAGTAGGGGAGACCGTGACATCTGTGCCTCCACGACCATCAAACAAATACCAAATCAATGAAATATTGTGCTTCATACTTGGGATTTGTATAAATATGTGTATCATTTGCACATATCAATTCTTGTTCGATTTCGAGCTCTAAATCGCTTTCTAGAAAGTTATACGCGAACCGATGCGTAAACGTAATCAGTTTAATGCGACAAACACTCCGGAACAGTGACATGGGATTAACATACCTTAAATAAACTTTACATAACTTAGAAATAAGTTTTGGAGGGTTTGGTGTGTCGAAATCAAGTTTATTCGATCACAGGGACTGTTTGCGTCAAACTGCAAAAGTCTGCTGATTCGTATGGTGTCGAACATTCTGGAACTTGACCATAAGTTAAAAATACCATAAATATCCTTTACATATCTTAGAAATAGGCTTTGAGGTGTTCGGTGTGCTAAAACAAACTTATCTGGTCAAACAGGGACTAAAAGCGTCAAAAAGTGCATAAGTTTGCATTTTCGCGCATATCTTACGTTCTGAATATATCCGGACATCCAAAAATTTATGTAATGATTAAAATATTTATTTTAATGATTCGAATGCTCAAATTCCATTCGTCACGTAATTTGGATCGATTTTCGCCTCCGTTCGAGTTTCGTCGTAAATAACTGAACAACGCAATTGTACGGCCAAACGAATCGACATCCGAGATGTTTTTGAGCATATTTCATGTTCCCTATACTTAAACTTCATTATTGAGCCTTGAAAATGGGTTCACAGGGTTTAAACGCGTCGAAAATAGCCTAAACGAGTTGCAGGGACCAAAACTGACAAGTTAGCAAACTTTTCAGGAACTGGGCATGTGGTCACGCCACCACTATCTTGTGGTGCTGTGGCAGCACGCCACCACCCTATCTGGGCAGAAAGTCATGTTTCAGCAATGGCAGGTCTATTTTCAGCATTTAACTTGAAGTTTAGAGTCTTTTTTGTAACATTTGCAATACAGTATGATGGTTTATGGGCACCCCTAGTATTCCAAAACCATGTGCCTTACGTGTACGGTCCAGATCGAAGCTAAATTATCAAGGAAAGATCCTAACGGTTCTTCAAACTCTATATAAACCCACCATCTTCATCACCTTCACTTGCACACTTGATCTCAATCATCTTCTCTAAGTTGAAGCTCTCCTTGTGAAGCTTCATACCTAAGAATTTTTTAGTTCAAATCTTCATAGCTTGGACCCTTACTAAGTTTCCTTCATGCTTCTTCTTGTATTTCAAGCATGAAAGTCAAACAGTGTTTGACTTTCTGCTTTGACCACGAGTTGGTCAACACAAAGTTCGTTCTAACTTTGCAACGTGAGCGTAATCACGATGGTTATAGTCCCTGTGACTATACCTACTGATTACCACGTTGATTTGGCATAGTGACGAGTCATAGTTTCGGTCAAAATGTGCGTTTATGCGTATTTTGCAACCAAACTATTCTTGGGTATTAAAACCCTTTGTTTTGATATCAAACTTGTTTTCTAACTTTGTTAAACATGTTTTAACATGTTTAACTCGTCACTTTTAGTTTAGTGCTTATATAGGGTCGTAAAATAAGCGGTCTAAATAACCGCTTAGACTTTCGAACCCAACCCGTTTGGTCGATCATTAGGATCCGACCAAACATATTTTGTGACCATAATTGTATAGGGAATAACCTTCCGAGGTTATACCTTATGGTCACTTCGTTTAGTTAGTTGTATGATAGGTAATTTATATGCCTTAGGAAAATGAACAAAATGCCCTTTTTACGCATAAATTCATTTTAAGCATATGTAACCTAAATTTTTACATCTAAACTGATTAGGTAACATTATTAGACATGTTAAGGCATATAATACTTGTCATAGGACTAGTTAGGAGATCCGAACGCGTTTTACGCGAATGACGCGTTAAAGTAGCGCAAGCTACCTAAACGGGTCATAATGGGTCGTAAGCACTTATGTTAGGTTTTGATTTAGTATGTAGGCTTTGTTAAACCATATCATATGAGTTCCAATACTCATTTGGTTTACGAAACCTCATTCTATCCGATCTCCCGATTTAGGTCCGTTTATTAATGTAGTTATCTATATTAGGTGCCGATTGATTTCCGTGATCCTTCTAGCTTTGCTTGGTTGTTATTCAAGACTTCTAAGCATCCTCAAGTGAGTACATAGACCCGTCTTTTACTGTTTTCAAATATTTTGGGGTGGAACACATGTGTCTACTTGTTACTTTCGTGCTTTTCATGTTTTCATAATATATACTTGCTATGTTCATTAGTACACATATAGTACATGATTTCATTATGTTTTGCTATGTATGTTCACTTAGCATGCTAGCATATTGATTTTCATACATCACTTTTGTTGCATATGTTCACTCAGCATATGGGCACATTGATTTTCATTGCATTTTTGTTGCATATGTTCACTCAGCATATGGACACATTGTTTTACATTTCTACTTTGTATGTTCATTTAATATATTTAGTATATTATTTTCATATAACATGCTTACATTTGGTATAACATTTGATTTGTTTAATGAAACTAATACATTCATTAACACCGATCATGCCGCTCAGTAGTAGGTAGTGGTACCATATGACTTGACAACACCCATTTCTAAAATCCTAGGTTTGTTTGGGTGGAAGGAATGACCGAATCCGAATACATTTTTGGTAGACCTCTGACTTGTTCTAGGGTTTATCCAACAGTCTCAAGGCTTGGATGTAGACGTTTAACATTACCGCGTAGATGTTTGTATCAATAAAGCATGAATTTTACAAAACACAACTTTTGATTTAAATTATGATTTATCAAATACATTGTATTGTACATTTCTTTCTTATAGGGTTGAGTAAATGCTTTTATTTAATAAATGCTTTTATTCACTATACATTACATTTGGTTATACATGAACATTTTTACATTGGTGGTTTGTTTGGGTAAGTGATTTAAATAACGAGGCGTGTGTAATATGATAAAAGCATGGTGGATACGCCGCTGGTACTTCCTATATATAAGTGCTTTTATGATATTACATATCGTAGCATTATTTAAACCATTTCAATTTAGACATATTACATTTTTTTTCACAAATAACATATCTTTACAAAACATTGTTTTACAAACAACATATTTTATACAAACTCATTTTTTACTTGGTTATTTATTTAACCACGCATTATTCTTTTATATCATCTGTTTTCTTATTGATTTTTGTATGATTTATAAAAGAAAACATTTTACAAGGTTCATGACTATTTTTTTGTTAAACATATTCTTTAAACTTACAAGTCATGAAATCCTATTATAATAAAACCTATGTATCTCACAGGCATTTTTATGCTGACGTACCTATTTTCACATGTGTTTCAGGTGCTGTTGTTAGATGATTATGATGCAAACATAGGATTGGACGAGGGCTTTAGTGACAATAAAAGACGCAAGACTAGTTAATTATGTTATGTATCTTTGTTCTTAAGTCAATGTAACCTCTTGTAATTTAATAAAACACAATTTCAATTTCCATGTGTTATGAAACAATGATTCTGTTACGACACTCCCCGACGTTTTCGCCGTGTTTTGTTGTTTTACGCGGTCGGGGTGTGACAGTATTGGACCCACAGTTAGCTTGTCAGTGGGACATCCAATCCAGTAGTCACAAAGAGATAGTACAAAAAACAGAAGATACCAATCACCAGAAAGCCAAACCAAAGCAGATAAATATGGTACAAGGAGGCCCCTCACGAAGGACGAACAAACGGAGCCATAATCAGCACTGGCGAGAACAACAAGTTGTATTCCCTGTCGTCCCCGAAGGTCCTCAGGAAGAACGTCCAGTAATTATCACCGGTATCTTTGGTCATTACCGAACCGATTATATGTTCATAGATCCAGGAAGTTCAATGGATATAATCTATGAACAATGTTTCAAGCAACTGGATCCAGAGGATAAAGCACGCCTAAAACTAGTTAATTTCCCTCTCACCGGTTTCTGCAACGAAGCTGTTTTTCCGCTGGGTCAAATCGCTTTTCCTGTGACTCTCTCAGACGGTGAGCATTCACGTACTGTCAGAGTGAATTTCATGGTTATGCTTGCAACGTCACGTCACGACGTACTACTGGGGAGGCGTTCTCAGAGAGAATTCAGCTTCTATACCACATGCTGCTTGCGGCTTCCCAACGGAAACCGGGGTAGCAATTTTATATTACAGCAAGGAAGTTATGTATGTCGATGACGAATCACCAGCAAAAGTTGCTAAACCCTCAACAGCAAACGAACCAGAAAAAATGGGTTCTCAATGAAAAATATCCGGAACAAACCATTTTATTGGGGCACGCCGTTTCTCCGGTAATCGGGATGCAGCTGAAGGAATTACTCTTCAACAACATGGATATGTTCGCCTGGTCTCCAGCGGACATGACTGGAGTACCACGAGACATAGCGCAACATTGTTTAAATGTTCGACCCTCAGCGGAATCCGTAGCGCAAGGAAGGCGTAGTCTCAGCGCAGAAAAGGCAGAAGCGATGAATGAGCAAGTAACATAATTATTTAACGCTGGAATCCTGCACGAAGTACAATACCAAACCTGGGTTGCCAACCCAGTAATGGTTCAAAACACAGCGGCGGATGGCGCATGTGCGTCGACTTCAAAGACCTCAACAAAGCTTGCCCGAAAGATTGCTATGCGCTTCCGAAAATAGACAAGAAAGTTGACTCTCCAGCATCTTTCCGTTGGAAGTGTTTTCTAGACTGTTACAAAGGCTACCATCAGGTACAGATGAAGGAGGAAGATGAAGACAAAACGGCCTTCCGTACGGACAAAGGCATCTTTTGGTATACGAAAATGCCTTTTGGTCTACGCAACGCCGGGGCTACTTACCAGCGCTTGATGGATAGAGTTTTCGGGGAAGACATTGGGAAAACAGTCGAAGTTTACATGGATGACCTCGTCATCATGAGCAAAGAGGAAGAAACCATGCTCGCAAACATTCAGCGAACGTTCAATTCTTTGCGCAGTGTCAATTTGAAGTTAAACCCAACGAAATGCTCCTTCGGGATGGAGGAGGGCAAGTTTCTAGGGTTCATAGTCACCAGAGATGGCTTTAAGGTCAACCCGGAGAAGGTAATTAATGCCGTCACCAGCAACAGTTAAGGTGTTGGATCGAACGGTGACCCTAAAAAGTCAGTATGAATAGTTCATCATCAAATACAAAGGCGGAATCAATGTAAAAGATGTCAACACAGCTTGTTCCTTTCTAATTATCCTTTTATTGATCAATCCTGAGCTTTTTACACGTTTAAATGACAAACGAACAACACCTCGACTCAGAGCATATGATCAGATTCCGCTCTAAATGACAACAGCACATGGGTATTTATAATGATCTGATTTCGCTTGAAGATGACACACTCCATTTCAAGCGAAATCAACATGTTGATTTCGCTTGAACTGATCTGTGTCACTTTCAAGCGAAATAACACATTAACACTTAAACAAACCCTAATTTCAACCCTGTTGTGTGCTCGTTTATCCTATCTAGACATAAGACTCGATTAAGATGAAGTTAACAAACACTAGATGCACCAACAGACTCCCCCTTGGATGTTGACGAAGTCTTCGGCGTCGAGTCTTTAGTCTTTGTCTCTATCCAAATTGTCTTGACATAGTAAAAGCTTCCTTCAATCTTTATCTTCAAACTTTAACTTTCAATCTCCCCTTTGAGTGTTGATCCAGAATTCTGACTTCCCCTTTCGCATACTCCACCTCACAATAAGCTAGAGCTCTAATTCTAGTTCAAACTTTGAAATTTTCGTTGCCATGGGGATTCCTGTTACCTGCACAATCTCTACCTAAATATAAGATATATGACAATAACAGTTTTAATCCAAACTTACCATTCGCCTTCAATTTGATTATCTTGTCAGAATTAGAAATCCACTTAAGTATTCAGGTCCAAATTAATGACCCTGATTACTCAATTTATCTACCAAGTCCAACTTAATGACCTTGGTTGACCTAAGATAAATCACACTGACATTTTATACAAATAAGTTCAAACAATTTTCTGAAATTTACAAGTTTCAAATTAATGAACTTGTTTTGAGTTTTCAATTTCTCAATTTTTAACATGATAAGCTCCAAACTCATACTCCAGCCCAGAAACTTCCTGCATCTGCTTCAAATCGAATAAAGATCAACTCTCCACTTTGGTTTGTTGGAAAATTAAGCAGAAGTGTAAAATCTTTTTGGATTTTTAATAAAGCTTCTAAACTAGAGAGCTCAGGTCAGAACTTTCGTTTAGCAGAAGTGTAAAATCGAATAAAGTCCCACCTCTTGAATATACTCCCGTATCCAGATCCCAATATTCAGTCTTACAGGTGAGTATACCACAGATGATATCTGTAAGGGGTTAAATTGCGAAACCATGAGAGCTCAGGTCAGAACTTTCGTTTAGCAGAGAGATGACGGTTTGACTTTAGGTGTGTCCCCTTTAGAGAATCTTTTTTACAACAACATTGATTAGCAATTTTATTGTCTCATCATTTTATGTTGAGGGCGGCGCTATATTTCAAGCAATGCAGAAAGTATTATTCTGGGACTTGGCTATTGCTTCTGCATTATCAGAAGTCCCGGAATAATACCCCAGATATCACTGAGTATAAAGACCTAGTATCTCAGAAAGAGGGATCCTTCAAACAAGATTTCAGGGGTTACCTATATATCCAAGTAGTGTTCCCCACGAAATAAGCAAGTAAGGATTTTATGTTTATATCCCGAACAAACCTACTAGATGTGTAAAAACCTATCGGCACATCATCAGCGAGACTGTTTAACGCATTTAAACATTACATTTCTTTTGCATACTGTAACTGTCAAGCCGATGTACTATCATTTTCCCTTTTTACACAAGCTCTTTTCTGGTTTTCTATTGTTTTTGGATTTTAAAATATCTCATGTTTTTGTATTTTTGAATTTTTTTACTGTTTTTGTATTTTCTGAAAATATTACCCTATACTCTCCCCCTAAATACCAAAACAAGTAAAAAATAGACAAACCATTGCAGATTGCTTCTCAACATCATCATCTACAATGTCTCCTTCATCAATGCCAAGAATCTCTTCCAACACCGACAAAAGCTTCATACCGTTCAGTTTTAGCAAATATTGAAAACGATTTTTATCAAATGCTTTGGTATGTAAATCAACTTTTTGCTCACCAGTGTGGATTTTCTCAATTCGTATCAACTTCTTCTCGAAACAATCGCGAATGAAGTGATGTCGAATTTCAATGTGTTTCGTTTTAGCGTGATGAATTGGATTTTTAGTAATGTTTATCGCTGCATCATTATCAACAAAGATAGGGGTGTTAAGAAATTGCAAACCATAGTCGCGCATCTGTTGCTGGATCCACAAGATCTGAGAGCAGCAACTGCTAGCAGATACATACTCCGCTTCACATGTGGATAAAGCCACAGAGGTCTGCTTCTTACATTGCCAGGTGACTAATCGAGGTCCGAAAAACTGGCATCCCGCTGTTGTTGATTTTGCATTAACTTTGCAGCATCCGAAATAGGAATCGGAATACCCTTCGAGCATGAAATCACCTTCTTTTGGATACCACAACCCCAATGATGGAGTTCCTTTCAGGTAGCGTAATATCCTTTTCATAATCACCATATGCGAAGCTCTTGGGTTAGATTGAAATCTTGCTGCGAGGCATGTTGGGTACATGATATCTGGACTTGAAGCTGTCAAATACATCAGCGATCTGATCATAGAACGATACAACGTTTCATCTACCTTCTCTCTGGTGAGATCAGGGTTTATCCCATGGTTCGTCGCTAATGGGGTGGAAGCTGAAGTAGAACCTGACATCCCGAATTTCTCCAAGATATCATGAACATACTTCGTTTGATGTATGAAAATTCCCTTAGGCAGTTGATCAACTTGTAGACCTAAAAAGAACTTCATCTCACCCATCGATGACATTTCAAATTTCTGCTTCATAACTCGTTCAAAATCTTTGCACAGATTCTCATTTGTAGACCCAAATATGATGTCGTACACGTATATCTGAACAATCAGAAGATGAACGTCGACCTCTTTGGTGAAGAGAGTGGCATCCACTTTTCCACGAATGAAACTATTGGCTAGCAGGTGTTGAGACAATGTCTCGTACCAAGCTCTCGGGGCCTGGTGTAAACCATACAACGCTTTGTCTAGCAAGTAGACCTTGTCTTTGTGGATTGGATCGGTGAAGCCCGGTGGCTGTCCGACATATACCTCCTCTTTTACCTTCCCATAGAGAAACGCCAATTTTACATCTAACTGATAAACTTTAAAGTTTTTCCAAGATGCAAATGCTAGGAAGATTCTGATTGCTTCTAGTCGAGCCACTAGAGCATACACTTCGGTGAAATCTATACCCTCCTGCTGACTGAAACCCTGAACAACGAGTCGAGCTTTGTTACGAATAATAACCCCTCTATCGTCTCTTTTGCATTTGAACACCCACTTGGTGTTTATCTTCCTCTGACCATCAGGCAAGTCTACTAACTTCAACACTCCCAACTTCTCAAACTGACTCAACTCTTCTTGCATAGAATTGACCCAAGAATCTTCTGTTAGCGCATCTTTGTATGTTCCTGGTTCGATCTGCGAAATAAAAAACTTAGTGAAAATTCAGTTTGTAAAGGAGCTACTGTAGAATAAAAACATGTAAGTCCTTGGTCAATTTGATGTCTAGTGCGAACGCCTGATTGTAATTCTCCAATGATCAACTCCTCTGGATGGTATGAAAGAGTTCTTGGCATCACCTCGCCTGGAACATCTACCTCGCCTTCCAGATTAGTAACATTCTGATTTGCACCTTGTTCACTGACTGGGTTTGTTTGACTTGAAATCTGGATTTGCTCCCCCTCAGAATCTGAATCACCATGATCAAATACTGGCATGTTATCAGATTCTTGATTATCATTAACTGCCGTCTGATTATCAGGAGCAACTTCCTCTTGTTGAATATCATCATGTTCTCCAGCATTGCTCGGACCTGCTTCATCATCATTTGAAGTTTGTTGAGGTTGTCTTGAATACTCAGCTGGGAACCTTTCCTGCGAAGACTCATACTCTCTCAGAATATCCAACTCGTCAAAGAAATCTTCTTCTTCTTCCTTTTCTTCTTCCATGTCAAACGAATCCCATAAAGTGTCATAATGAAAATGCCATGAATCTCCAGGATTCTGCGGTGGCATTGTGTGACCTTGGCATTCAACATTGTGTGCTTCAATAATCCGCTTCATGCTTGGAACAAAGACTCGTTTATGAGGACTTGAGTATCCCACAAAAATTCCTTCAATGCTCTTTGCACCAAATTTTCCAAAAGACTCTAGAACAGTGCAGGGTGACCCAAACGGTTCTAAATACTTCAGATTCGGTTTGCGGTTACTGATCAGCTCGAAACATGTCTTGTTGAATTTCTTAACAATAAAAACCCGATTGAGTGTATAGCATGCGGCGGATACTGCTTCTGCCCAAAAATTTACTGGTAGCTTTGAATCAGCAAGCATCGTCCTGGCCGTTTCGATTAGCGTCCTGTTCTTTCTTTCAGCTATTCCATTCTGCTGCGGAGTGTAAGGCGCATTAAATTCATGCAATATACCTCTCTCATCACAATATTCTTCCATCTTATTGTTCTTGAACTCAGTACCATTATCACTTCTGATTCTTCTGATACGCCTTTGGTAGAAGTTTTCAATTTTTCTGAACAATGCCATCAAACTTTCAAACGTCTCGTCTTTCGTCTTCAAGAATGATACCCACGAAAATCTGGAATAATCATCAGTTACTACAAGACAGTAGAGATCTCTAGTTATGCTTTTGACATTGACTGGACCAAAAAGATCCATATGAAGTCTCTCTAACGGTCTCGAAACTGAATTGACTTTCTTTTGAGGATGTGATTTCTTCTTCTGCTTGCCTTTGATGCAGCTAATGCACTCCCCTTCCAGATGAAAACCTTTCACATGAACACCAGTAACTAAATCATTGTGCACCAAATGATTCATTTTTCTAAGATTAATATGACCCATTTTTCGGTGCCACAATTGTGATTCCTTCTCAGTTGCTCTGGACACAAAACAGTGAGCCTGACCTGTGGTTGTAGTAGCTACACTCATGTCTAATACGTACAGATCATTCACTCTAGGTGCCCTCATGATAATCCATTCTTCAGGGATAACAAAACCTGGTTTCAAGATCAAATATTATTTGTCTGTAAAGTGCGTTGTATACATGCGATCACAAATCTGAGAAATACTCAGAAGATTATTCTCAAGCTCAGCGATGTAGTTAACTCTTTCAAACATTACAATGCCATTGGATAACGTTCCTTCTCCAACTATTCGACCACCTTGATTTCCCGCAAATCCTACATAACCTCCATTGAAATTTCTAACATCATACAGCAGAGCTGTTTTCCCCGTCATGTGCCGAGAAGCTCCACTATCCATAATCCATCATGAAACGGATCTTGGAAGCTCCTACACATATCAAAAACATTTAGTGAGAAGTTGATGCTACCCAAGCCTCTTTGGACTCAGGTAACTTGACATTTAAGTGAGTTTTTGCAATGTAAAGTGGGGAAAGTTCTTGTCATTCATCTTTAAGCTCTCTGCAGACCCAACCTCAATCTTTTTATACAAGAAAAATTCGTCTTTTTGAGGTTGACCAGATGGTTGGTCTTTCGAAACACTCTTTTTCTCAGAAGTAACAGACTCTTGTTTTTCAAGTTTCTCATAGTAATCCAAAGGAACATTCATCTTTACTGGAGTAGTAGAAGACGATTGTTTTTCAGTCTCAGAAACCTTTGGTTTTGGAGAACTTGTTTTCTTTTCAACCACTTTTGGCTTCCATATTTGTTGAGGCGAAGCAACCCATTTGTAAAACTTGTCATTTTTAGTTACCATATTCTTAACAGGTTCAATTTTGATCTTGATGTTTTTGTTTTTCAAAACTTTTTGCTCAACAACCAATGGAGCTTTTCCCTTCACATCATCTTTCTTTCTTGAATTCATCACAACGTCAGTCTTAGGTTTCAAGTTGGTACACTTTCGTGCAATATGTCCAACTTGATTGCATTTGAAGCATGTTCGGGTGTCAACTACCCGACTTGTGCCTTCAGACTGAGGCTGCGATGCTTTCTTCTCAAAGAACTCTTCATTTGTTTTCGAAAAAATCTTAGATTCTTCATCAGAAAGTGAACTTGAACTCGAAACAAACACCTTCTTCTCAGCAAATCTTCTGTTTTGAACATTCTTTTTCTGATAATTCTTACCACCCTGATAACCACCCGACCATCTGTTTCGATTGTTGTTATAAAACCGTGGTGGAACAACAGGTTTCTTGTAGTAAGCTTTATCCTTTTCAAAATTCATTCACCTCTTCGTCTGATTCAAACCTTCTACTTCAGACATATCAATTTCAACCAGTTTGAAAACATTTTTCAATTTGTTCACATTAACATTCTCCAAAGGAAACTCAGAATCCGAATACAACTTTTCCGATCCCGACATCTTGTACATGACAAGAGTAGGTTCTTCATTTAAGTTGTTTTTGGATTTTGGTTTCGGAATGTAATTATCCAGAAAACATTCTTCATTCTCGACTGAATCACTATCAGACTTCAAAACACTTTCAGCCATTCCTTGCACAATCTCAGTTTGAACACTATCATCAGATGAAGAAAATGTAACATCAATTGACTCTGGAAGTTTTATTTCATTTGTTTCATCTTCATCATTAACCAACCCGGATTTTTTCTTTGAGAAATTGTTTAACACTGGCGGTGGAACCTGATGAAACCCAACCCCAGTTCCATCCGAGTAAACATCTTCGCCTGCTTTGTTTTTCCCGATGGGTTTAGGAACAATGTGTTGTAAAACAAAGCTTGCGGAGCTGTAACTGGTTAATTTCAGATTGATACGCTCATTCTCAATCTTAGCTTCTTCAAACTGAAGCTTCAATTTAGCAATCTCATCCAGTTGTTGGTTGATTTGTTCTTCTTTGTGTCTAAGAACAACAGTTAAATGCTCATTTTCTTTATTGGTTTTACCGTTTCTTTCATCAGAATCTTTTACCGTTCGTTTTAGTTTGTCAAAATTTTCTGAGATTTTACGATTTTCAAGAACCAATTTTTCATTTTCTTTCTTAATTTTTTCTACTTCAATTTTATCATTTTCAATTTTCTCAGTTAACTTTTTAGCTCGATCATTTGAAGCTTTTAGCATTTTATCACGGTCTAGAATCTGATCTTCAACCTTTCTGACTCTTGTTGTCAGTTCTACAACCTTTGTATCACTAAGATAAGTGAGTGTACTACAAAACTTGCAGTTTTTCATGCAACTTTTGCATTCACTATCACCTTTGACTTTCTTACCTGTTTCACTTGTTGAAACGTTTGAACTGACCTTGCTTTTAGACTCAGTTTCAGACTTAGAGTCTACCTCAAGTTCCTTTGCAGCAAGCACTTTGTCAGCCATCTTTCCCAAGTTTTCAGCGGCAAATTCTTGTGAAGTATCGATAATCCCATCATCAATCTTCTTTGACTGAGACTCTTTCTCTTTCTCAATGGATTCTCCTCCTCCCCACCATTCTCTCTGTCTGGCTTCTTCTTCTGCAACAAATTCCTCAATGAAAGCTTCAATACTAAGAGTTTTCGTATCAATAGCAATGTTTCCTTGAGGATCAAGGTAACATTCTCCATCAGCATCCCATCTCTTTGCTTTCTTGGCATCACTGAACACCTTAGATAATATCATCATCTTGAATTCTGCTCTCTGCTTTCTTGCGAGGTATTTTTGTTCTTCAGTTCGGGTGTCTTTGATAGGAATAATCTTTTCTACTGCGAAAGCATATCCTGCTGCATCTTCCTCTGGTAGCAGTTCACTCCAATCAAAACCTTCATCATCATGAATAACAGCAAGAGCTCTTGATTTTTCTTTGGGGGCATCCTCAAGCTGCTTCATTCTGGGCGGTTCTGATTTATTCTGATGATAAATCGCTCTTTTGTAGTAATCCTCGTGGAATGGATTTGCAGTATCATCAGCAGGAGCATTACGACACTCACGTTTAAAATGTCCTTTTTGTTTACACCTGAAACACGTGACTTTTGATTTGTCAAAGCCAAGTTTTGTGGATGGTCCTCCGATAGAGTGTCTCCCAGTAATCTCCATAAACCTTTGTGCTCTCCGGACTGCACTGGCCATACACCACCTGATATCAATCAGTTCCATCTCTTCAGGATCTATTTGATCATAGTCCTCTTTAGTCAGGTTAGTGTTTCCAATTTTGCCCACCACGAGGCTCTCGTACGATTCTAACACCGATGCTAAGAACACCATCTGTTGTTTTGCTGACTCTTCACTGAAATTTTGAGCGTTCTTCAGATCCACAACAATGTTACATTGGAACAGATTCTTTTGTTGGACCGATTTCGTGACCCTAAATGTCAGTAAAAGTAGTTCATCTCTGAATACGAAGGCGGAATCAACGTATACAAAGTCATAACAGCATATATCCTTTTAATCTTCTTTCTATTAACGATTTCCGAGACTTTACAATGTTTATAACAAAAATTCAGCAGCACCTCGTCTCACATGTTATGATCACTGTTCGCTTCAAATGACACATCAACACATATATATAGTGGTGGCCTGTTCGCTTGAAAGTGACCTGACTGTTTCAAGCGATCACACTTAAATCAGTTTCAAGCGAACAAGACTTAGATGATTTCAAGCGAACAAGACCTTGTTGAGTTCGCTTGAATGTGACACTTGTGTTTTCAAGCGAACTAACATACTTTTATACACAAACCCTAATTTAACCTATCTAGACTCAAGACTTGAATAAGACAAAGTCAATAGACATTCAGTGCAGCAACAGACTCCCCCTTGGATGTTGACGAAGTCTTTAGCTCCGAATCTTCAGTCTTGGTCTTTTCATCATTTATGTCTTCTTATAATAAACATTCTATCTTCACAGGTTCACAATCTTGTCCTGGCTCCATCTTCAGACTTTCCTTTGACCGTTGATCCAGACTCCCCCTTTCACAGACTCCCCCTCTCGATATGCTAGAATCTGAGGTCTTGATCTGGTTCAATATTTAACATTTAGCTTCCATAGAAATAATGAAGTCCAAAACCTGTGTCTCAAACATCAATCATTACAAACTATCTTTTCAACAATAAATCACAAATTTAATCAGTTATAGCAATCCACTCAAATATTCAGGTCCAAGTTAATGACCCTGATTACTCAACTAATCTACCAAGTCCAATTTAATGACCTTGGTTGATCATTTGACGAAACAAACTGATTTTGAAAAACAACAATTTCAAACATTTTCTGAAAATAACAAGTATCAAGTTAATGAACTTGTTTTTGACTTTAAAAAATCAAACTTCATAAAAAATAAGCTCTCCTCATTCTTCAGTCCAGAATCTCTTGCATCTTCTTCAAACATCTGAGAATCCAACAATCAACTCTCCACTTTGGTTTGTCGGAAAATAAAGCAGAAATAAAATCTTTTTGGATTTTATAAAGTGTTCTAAACTAAGAAATAAAATACAGAAAACTTAAATTGCAGAAAGTAAATAAAGTAAACTATTTACAAACATATTTTTGGCGAGCGTGTCAGGGAATCATATCAGCTATCAGACAAATCACAAGTACCGTTAAGCTGTAATTACATTCTCAGAATTAAACAATTAACCTCGATTGTCGATATACTGATCCATCTTAAATTCTCACACAAATTTCAAATTATTCAGGATACGAATTAGATGTCTTATGAACTAGCTCATTCATGTGTCCCACCTCTTGAATATACTCCCGTATCCAGAATCCCAATAATCAGTCTTACAGGTGAGTATACTACAATGATATCTGTATATAAATTAGGTATGCGAGGGCCGAGGGATCTCAGGTCGATACTTCCGTATACGCAGAGAGATATCAGCTTCGACTTTACGGTATGTCCCCTTTAGAGGATCTTTTAGCTACAACAGGAACGACTATCAATTTTATTGTTTCATCGGCATGCTGAGGGTTTAATGCTATGTTTCAAGCATTGCAGAAAGTATTATCCAAGGACTAGGTCAGAACCACCGTTCAGCAGAAGTCCCGGAATAATACCCCAGACATCATTGAGTATAAAGACCTAGTATATCAGATTATGAGATCTTTCAAACGAGATTTCAGGGGTTACCTATATATCCAAGTAGTGTTCCCCACGAATTTCGCAAGTTTGAAATTTTAGGTTTATATCCCGAATAAATCTACTAAATGTGCGAAAACCTATCGACACATCATCAGTGAGACTGTTTAAATCATTTAAACATTACAAATCTTTAGCATACTGTAATTGTCTAGCCGATGTACTATCATTTTCCCTATATACACAAGTTCTTTTTCAAATTTTATCATGTTTTTGTATTTTTGCATTTTTTACTGTTTTTGTATTTTCTGAAAAATAAACTATATACATCTATCTACTCCCCCTAAATACCAAAACAAGTAAAAAATCGACAAACCATTGCAGATTGTTTCTCGTCGTCATCCGCAACAGTACTTTCATCAACGCCCACAATTCCATCCGACACCGACAGAAGCTTCATACCGTTCAGTTTTAACAAATATTTGAACCGATTTTTATCAAAAGCTTTAGTATGTAAATCAGCTTTCTGTTCGTCAGTGTGGATTTTCTCAATTCGTATCAACTTTTTCTCAAAGCAATCACGAATAAAGTGATGACGAATTTCTATATGTTTAGTTTTAGCGTGATGTACTGGATTCTTTGTTATATTTATTGCGGCCTCATTATCAACAAAAAGAGGTGTGTTAAGAAAGTGCAAACCATAGTCGCGCATCTGTTGCTGTATCCACAGGATCTGAGAGCAGCAACTGCTAGCAGAGACATACTCCGCTTCACATGTAGATAACGCCACAGACGTTTGTTTCTTACACTGCCAGGTAACCAATCTAGAACCAAAGAACTGGCATCCTGCAGTTGTTGATTTGGAATTGACTTTGCAGCATCCGAAATCCGAATCGGAATACCCTTCGAGCGTAAAATCGCCTTTCCTAGGATACCACAACCCCATTGAAGGAGTTCCTTTCAGGTAGCGCAATATCCTCTTCACAATGATCATATGCGAAGCTCTCGGGTTAGATTGATATCTTGCTGCGAGGCACGTTGGGTACATGATATCAGGACGTGAAGCAGTTAAGTACATCAAAGAACCTATCATGGATCGGTAGAACGTTTCATCAGCCCTGTCTCCGGTGAGATCTGGGTGAATCCCATTATTTGTTGCAAGTGGGGTAGCAGCTGGAGTAGAACTTGACATCCCAAATTTCTCTAGAATATCATGAACATACTTTGACTGATGAATGAAAATTCCCTCAGGAAGTTGTTCAACTTGTAGACCCAGAAAGAATTTCATCTCCCCCATTGATGACATTTCGAACTTTTGCTTCATCACTGATTCAAAATCTTTGCATAGATTTTCATTTGTCGACCCAAAGATTATATCGTCCACATAAATCTGAACTATCAGAAGATGACCGTCGACCTCTTTAGTGACGAGAGTGGCATCCACTTTTCCACAAATGAACTTGTTAGCTAGTAGGTGTTGAGACAAAGTCTCGTACCAAGCTCTCGGGGCCTGGTGTAAACCATACAACGCTTTGTCCAATAGGTAGACCTTGGTTTTGTGGATTGGATCGGTGAAGCCCGGCGGCTGACCAACATAAACCTCCTCTTTGACCTACCCATAGAGAAACGCCGATTTTACATCTAACTGATATACTTTAAAGTTCTTCCAAGACACAAATGCAAGGAAAATTCTGATCGCTTCTAGTCGTGCCACAGGAGCATAGACCTTTGTAAAATCAATCCCCTCCTGTTGACTAAAGCCCTGAACAACGAGTCGAGCTTTGTTCCTTACAACAACTCCTCTGTCGTCTCTCTTACACTTAAATACCCATTTTGTATTTATTTTCCTATGACCATCCGGCAAATCAACTAACTTCCACACTCCCAATTTCTCGAATTGACTAAGTTCCTCCTGCATTGCATTGACCCAAGAGTCTTCAGTAAGCGCCTCTTTGTAAGTTCTTGGCTCAACCTACGAGATAAAACAACTCAATGAGAATTCAGTTTGCAAAGGAGTAACTTTTGTATAAAAACATGTAAGCCCTTTATCAATCTGATTTCGAGTGCGAACGCCAGCTTGCAATTCTCCTATGATCAACTCCTCTGGATGATATGAAAAAGTTCGCGGCATCACTTCACTTGGAACATCTACATTTCCCTCCAGATTAGTAACATTCTGCTCTGCATCTTGTTCACCAACTTGGTTTGTTTGACTTGAAATCTGAATTTGCTCCCCCTCAGAATCTGAATCACCATGATAAAAAACCGGCATGTTTTCAATTTCTAGATTATCATTCTGAACCGACTAATTATCCTGAGCAACTTCATTCTGTTGGACATCATCATGTTCACCAGCATTACTCGGTCCTACTTCATCATCATTCGAAGTTTCCCGTGGTCGCCTCGAGTACTCAGCTGGAAACCGTTGCTGTGACTCGTACTCACGCAAAATATCCAACTCATCAAAGAAATCCTCTTCTTCCTCTGATTCTTCTCTCATGTCAAACGAATCCCACAGTCTGTCATAATGATAACGCCATGAATCTCCAGGATTCTGCGGTGGCATAGTATAACCTTGACATTCAACATTATATGCCTCAATAATCGTTTTCAAGCTTGGAATGAATACACGTTTCAACGGACTTGCATAACCCACAAATATTCCTTCTAAGCCTTTTTCACCGAATTTTCCTTGAAAATCTAGAACTGTACAGGGAGACCCAAACGGTTCAAGATACTTCAGATTCGGTTTACGATTATTGATCAGCTCAAAACATGTTTTGTTGAACTTCTTGACAGTAAGAACCCTGTTGAGCGTATAGCATGTGGTGGAAACAGCTTCAGCCCAAAAATTTATCGGTAACTTTGAATCTATGAGCATAGTTCTAGCCGTCTCGATTAGTGTCCGGTTTTTATGTTCTGCAACCCCATTCTGCTGCGGAGTGTACGGAGCACTAAACTCATGCAATATCCCTTTTTCATCACAAAATTCTTCCATCTTACTATTCTTGAATTCAGTACCATTATCACTTCGAATTCTTTTGATACGCCTTTGGTACAAATTCTCAATCTTTCTGAACAACGCCATCAAACTATCAAACTTTTCGTCTTTCGTCTTCAAGAAATAAACCCACGAAAATCTGGAATAATCATCAGTAACCACAAGACAGTAGAGATCCCCTGTAATACTTTTGATGTTTACTGGACCAAACAAATCCATGTGAAGTCTTTCCAGAGGACACAAAACTGAATTGACTTGTTTTGTAGGGTGAGACTTTTTCTTTTGCTTGCCTTTGACATAACTAATGCACTCCCCTTCCAGATGAAAACCTTTGACATGAACTCCCATAACCAAATCGTTGTGCACCAAGTGATTCATCTTCCTTAGGTGAATATGCCCCATCTTTCGGTGCCACAACTTTGATTCTTTCTCAGTTGCTTTAGATACAAAACAATGTGCTTGACCAGTAGTTGTAGTTGCTACACTCATATCTAACACATATAAATCATTCACTCTAGGTGCCCGCATGATAATCCATTCTTCAAGGATAACAAATCCTAGCTTCAAGATCAAACATTCTTTGTCTGTGAAGTGAGTAGTATACATATTGTCACAAATCTACGAGATACTAAGCAGATTGTTCTCCAGCTCAGTGATGTAGTTAACTCTTTCAAACGTCACAATTCCATTGGATAACGTTCCTTCACCAATAATTCTACCACCTTCATGACCTGCAAAACCTACGTAACCACCATTAATGTTTCTTACATCATACAGCAACGCAGTCTTCCCTGTCATATGTCGAGATGCTCCACTATCCATGATCCATCTGGATACAAGTTGTGGAAGATCCTGCACAAAACAAACTTTGACTTAACCATCTTCAATAAAGATGCCGATTCATGCTTCGCGATCAAGGAAGCTCCGGCAATTCAAACTGTTTATTCAAACATGGTGTCCACCCAGGCTTCATCAGCCTTAGGTGTAACCTTGACTCTCGCAATTTGAATTTTGAAATTTTCAGCCTTCAAAGGTGGAAAATTTGCATCATAATCAACCGAAATTGATTCTTCAGCCTTTTTCACTTCTGAAGTTGAAATTTTTATCTCTGTTTTTGGTTTCCAAACTTGTTGAGATAATGCAACCCGCTTGTAAAATTTGTCATTTTTAGTTACCACTTTCTTTACAAGTTCATTTTTCACTTTGGTATTATCATTTTTCACACTCTTTTTCTCAACAACTATTGGTGCTTTACCCTTTTCGTCAACTTTCTTCTTTTGAATCTTCACAGTTTCAGTCTTAGGCTTCACATTAGTACACTTTCGTGCAATGTGACTAACTTGATTACATCTGAAACATGTTCGAGTATCAACAACTCGACTTGTGCCTTCAGACTGATACTGTGAAGTTCTTTTCTCAAAGAACTCTTTATTCGATTTTGAAAAGATTTCATTCTCCTCATCAGAAAGTGAACTTGAACCGTTCACAAACACCTTCTTTTCAGCAAACCTCTTGTTTGAAGCATTTCTTTTCTGATAACTCTTACCACCCCGATAACCACCTGACCAATTGTTTCGATTGTCATTATAAAAATGTGGTGGAACAACAGGTTTTTTGTAGTAAGATTTATCTTTCTCAAAATTCATTTGCCTCTTTGTTTGACTCAGTTTGTTCACTTCTGACATCTCAATTTCAACCAATTTGAAGACATTTGTCAACTTTTTCACATTAAATCGGAAACTCAGAATCCGAATACAACTTATCAGATCCAGCCATCTTGTACATCACAAGACCTGGTTCATCACCTAAGTTGTTTTTGGATTTTTGTTTCGGAATGTATTTGTTCAAGAAACATTCATCATCTTCAGCTGAATCAGGCAACAAAACACTTTCAGCTGTGCTCTTAACAATCTCTGTCTGAACACTATCATCGGATGATGTAGAAAAAGTAACATCAATGTTCTCCGGAAGTTTAACTTCACTCTCTTCCTCAATTTCAACCAACCCAGATTGCTTTTTCGTGTAATTATCAAGAACAGGTGGTGGAACTTGATGAAAACCCACCCCGGTTCCATCAGAGTACACATCTTCGCCGACTTTGTCTTTCCCAATGGGTTTGGGAATAATATATCGCAAAACAAAGCTTGCGGAATTGTAACTCTTAAGCTTCAACTGGATTCGCTCATTTTCAATTTCAGCCTCTTGAATTTTAAGTTTCAGTTTAGCGATTTCATCCAGTTGTTGGTTGATTGATTCTTCTTTTATTCTAAGCACTGCTTTTAGTTGAATGTTTTCTTTATAAGTTTTACCATTTCGATCATCATTATCTTTCATTGTGGTTTTGAGTTTCTCAAATTTTTCAGTGATTTGACGGTTTTCAAGAACTAACTTTTCATTTTCTTGTCTAATCCTCTCATGATCAGTTTTATCATTTTCGATTTTGTTAGTTAATTCTTTTATCCGTTCAGTTGAAGCTTTAACCATCTTGTCACGATCAAGAATTTGATTCTCAACGTTTCTGACTTTGGCTGTCAGATCATCAACCTTCTTACCGTTGAGATACGTGACTGTGTTACAAAATTTGCATTCTTTGATGCAATTTTTGCAATCAACATCCCCATCAACTTTCTTACCTGACACATTCGTTGACAAGTTTGAACTGACCTGGCTTTTTGACTCAGACTTGGAGTTAGAGTCTACCTCAAGTGCTTTAGCAGCTAGCACTTTGTCAGCCATTTTTCCGAGATTTTCAGCATTCAATTCCTGCGTCGTGTCAATGATCCCGGTATCAACCTTCTTTGTGTTCTCTATCTCTTTCTCTTCTTTTTCCTTCTTCTCTTTCTCTTCTTTTTCTTTCTTGTCTCCAGTTCCCCACCATTTATTCTGCCAATAATCATCAACATCTTTTAACTCTTTGATTATGGCCTCTAAATCAAGAGTGTTGTGATCAATAGCAATGTTTCCATATGGATCAAGATAACACTCTCTGTCTGGATCCCATCTATTTGCTCTCTTTGCTTCCGAAAAGATACCAGATATTCTGATCATTCTGTTTGTGGCCAACAACCTTCTGTAATTATACTTCTGTTCTTCAGTTCTGTTGTCTTTCCACGGAACAGGTCCATTCTTTGCCATGAAAGCGTAACCAACCACATCTTCCTCCGGTAGCAGCTCGCTCCAGTCGAAACCTTCATCGTCGTGAATTACTGCAAGAGCTCCAGATTTCTCTTTGTTGTCTTCAACCTGCTTCAATCTAGGCGGCTCATATTTATTCTGGTGATAAATTGCCTTCTTGTAGTAATCATCTCTGAAAGGATTTTCTGACTCATCAGCATATGCGTTTCTGCATTCTCGCTTGAAGTGACCTTTCTGCTTACACTTGAAGCACGTCACCTTGGACTTATCGAACCCCAGCTTGGTAGATGCACCACCAATTGTCTTCCTGCCGGTAATTTCCATGAAACGCGGTGCTCGACGAACAGCACTCGCCATTGCCCAACGAATATCGATCAGCTCCATTTCCTCAGGATCAATCTGATCATAATCTTCTTTCGTCAGATTGGTGTTGCCTATCTTCCCAGCTACTAACCCTTCATATGATTCTAAGACCGATGCTAGGAAGATCATCTGTTGTTTAGCCGACTCCTCATCAAAGTTCTGAGCATTTTTCAAGTCTATTGCAATGTTGCATTGAAAACGATTCTTTTCATCAGAATGACTTGCAGATGATGAAGATCCACTGTGATAACCACTGTGATTTTGACTGCTTTGACTGCTTTGACTGCTTTGACTGCTTTGACTTTCTTTGCTTATAGTGAATACGTTTTCAGCAGAAAACGCAGTTTTGGGAGAAGTTGTTTTTGGCATCATGCTCTTTGGATAATATAGATCCAAATTCTGTTGATAAGATGAATGATTGACTTTGTACGTCTTCTTTAATTCCAATTCGTGACTTTCAAGTTTCTCAATCACCAAATCTGGTTTCAACTTTTCAGGAACAATAGTGTTCTTCAACATCAGTGCATAATATCTCCACTCCATCTCGTCTGGCAACGAATCAAACAACTTGTCTACTTGCTCATCATCAGAATATTTAATTCCATGTCTATCCAATTCCAGCTTTAGATGCCCAAACCTCTCAATCATTTTTGATACTGATTCATTCTTTAAACATCCAAACATATCAAACTCTTTCCTAAGTAGTTTCTTTTTGTTTTTCTTGATTTCTTCACTACCTATACATTTCTTTTCTAATTTTGCCCAAAGATCTTTAGCACTAGAGTAATCAATCAAAGAAATTATATCTTCACGCACGGATTGAAACAATAATGCCACACATTTCTGCTCAGCAACAAACGACTCTATTTCATCAGATGTTGATAAAGTTTCACCCTCTTTGCCTCCATTATCGTATCCATTTTTGAGACTCTTCCAGCTCAGAAATGCAAAAGCCCTCAACCAATCTTCGAATTTCTTTGCCCACCGACTATACTCCTCGATAGCCATCAATTTTGGTGGTTTGTTGTAAGTTCCGAAAGCACTTTCAACTTCTAAAGCATCCGATAATTTCTTCTTGGCGTTTGATGAGTTCTCATTGTTGTTGCTTGAAGATGTATCGTCTCCCGAGTTTCCAGCAAATGCGTACATGTCGCTAAATGGGTTTAAGAATATGTCATCCATCTTGAGTATTCCTGCAAAATCAACAATCACTTAGAAAAATTTCGAAATCTTGAAAAATAACAAGTTCAAACGATATTACTTGAAGCGAAATAACTTCAAGTAAAAATAGTAATTTTCAAGCGAACACAAATTTTCAAGCGAACTAGAATATTATGTCTGTTTGCTTGAAAATGCACAAGTATTTCAAGCGATCAGGTTCTTTCAAGAGAATAACAATTCAAGCGAACAAGCTTATTATTTTCAAGCGAGCAAGGTTATTATTTTCAAGCGAACAAGGTTGAAATATACTTTTCAAGCGAGCAAGACAAGTTATTTCAAGCGGACAAACTATGACATCATCTTTTTACGAACGATCTCAAGCGGTCAAACATTTTTTGATCAGTTTTAAGCCGTGTTTTGGTCCGAAACTTTCAAGAATTAGTTATCTACGTATTTCGCTTGATATGAATGAATTTTAGTCCATTTCAACCGTGAAATATATCCGAATCAGAAAAAGAATGAAAAGAAGTAAGTAGAAATGAGAAAATCGGGTAAATTCAAGCTGCTATGGTATGAACTCCTCGTCCTGAGCTCTGATACCACTTGTTGGACCGATTTCGTGACCCTAAATGTCAGTAAATGTAGTTCATCTCTGAATACGAAGGCGGAATCAACGTATACAAAGTCATAACAGCATATATCCTTTTAATCTTCTTTCTATTAACGATTTCCGAGACTTTACAATGTTTATAACAAAAATTCAGCAGCACCTCGTCTCACATGTTATGATCACTGTTCGCTTCAAATGACACATCAACACATATATACAGTGGTGGCCTGTTCGCTTGAAAGTGACCTGACTGTTTCAAGCGATCACACTTAAATCAGTTTCAAGCGAACAAGACTTAGATGATTTCAAGCGAACAAGACCTTGTTGAGTTCGCTTGAATGTGACACTTGTGTTTTCAAGCGAACTAACATACTTTTATACACAAACCCTAATTTAACCTATCTAGACTCAAGACTTGAATAAGACAAAGTCAACAGACATTCAGTGCAGCAACATCTTTGATGCAGATTGGTTTGAATTTGTTGAAGAAGATCCACTATGAAAACCACTGTGAGGAGTTTCTTGATTCACAGAATTTGAACTCTCTGCAGAAAATGTTGTTCTTGGAGAACCAGTCTTTGGTAGATTTCCTCTGTAGTACAACTCTACATTCTGCTGATAAGATGAGTTGTTGACTTTGCTAGATTTCTTGATCTCCAACTCGTGACTCTCCAGTCTTTCAATAAGCAGATCCACTGTCAACTCTTCAGACTTGATTGTATTCTTCAGCATTAATGCAAAGTACTGCCAATCTTGTTCATTCGGCAGCGAGTCGAACAGTTTGTCAACCAACTCTTCTTGAGTATATACAATCTTGTATCTTGCCAGCTCCATCTTCAAATGCCCAAATCTCTCAATCATCTTGGAAACAGATTGATTCTTTAAACAACCAAATAAATCAAACTCTTTTCTTAACAGTTTCTTTTTATTTTTGACTATTTCAGCACTACCTACACATTTTACCCTCAGTTTCTCCCAAAGATCTTTTGAATTTTCATATTCTATCAATGAAATTATATCATCTCTCACAGACTGATGAATCAACGCGATGCATTTTTGTTCAGCAACATATCTTTCAATCTCATCAGTATCTGTCAAACTTTCACCAAAGCTTCCTCTAACGTAACCAATCTTTAAACTTTTCCAGCTTGGATATGCAAAAGCTTGAAGCCACTCGTCAAATCTTGTAGCCCACCTATTATAATCTTCAATCGTCATCAGTTTTGGAGGTTTGTTATATGTACCGTAAGCACTCTCAACACTTAATGTATCCGAAAGAGTCTTTCTCACACTTGGAGTTTTCTCATTTGTGTTGTTTGATGTGTCGTTTGAAATATCATCTCCACCATTTCCAGCAAAGGCAAAAATGTCACAAAACGGATTGTAATCATCCATCTTCACATACCTGAAACAGTCAACAAACACTTAGAAAATTTTTGATTTTGAAAAACAGCAATTTCAAGCGAAATCAATTGAAACGAAATAGCTTTCAAGCGAGATAAGACTTTTCGAGCGAAATCACTTAGTTCAAGCGAAATATGCTTTTCAAGCAGAATAGCAATTCAAGTTCAAGCGAAATCAGGTCACTTGAAGCGAAATCACTTATTTCGTTTGAACTTTCAAGCGAAATCAGACAATATTTTTCAAGCGAAATATGACCAAATATGTAATTCCGCTTGGAATTACACTGAAACTTTCAAGCGAAATAAGAATGATGTCAGCAAGTTCGAACAGAATTTCAAGCGGAAATACAAGTTTTTTAACAGATTTTGTTCGAATTAAGGTCCAAAACTTTCAAGGATTAGTTAAAACTATGTTTCGCTTGATATTTGTCAAAATCAGGCCATTTCAACTGTAGAATTATGTCCAAATCAGAAAAGAATGAGTAGAAGTGATAGAATCCGGTAAAATCAAGCTGAATTGGTATGAACTCCTCGTCCTGAGCTCTGATACCACTTGTTGGATCGAACGGTGACCCTAAAAAGTCAGTATGAATAGTTCATCATCAAATACAAAGGCGGAATCAATGTAAAAGATGTCAACACAGCTTGTTCTTTTCTAATTATCCTTTTATTGATCAATCCTGAGCTTTTTACACGTTCAAATGACAAACGGACAGCACCTCGACTCAGAGCATATGATCAGATTTCGCTCTAAATGACAACAGCACATGGGTATTTATAATGATATGATTTCGCTTGAAGATGACACACTCCATTTCAAGCGAAATCAACATGTTGATTTCGCTTGAACTGATCTGTGTCACTTTCAAGCGAAATAACACATTAACACTTAAACAAACCCTAATTTCAACCATGTTGTGTGCTCGTTTATCCTATCTAGACATAAGACTCGATTAAGACGAAGTTAACAAACACTAGATGCACCAACATAAGGAAATGCAACGTCTCACAGGGCGATTAGTAGCACTAAACAGGTTCTTAGCAAACCACGCCGCGAAATCTTATCTGTTCATTAACACGTTGCGCAATTGCGCCAAAAAGAGCCATTTCCAATGGACGCCAGAAGCGGAGACACCACGCCGCGAAATCTTATCTGTTCATTAACACGTTGCGCAATTGCGCCAAAAAGAGCCATTTCCAATGGACGCCAGAAGGGGAGACAGCCTTCAAACAAATGAAGGAATGTTTGATCTAGCTACCAACTTTAACAACACCGCAAGAGGAGGAGCCACTAATCCTTTATCTATCCGCAGCAGAAGTAGCGGTCGGGCGGTATTAATGGTAGAAAGAGATGGCATCCAAACTCCAATATACTACATTAGTAAGATGCTAACTGGCCCAAAAACGCGCTACTCTATGATAGAAAAACTAGTCCTCGCATTGGTGCACGCATCACGAAGACTACACCGGGGTATTTCTCTGGTAATGTTATTTCAGTATTCACTAATTACCACCTGGGTCAAATATTGTCTAAACCCGATGTCGCGGGACGTTTGGCTAAATGGGCCATCGAACTAGGAGGATACAATATCCTATACAAACCCCGACCAGCAATCAAAGGGCAAGTATTAGCAGATTTCACCACCGAAGTTCCTGTCGATAAGATACAAGAATGCGAGGCAATCCAAAACCCTATTCCAGTCTTCGACGATAGGGTTTGGACGTTACACACAGATGGAGCTTCTAACGATGATGGTGCAGGAACAGGTCTTCGATTGGTCAGCCCAGATGATCACGAGCTCACATACGCAATACGCCTAGATTTCAAGAGTACAAACAACGAGGCAGAATACGAAGCATTTCTTGCGGGCCTCCGTTTGACGCTTAAAATGGGAGCAAAAAACCTCGAAGCACACATCGATTCAAAGTTAGTGGTAGAACAAATCAATGGTCATTACGACGCTAAGGGCGAAGCAATGGCTTTATACCTGGAACAAGCACGAATGCTCATCAGCCAGTTCCAAACATTCAAAATCGTTCATATAAACAAGAGTGAAAATAAACATGCTGACGCACTGAGCAAACTAGCTGCCACCAGTTTCAAACATCTAGCAAAAGAGGTCCGTATAGAAGTATTATCCAATCCGTCCGTCCCTCTAAGGCAGGTAAACATCATCGAGGTCGGCAACCCATCCTGGATGTCCCCGATCATCATGTAATTACAGCATGGCATACTTCCAGAAGGGAAAGCAGAAGCGAGGAAGATCCAAAACAAAGCGCTAAACTACGAAATGGCGGACGATATCTTATACCGAAAATCATTCATGGGTCCACTCCTACGCTGTGTCGATAAAACAGATGCGCAGTACTTAGTCAGAGAAATTCACGAAGGTTTATGTGTAGTTCACGCTGGGCCGCGCATGGTAGTAGCAAAGATAATGAGCGCAGGCTACTATTGGCCAGGGATGCATGTGGATGCAATGGAAATATTGCGCAAATGCGCAGCATGCCAGCGCCATGCGCCAAAAACCCTCCGTCCAAAGAATCCTCTTGTACCGGTCACCTCAGCCTGGCCTTTTCAACAATGGGGTATTGATCTCGTTGGTCCTTTCCCCGAAGCGCCAGGCGCAGTTAACTTCATCATTGTGGCAGTTGACTACTTCACCAAGTGGGTAGAAGCTAAGGCATTAGCGTCAACCACAGCAATGGTAATCCGCAAATTCATATGGGAGCATATTATATGTCGTTTCGGGTTGCCACTGCGCATCATTTCGGATAACGGCACAAATTTTTCCTCAGAAGACCTCCAGAAGTGGTTTAAAGAAATGAAGATCGAGCACAGCTTTGCCTTTGTGGCGCACCCACAAGCAAATGGGCAGGTCGAAAGTGTAAATAAACAAATAGTTGATGGCATCAAGGCACGATTGGGGACTGCGCACAGAGGATGGGTAGATGAGCTCCCTAGCATCCTATGGGCCCATCGCACCATGGCAAAAACTAGCACAGGGGAAACCCAATTTAGCCTTGTGTATGGTTCGGAGGCAGTAATACCAGCAGAAATCGGCCTCCCGTCACCGCGCATGATAGCCATGGAGAAGCAAGATAATAACAAAGAACGAAGGATGGATCTAGACCTTCTCGAGGAAAGGCGCGAAAACGCAGCCATCGCATAAGCAAGGTATAAATCCAAATTAGAAAAATACTACAACGCGCGCGTCCGTGTGTGTACCTTCGTCCCAGGAGATTTCGTCCTGCGTGACAACGAAGCATCCAACGCGGAGAAGCCAGGCAAATTAGCACCCAAATGGGACGGACCGTACATTATCAATGAGGTCTTGGGCAAAGGGGCGTACACCCTAAAAAGACTCGATGGAACAACCGTTCCCCGCACCTGGAGCGCGCAGCAGCTGCGCAGGTGTTACATATGACCAAGCCAAGATATTCGCCGCAAAGGGACAGACTTATACAGGCAATGTATTTTTCTATTTTACTTTGTATCATCGGCCTCGCGCCTTATTAATACAAAGATCATCGTTACATATTCAACTGTTTATTACAAATTGCATGTAATTCCTTTTGGTACACGCGAAAACAATATGGTGAAACATTGAAAACCTCATGAACGGTCCAACGGGTATAAAACCCGCGCACAGTCCAGACCTACGTTCACACGTGAGTTCAATACCATTCTTATTCGCTTTACCTAAACAAAGTAATTATACACATGCAACATATTGTAATTCAAACACAACACAAACACAAAACATATATGCATAGCATTGCAGCAAAAAGACAGTTACTAGTGCAGCAAAAGCACTTTAACAACATTTACAGCACATAACAGTGCATCAAAACGTTAGTTACAACATAAACAACAGGAAACATAGTTGAAACCTCGACAGAGGTATACAGTACTTCCCCTAACACCCTAACGGGGGGGGGGGGGGGGGTCAACAGCCAGATCATTATCACCATCAGTAGCTGGTATCACCTGATTTCCGGAGGAAGGTACAGAACAGTGCCTGTTCCGACGCCGTCGATACACTATCAAACATTGACTTTTCCGATTAGCCGGAAAATGTTACATCAGGGCATCAGCAGATAACCGGATGACCCCTTCATCACAAGCATCCTTAGACCGAAGGGAATCACAACCGGTGCCCGTAGACTTATAGGGAACGGAACCAAAGGGTTCCCCATCCCCGGCGACCTTTTTCGGCGGCGAGCTGGCAAGAAGAAGCAGACCTTCAGCAGCTTCGTAAACCTTCAAGACTTCTAAAAGTCTTCGAGAACGAGATGATCGCCTAGCTCTCATATCGCCAAATCTGGTAAAGGTTTATAATTTCCACATATATATATATATAGGGAGAAGATCATGCGAGAACCACCTCTTATTGTGAGAACCGCGAGAACCAATGTGAACACACCAAAAATGCCTAAAAATAGCTAAAAATCACACAAAATTTTTTTTTTGAATTTTTTAATATTTTTTATAAAAAAATCGCTACTTTTCGAAGGCAAAAAATTTTTTTTTTTTTGCTTCTAAAAGTAGCGATTTTAACATAAAAAATATTAAAAAATTCAAAAAAAAATTTTTAGATTTTTTTTTGATTTTTTTAGATTTTTATAGGTTTTTTGGGGGTTTAGTTTTTAGAATTTTAGCTTGGGGGGGGGGGGGTTTAGGTTTTTGGGGGGTGGGGGAGGGGGGTTTAGGTTTTTTTTTTTTGGGGGGGGGGGGTGGGGTTAGGTTTTTTTTAGTTTTTTTTTAGCATTTAGCTTAGGGGGGGTTTTAGGTTTTTTTTTTTTGGGGGGGGGGGGGGGTGGGGGTTAGGTTTTTTTAGTTTTTTTTTTAGGTTTTAGGTTGTGTTCACATTGGTTCTCAAGGTTCTCACAATAAGGGTGGTTCTCGCATGAGCCCCTCCCTATATATATATATATATATATAATAAAGTAACGCCAGCATCGATAAGAGGGAAAGCAGAAATCGTAATGATTAACTATCAAATCGTCTCCCCGTGAAACGGCGCTACCAGGATAAACGTCATATCTCATTAAATGCACTCTGACAGCGTCTGCACATATCCCAAAGGAAGAAGACGAAAAGGTACTACGAATATACATTTTTTATTTATAAATGACGTAATAAAAGTCAGATCATGACTAAACAAGCTCAGAATAAAGAAGAAATTCACAAATCTTCTTCAACAAGAAGGCAATATTTTCAAAATCAGAATCATGAGCAAGAGTATCTTCTCCAATACGATTCTCTCCTTTCGCGCCAAAAACTTTATAGCAGAACATCTCTCTCATAGTCTAGTGCTCCACTTATTTACATAAGAGCAACACTGGACTGGTGGGACTTGAAGGGGTAAGGTCCCAAAAGCCTTACTTCAAGTACTTGGGACCATACCACAACCTTATTCCTCTAACCCTTTTTAGGCCTTGTGTGGCCGCGCACTGGTCCCACAAAGAGAACTCAGAAGGAAAACAACATCTTACACCTGCACGCCAAAAGGAGACTAGCAATCCTTGCGCCAGTCTTCATAACAGGTAAGGATAAAAATCCTAATAAGCATTCCCGCATACACAATATCCAGACTTGGACATTATTTACTTTACCGATACCATACGATAAGGAGCCACACAGGATTACAGCTGTAACCTTCTAGAAGGCTCCATCGTCCACCACCTAGACGGTTATAACCGTCTGGCCACGTGGCATCATCCCGGACTCCCTTGAAGTCATGATGATGGCATGGAATTGAAGAGAGGTTTTCACTTGTCCACTTTCCACGTGGCAATACCCCAACCGTTGATCAAGATCGCGATCCGTGTGCTCTCACACTCGTTAGAGATTAAAGGAGGGAAAAATAACCGCTCACGGAAGAAGCACTTTCCGTCAATATTTCACCAACATGTTTTCCCGCCCAAACTTCGGCTATAAATAGAAGGATAATTCAGGTATAATTCTCAAGTTACATTCACTTCACTTTCACTACTTCTTCTTCTTCTTCTTCTTCATAAACCTGTACTTATTCTCACGCCGGAGGGTGGTCACGGAGAGAACCCCCATTCTCCCCGTGGCGAGTCTAACGGTGGTTGTTTTGCAGTTACTGTGAGAAGAAGGAGAGCTGTTACCCACGAACTGAACGAGGAGAGATTAACCCTTTTATGCAGATATATTTGATATGACTCCAATGAAAAAAAGGTTTCGGCTCAACAAACATGATCACTTTAAAAATATATCTTGTTCGGGTTAACTTGTTTGAAAATAGATCAGGCTCGGGTTGAATTGTTTAACATGATCGCTTTAAAAAATAGGTTTTGTTCGGGTTAACTTGTTTTATAAACAAATCGGACTCGGGTTGACTCATTTAATAAACTGGATGACTCGTTAACCTGCTTAGGTTTTTAGGGGAAAAAAAAGAAACTTGTATAATTTATTTTTGATTTTTTTTTTCATTTTTCAATCTACATTATTAGTTATAATAATGTTAGTTTTGTCATACCATTTTATCTACTTGTTACATTCATACTTAACATGAAACACGTTACGGATAACTCGCTTACAACCCAACAACATGCTTATAACTCGTCAACATGTATGACTCATTTTAAATATGGATTAAATGTGTTGTGTTTGGGTTCATTCGAATTTATGCTGAATTAAAGTTTTAGAATATACGTATATGTTGGGTTGCATTCTCCATAATTAAGTTTTTAAGTAGCTTAAGCCAACAGGAAAGAAACATACTTTGTGTTGTGTCAAAGAAAACATATGCAGTGTTCAATGTAAGAACGGACTCACACCGTCAATGATCTCTAGATCAAGTGGTTTAAGAGATGCATGTTCAACTCTCATTATGTGTAGAGTGAGGCATTGGTGGGCAATTATAGGAGACTCGAGGAAATCCGGGTTCGATCCTTTAGCCAAACGAATTTTACCGGTAATTTCACCGTCGTGCCTATTGGCGGGTGAGTTATTGGGTTTTCCTCGGATTTGGTGGTGGACTCGGTTACTTTCGGAGTACTCCGTTTGGTCCAGTAAATGTCCCAAGAATGCTCGAAATTGATTCTGTTGTCCGTTAAAAAAAGAATGGACTCACACCGTGTACTAACATAGGAGGCATTCCGGTGTATGTTAGATTCTTATAGAACAGTAGCATTAGAAATAGTCCTAAAGGTGAAGGGAGTGGTTAGACACTTGAAATAGGTAAACTCCCAAATCACCCAATCAAACAGTGTCACGTCATTTTACCTATTTTCTTTACCTATTGCTAAAAAACTTTGGCGGTGGTTTACCTAATGGGGTTTAGGTAAACTATTTAAAAAAAAAGAAGGAAAAGTGTGTGATTGGTTGAGAAGAATTGGACCCCACAACACACCCTCTCTCTCCCCCTTTCCTTCACCTTCACCAAATCGGTGGAAGGTTCACCGCATTGCTCCCCCTTGTTCGGTAAAATGGTTGATGGCATTGGTTTACCGAATCGGTAAACATGTTTACCGACTGGAACCGACTCCCACTCCTTTGGGCCTAAAAATTTCAAAAGTAATACACACTGGGGCGGACTCACATAGAGCGAGTCGGGGTCCCCAGACCCTAATGTCTTTTAAAAAATTAGTAGATCCAACATATTAAATTTTATAAGGATCCCATAAATATAATTAGGTGGACACCACAAGAAGAAAAGTAAAGCCGATATAGCGGTAAACCACCATCTTTACCAACAAGAGGTCTTCGTTTCAATCCTTGTATAGCTTGTTTTTTCTGGTTTTTTTTTAATCCAATTTAAACCTTGCTCATAACTGACTCGAAAATTTTAGCGTTTTATTATGAAAATCTTAAACACCAAAAAAATGGACTTTATTAGAAAAAAAATCTTAGGTGTAACACGTGTAGTAAAGACTTTTAAAGTTATATTTATACAATTCAATTAACTCTTGGTTTAAAACAATAATATACAAATCGAAAGTGGTGGATGTAAAATGAAGCCAACGGTTAAAAAGGAGTTTATTATACATTATACAATTAAAACAAAATGCAAGCTTAAACCATATATTTTAACTTTTTTAGAATGTTGTACTTACACACTCATTAATATTACTTATAAAACGACAACTTTATCCACTACGGGCCTAGAACCCTCAATTTTCACATTACATTTTGGTGACCCTTTTATCACGTTATATTTGGATGGTCTTTACAGCTTAAACTTACCTTAAATTAAGCTATAGATAATAGACACAAACTTTTGGCTTCAAATGTAAACTAACATTGGTTCACCGTGAACCTATGGTGAACTCGTAACAAATTTGGGTGACGACCTTAGCTACATACTTACATGTAAATACCTATTCGATCCCAATGTCACAATTTTCTTAATCCTTTTACACAATATGTTTGAGTAAACATCTATAATGAATATAAATGGGTTTGTGCAACATCCCCACCTCACACTCACTCCTATCGCGATCTTAATATTCAAAAATCCAACTTATACACCTAATAAACTTGGTATTTTTTTGTTAATACTTACACAACCATTATTTCATAATATTCAAAAATCCAACTTATACACCTAATAAACTTGGTATTTTTTGTTAATACTTACACAACCATTATTTCATACATTATAACTATGTTGTGAGGTTCAAAATGCAAATACCTCTTCTCTCAAAGAGCATACTTTTCAATCTAAGGCATGACACGCATGTAAACTTCCACGCACTAACTCATGAAGATCTTGTCTTCGTGATTAAATTTGAGATTCTTCATCTGTTAACTTACAACTCAAATGAAATACTTGCAACGTTTACTACTCTTCATTCAACTCGTGAATGTTAAGTGAATGTTAAAGTGTTGAAACACACTTGTGAGGTTCATTGGACTCAAATTTGAATTACAAAGCCTTCAAACCTATAGAAGATTTTTATTGAACTCAATTAGGAAGGTCAAAGCCTTCAATTACACTTACTTACCTATATAAATAACCATTAACTACCACAATCACCCTTAATGAGTTAGTATTGTGTACTTGGATAAACGATGCAATTTGACTCATTAAACAAACAAAATACATATGTGGAACTCCTGCCGATTTAACTTGCACGACACACATAGGTATGTAGTGCAACTTAGTACAGATTAAATTTTTAATCAGTTAATGAGAACTCAAGTAAATGACACTATTATGTCAAACTACTTGCCCACTGTCGCAGCCCCCGATTCCTACCCCAGGAGCGGGAGCACATCGGTGTTTATTAATTTGGCAGCGGAATTTTAAAACATCAGGACCGTAGTTAGGAAATAAATATAAGAATTTCAAAACATCAAACTTTTATAATAAATAAATGGGATAAAACTCATGTTCCATTGATAATACATTTATAGGGATAAACCCTAATTATTGAAAACAAAATCTTCTTTTATTTAGGTAACTTTTATAGCCACTTCTTTAAGCTTTCAGTGTTCCATAGCTGGCTTCTTATAGCTTCACATTAAGTTACCTGAAACACGTTTTAAAAATATTTTATCAGCAAGAAATAATGACGAGTGCATCCCAGTTTAATCAAAACAAGCTTTTATAACTTTACAGTATTGAGACGATTACAATGTTTATATCTACCGATATACTCATTCAGTATTTGTCATGTTCACAGTTCCATGACTGTGGTCATGTTACTCATTGGCTAACTCATTGTCCAATAGTAACGAATTACTAGTAGTGTATACAAAACCCCACATATCGGCAGCAATTGTAGAATACATATACTCATTCACTGTAAGTATAACTGAAAACATTTGAGGTTTTGTAAAACAGTTTGGTAGAAAAAGAGAATGACTCACATTGTTGACTTAGGTAATACTATAGCTTCCTGTTGGTGTTCCTGATTATTATCTATTAAAAATAAACAATGCACACGTGTTAGTAAGATAACCCAAATCACATTAGGCATACAGCACGAGACAGAACTCCAACGAAGTTAGTCAGACAGAGCCTCGACATGCGTTACGGAGCCATAGATCAATCGGGTAGGGTAACAAATTAGTGATCGGGGGTTAAAATACTTACAACGAGGCAGAGCTTCGTGTTTTAGGGGTATAATACCCGATAATTTTCGCCAATTAGAAATAGAGAGAGAAAGTTTTGATGAACGATTTGAGACTGAGGCCAACGCCCTCTATTTATAGGCTGATTTTGGGATGGCCCGCGCCCCGCGACCCATTGGGGTCGGCCCTTCGCGGCCCGCGAGAGACTAGACTAGGGCTTAGGTCAGGTTAGTCACTTGTATAGGTTCAACACATAACCGGACACGTGGCAGCCTGGGTTTCGCCAGGCAGCAGATCCTCGCGCCCAGCGAGACATCTGGTGGGCTTGGTCGCGGCCTGCGAGCGGCCTATATTATTTGTTTATTTGATTTTTGTTAAAATTAAGGTTATTCGAGTTCGTTTATGTATATATGGGGTATAATTAGAGCGTTTAGGGGTGTTTTTCGAGGGTTGTTATACCCACACCCACACCTTACTAGTGACATTAAACCTTCATAATGTGTAGAATAAGGGTGTCACCAAGAAAAGCGAGTCCTCAAAGTAAAGGATCAAAAATTTCCAATTTCATCAATATAACATGCTTTCAAAATAAGTATCTAAGAGATTTAACAAATAAAGTTATACGTAATCTTTAAACGGAAAATTGAGTTAATGTTTTACTATAGAATCCATACTCACCATAATAGTTTAAACCTAAAAGCAAAAATGAACTTGGATGCAATAATCTCAAATCTTGAAGGAAGATCACAAAAGTTAGTGTCTAAGTTTATAACTAGAAAATTGTGTTGTTTATAGTGAAGTGAAACAAAAAGTTCTAGAGTAACGTCGTTTGAGTGTTGCCTAGTCTGTCACACCATCAAATTTTACATGCGTGGTTTTACCGCGAGGCGCATGACATCTAGGATCAAGCCACTAATCATGTTGAACCATTTCAAGTTTAATTGCACAACGTTTAACTACCACATTCAACATGAATAGTGATAATAGTTTTAGAAGTTCGAAAACGTAAGTTTAGGTTATCAGCGGAAGAAAAGATATACAATCCAGACTTAATTGAAAACTATAGTTATTTAGCAAAACAATGTAAACGGTTTAACCAAAAGCCATGACACTCTCCAAGCTGCAAGTTCCCATCCGAGCCGTACCTAACGACCTGCAAAGCATGCAATAGTGTGTCAACATAAAGTTGGTGGTTCACAGTTTTAGCTAAATGTAGAGCATAATAGTAAGTTCACATGTAAAAGCGTTATAATTATGACTCAGGTAGCTAACCTCATCACATGACTAAACTGTGTAGATAACGAAAACTAACGTAGTAAGTTTTTATGCCCTCCATCAATGTCTATCCGCATTGATGCAATAGGAAAGGTCAATAGTTCACGCCCGGCTCCCAGCATGGCATGAGGTTTGTCAAACCTAATAGCGCTATCAACTAATACCCCGTCTGCTAACCCGGAAAGCTAATCAGTATTATGTGTAGAGACTTTTAGGATAGAGTTTTCATTTAGTCCAAGTGTACTACTCCACCTCCAAGGGATAGTATGTTTTAGTGGTTCCAATCCAGGAACGCGTGTGTAGCCCCAAACCAGGGGTACCGTATGTATTTTCCAAACCAGGGAAATAAGTGTGTTGTCCCAAACCAAGGACACATGCTTTTAGTAATGAATTGTGAACTTACCTTAGTTTTGCTCGGTAAGACTTAAATGCGTTATATGTTGATGTGGTAACCCACGACCTATTATAATACCCATAGGGTTATTAGTGTGTTTATGCAAAGTTCATAAGCTCTACACTCATCTAGCACACATAGCACGTAAACAAGTTGTCACATAATATTTTATCGTGTGCTTCGTGCACGTTTTTACAATATAACCTATGATATGTCATACGCTAATTTTACAATCACTAAGCAGGTACGGACACCAAAATAGCAAGTTCGACTCTTATACGCTTTATAAATCATGCATAGCAAAATCATTGAAATTTGGCTGTTTTAGGAAGCTCGTTTACCATACTTACGATGCTGTAAAAATTATTATCTTTTTATTGAACGTACCCCTCAGTGGGTTTGTCCTTGTTTTAAATTTTTAAGGTCTAGCTCTTTATCAAAAAATTTAGAAAAATCTTTTACTATGCAGTGTCCAGATTCGTCACTTTCTGACTGCTGTTTACGGAAAAATTTATTTAAAAATTCTCAATTACCCGATTGACTCGATTCTATTTACCCACTATTAATTGACAAATTTAGTTTGTGTGTAATTTATACTATTTTTTTATTAGCACTTTGTATAGTTCTACAACTTAGTGAAGTATATTTGTACCGACACCTAAGACTATCTACTGTACAAATTTCATGGCTAAACTCCAAGTATTCACCGAGATATGACGTAAAACACAACACACAAAATCTGCAGAAAAATGCAGCTTTGACCACTGAAAATAAATAATTCATTTAAAATATTAAACGGCGTCCAAAATTTGTGATTCCGGCGCCATTAGAGGCGTATTTCAAAATACCACGTTTTGGACTCAAGAAAATCCAGTTATCGTCATGTTATGGATGCCACACCCCAACCGATGGTGGAATCATCGGGGCCCGGCACTGAGCGAAACAGATTGTCCAGAAGTTTCCATAACAACTATAATTACCAATTATTTAAGCAACATGTCCCATACCATACCATACCATACCATGTCATAAAAGATAACATAATTATTACAGACAAAATCCAGTCAAATTGTTCTGTCCCGACAACTCAGATTTCATAATAAAGACAATTGTTTATTTGTTTCTAGACCTTTCCTAGCCTCGATTTCACAGCAAGCAAAGTAAATAAGCATCCTAAGCACCTGTCACATACGATAAAGTAAAAGTCAATACACATAGTGTAAAGGTGAGCATACAAGTTTAATAGATATAGTAGAGTTCGAAATCGTTTACGCATAACCAGCACGTACACAGTGTAAAATGAGGCATGTTAGTTATCGACATGAACCTATCGATACCAATGACTGCGGGTTGACTGCCCAAGGCAGTTCGTAATGCATGATCACCACTGTGACCCATGTATTTAATTGTCCTTAACAATCCCTGAGTGAACAGGTGCTGAGTCCAAACTGATAGTACTACCGTTGCTAAGGCAGGTAGACAGCATGCCATGTGTAAACATAACAAACAAGCATTCATTAAGTCACGTATAACATGCAGTAACGGTTAGCGTTTAAATAGTGTTGCGTTGTGTGATTGATGTGATTGAATATAGGTAACGTATGTAACACCCAAAAGTGCGAAAGCAAAAAGGGATCGAGTATACTCACAGCGATGATGGATTGAAGGGAGCGCTTAGAGTGAGATTAGCCTGATCAGAACGATAGCATAACGATAAGCGATACGTAAACGGGGTGAAGTGTCAAGGATCAGATGGTACTCCGATCGGATAGAAATCTGATCGGGTAGCCTGGTCGATCGGGTGACAATCCACTCGGATGGTCATCCGATCGGGTGACCTTTCGAGTGGATTGTTTCTTCCTTTGGGAAGGATGTGTTTGTGTATCATGGCTTGACCTTTGAAGTTTTTGTTGAAGCATTTTAAAAACACAGAAGTGTTTCTATCCTTCAGGTCGATCGATCGAACGACCGTTCGATCGGGCGACAATCCGGTAGGTTGAACACTTAGTGAGAACAAGTTCACAGCAGTTTGTCACTCGGTCGGATTGTAGTCAGATCGGGTGGCAATCTATTCGTATTAAACAAGTTGAAAAATTGTTTAAGTGTCGAAGTCAAAACATCACATGGTCGAAGTGGAAATCTGATCGGGTGGTAGTCCGATATGACAACATCTCGTTCGATGTTTAGTCCTCAAAATTCTGAAATAAAGTTAAGTGTGGGACCCTAAGATGCAAGCCGATCGGGTGGCAACCCGATCGGATGGCACTCCGTTCGGACAGCAGTCCGATCGGCGTCACTCCGACCTGGTCGGCCTGATCGTCTTCTTCCTTGGTTGTCTTGATAGTTTTGTAGTTTTATCGAGACGGTGTGACAACGTGCTAATCAACAGAATCCCACCTTGACCCCAATAGCCCGATCGAACAGGAATCACCCAAGTTCAACTAGTTAACCAGTTCAAGACGGTTGTTCTTGGTTAAGCCGAAATCGGTAGTCTCGTGGATAGAATCTAGATCTTGAACTAGCACAACACTAAGAAAGAGTAGAAGACTAGAACAAGGCCTGATCCTATCGGTTTTGAGTGCATTGAATGTAAAAGAGTTGAAAGAAAGTTAGAAACAATCTTTCAATCCTTTTTCACCGTGAACATGTTTAGATCTATGCAAGATCTTTGTTTATTTGTGTGGAAATTAGTTAGATCTAAGTTGTTCTTGGTGGATTGGAGCCAAAACATGAAGTTCATAAGAACACCATGATGACGTCATCCTAGAACACTTTAAATCTAGTGATTTCACGGTTAAAAGTTAAGATTCAAAAGATAGAAAGGTGTAGGAGTGCGTGTGGATTAAGAAAGTACAAGATTTAGGTTGGAAACTTACAAGAATCGGGAGAAATCTGAAGAAATGGTGAGGTTGGAGCGCTGGTCGGACAGGAGAGTGCAAAAGTGGTAAGTTGTGATGTTGACAGGGGTATTTATAGGGTTTCCCAAAAAGGAAAGGGGAGGAGAGGCTGGCCGATCGAGTGACAGCCTAGCCGGGTGGCTGCTCGATCGAGCGGCACCTCGATCGGGTGGCAGCTCGGCCTGCTGGCCACTCGATTGGAGAGCACAGTGCGGAGAGTTTTGCAGTTTCGATTGCGATTGCGAGCGTTGCGATGCGATAGAGTTTCCTATTCAAATTACTTTTAATCCCAACTACTATCAATAACATACAATCATCTTAATTCACTTGCGTTTTAGCATTTGCGATTCGATTGCGATAGCGTTTCGATTGTGTCTCGATTAATCACCACAACATAACATAAATAAACATGCACAAGTAACACATAAGAGGCACGCACACATACAACAATAACCAGGACACATAATTCGATTTGCTAGTGCGATTGCGATAAGCGATAAAGTGATAAAACGTGTGATAAACATTGATAAATAGCGAATAAACCTTGATTCTTACTAATTACTCCACATAATACAACTAACGTAAAAGCATAAAAGACTAACTACAAGTCAAAGAAGTCAAAACAGGAATTGAGCAAGGAGTGACAGATCGCAATTAGCAATCTTTTCCTCCTTTGACTTCAATCTTGACTTTGAATTTGACTTTCGAAACACGTGGTGTTACAATGGTGTCACACCCCGACTTTCCACATGTCACCGGTGGGCCCGGTGGGGAGTATCGTGACGTAATTGATATCATCATAGTCAAACAACACAATTATATAAATGCACAGCGGAAGCAAAAGATAAATATTATTACATTCCGAATATAAAGTAATATCCAGTATTACAACGGAAAGTAAAGGATCCACAGGCGGATCTTTAAACATATCATTTGTTCAACAGACTTTAGACGCCTAAAACTTGCAAGATTCCTTATTAGCGCCCTGAGCTTCCAGCCAATTTCGTTCAGTACCTGCCACTTAACCTTTTTGGAAAATACGTCAGTTTTCACTGGTAAATACACTCAACTGACTCATTTGAAAAGAGTTTAAGAAAATTGATTTGGATGCACGTGGCACAAAAACATCTTTTATAATTTGATTAAAATGCACAGAGGCAAAATTAACCTTTTATACTTGGGAAAATTATTTGTATATAATCTTGTATACAGTTTTACTTATTTGTCGTCCGTTAGGGCCGGTTTGTAGGGCCGGACTAGATTAACTGACACGCCACAGGTATAATGCCCACAGGCTATCATCCTCTAAGTGGATTACCAGTTCCGGTATAATGCCCACAAGGATGATACCTCGGAGTGGATTACCAGTTTTTACATAATGCAGCTGTCAGGTGTATGCCTACACCCCGTGCTTAGGTCGTGGCCATTTCGTAAAATGATGCCAAGGATATCCGGGACATGGTCATTAACCCCCAAAGGCCATACACCAAATAATACATATTAAACGGGTTGTAAGTACATCAATCACAATACGATTTAAATAACTACACACCCGACCAAGCGGTACTTTTATAGTGCCGTATCCCAAGCCCGTATAGGGAAAATAAGTTAAGAGTATTTACCTGAGCTAGCTCCTGTATTAAATAGCAAGAATCTAATAACTCAGCCGTATTCACTTAAGTAAGCGTAGGTACCATTTACCGGAAGGCTCTAGTCTGGAATGATGGTATAAATAACCAATTAGGATGCTAACGGGTCTTTAATTAAGCCTAAGCTTAGACCGGTTAGTCTTACTGAAATATACGGTTCAAACGCATGATTAAGCGAAGACCGGATAGATTGTGATTTAGACCCGACAAGTTCGGAGACTTGCTTAATATGGGTATTTCATACACATTCTGGATTTTTGAGATAAAACCAATAAGGTTTGACCCGTTTCGGCTAATTTATGTAAACTTGTTACATAAACCGAACCGTACGCGTAATATGCGTGACGGGTATTCATGAGAGCCATATACAGGTTTCCTAAGTTAATTATGCCTCAAATATGTTGTGACATCAGTAAGATGTCTTTCATTATGCCCGAAACGTATTTAAACACAAACTAGGCCCCGTAGGGGTAGTTTGGTCATTTAAAAGTTTATAAAAGAGTTTAAGTAACAAGATGAGTTACAGGTCTGATGTAAACAGCAAATATACTCAATTTACTAAGTTATATCAGTAGGATAAAGTATATATGTGAAATTTATCAATTATAACCAAACTATGCACGTAGGGGCATTTTGGTAATTTTACATAAGCCGAAAAGCTCAAAATTGGAGTCTGAGTTAATCAACGTTTGCTTACTGTTAAAACATTCTAATTTGCCTAAAATATCAGTAGGTATCAACCCGGGTATGTTTAATATAGTTTTAATACATACTATGCGTTAAAAACGCTTAATAAGGCGATTAAAGGCCATTTCCGGGTTCGATACTTAAATCTGATATTTTTATATTTCCAGAAGGCTTAAAATAATTTATTTATCATATGTGATCAGTAGCAAAAGGTTTGGAGTCGTTTAGATATGTAAAACTCATTTTATGGCCCGTAAGGGCAAAACCGACAATTACCGGATTAAGCCTACGACTACTAGTTATGCTCAGCCTAAACTTAATTAAAAATCTTTAAAAATCCCAAAATAATATATTACATCAGTGGGTATTAAGTTTGATACCAAAAAGTAGGCTTAACTAGGCTATACGCTAATTTCGGCGTTTTATTAACATAAAGCGTTCATTTTACGCTAACGAGCATAACTCTTAATCTACACCTCAAACTGATGTCAAACTTTGCATACAAGTATATATATATCAGTAATTAAAGTTTCTACTCTTTTACATTTCCAAAAATCACGTTTTAAGATAATAAGGGCATAATGGTCAACATATGAGCAATTAACGGAAACGCGTAAACGAATGGGTCAATCAATGAACCAACCACAGAGGGTTGTGCTAACATGTAGCCTGGTCCTAAAGAAGCTCTAAGACATTTTCAAATCATACTAAAGCGGGTCAGAACTGAAAGTCAAGGCGAAAGTCAAACTATGCGACTTTCGGTTCCGAACCGGGTCTCTACAGTAAATTGTCGGGTTGAACATGTTTAGACATGTTCTTACACTAATTACCAAGTTATATTCATGATCAAACAGGTTGTATATGATCTACATTGCTAATTATGCACAAATTGTAATTTACACATTCTGTTGACTTTTTAAATACAAGTTTGACCCGACATTTGACCTAGTTAGAGTGGGAATCAGGGGGGACCCTTTTGAGGTTTTATTACCCACATAATTACCAACTTATAACTACTTTCACTTCGACTAATCACTGGACCATTAGTGATTAATCTTTAAGTCAACTGTTAATTACGATGGTTTGACTTTTAAGCTAAAACTAAGCTAAAACTTAATTAAGAAAGGATTAGAACACTTACTGAAGTCCTAAGCTTGATTAGGAAGGACTTGTGTCTGCTTTGAAGCTCCAGAAGGCTCCTCAATTGCAGAATGAAATGGTATGATCAATTGTTGCAACTCATGGCCTTATATAGTGAATTCAATCACCATAAATCTTTAACACACAAGTCTACCAACTGACCACAACCTTCCAACATGTGTCCCTAGTGTCTAGGGGTCGTTTAGGGGCCAAGAGAAATGAGAAAAATCGTTTATGGGTCGTTTCCATGGCTGAACAGCCACTTAACACATTTTTCTGGTTCTGGGCGCCTGACGCGGCCCGCCTCCCGTTTTAACATATCCAACGCTGGCCGCCTGGGCCTGTAAATCAGAATTTTTCATTTTTGTTGTTTTGCAGCTTGTCCCTTGGCTTCACGAAAGGGAAACCAAGGTTATTTCTTGCATTTTGACCCCCTTATATTTACCCACAAGGGTTTAGGACTTATACCCACTTTGCCAAGTCCCTGGACACTTCCGGTTAACCCGAAAAGTCTTAACTTTCAATGTTTACGCTTTAACCCCTCGCACACGAATTTGATCATAACTTTCTCATACGATAACGAAACTTTATGAAATTTATATCGCGCATTCTAGTGAGCATAATTAACAGTTACAAAGCTTCGGGTTTGTCAAAAGGTCACTCAGAGGTATATCTTTAAACATGTTGACACATTTAACCCCTGTAGTTTGTAATCTCTCACTTTTAGCCTCGTATGATCCATGATTTATTCGTTTGATGTTGTAAACACCATGTAGGGTTATTATGAAGTATATTTATTCACTGTTGATATTTAGAACCCGTAAAATCACATACTTTCCATGTTTGTCAACTTTAGTCCTTTTATAACATTCTTTCACACGTTCAAGCTTTATGACACGTGTCAACACATTATAGGACGTGAATTTTCGAGGTGTTACATCCTCACCCCCTTAAAAGAAATCTCGACCTTGAGATTTGTTAAAGTAAAGGAAGTATTTTCTGCCTCATATTGGGCTTAATCTTTCTTAGTACTTTTTGAGCCTATAAGGCACTCCAATTGACCTTTATAATAGGTACATGTATCTTTTTGGAGCTTCTAATCCTGTCGATCCTCAATCGAAACAGGTTGCTCATACTATCATAGTCCTGCATATCATTATGTGATAGCGCTTTTCGACTTATTGGTGACACGTCGCTAAATCATTAGTGTGGGTCACATTGCGCGTTCCACCAAGCCCCTTAATTAGGTCTTAGCTCGTAAGCTATTTGATCTTGATACATTCGATTTCCTTCGAATGATTCTATATACTCAGAGCTTAACTAGCCCGATTATTTAACAAAATAGCACACCCTTCCAGGGTGATATCTATTGTTGAACCTTATTTCTTAACAAGAATTTAGGAGGTTCGCTATTTTCATTAATCCTTGATTTTTCTGCCAAATATTGGCATCTTACAGATAATTAGGGATTTGTGTGATCTGATTTGTTGTTTCCACTGCAACTTTCAGATCCTGATAATTGAACTTACCAATCTATTGTTCTAACAATAAACGTTCAACATGCCATCTATACAAGGTCTTCTAAGGGGTAGCCATGATACTTATATAACAGCTATTATAGAAAAGCTTATCTTAAGGTGAGATGGTTATTCCAACCATTGCTCAAAATTAACCTTAAGAAATTGCTAATCTTTACAGTTAGTCGAGCAAATCGACGATCCTGGGTAGTTGATGGCAATTCTTAATTGTTGCCTAATTAGGGTTGCGGTAATCAATGCATAAGCAAAATGAACCGTCTTTCATAATTTACTATACCGAATTCTAAGGATATTGAGTTTGGCTTTATGAATCTATATCTTAAAACTTACTTAACCAGGGTTTTCGATTCTGTCAATAATGGTACTAGCTGTCTTGGAGATTTCATAATAATGCAGCCCTAAATGGGATATAAATCTTAACGCTACTGCCTCTCGGGAGGTAAACAGGGTAGTGTTAGGGGGAGATAATCGAGATACAAGGAGATTACTGAGATTTCCATATCTCAGGCTCCAGTTCACTCATCAACGCTTGTGTCTAATAAGTGACACATTTATGTTATGAGTCCACATATTTCTTTATCAGGGAATATTTATTTGGACAATTCCATTCTGGATATCTTCTTTGAATACTATTAGTTGACTTTAGTACCATATGATCATTGGGATATCTTTGTGATCCCATGCATTAAACCTCCATACTGATCAGGCATGGAAGCAATCTATGGAACTTATTAAGATACACCAATCCTCATATAGCGCTTTTGTCATACCATTTGGTATTCGAAATCGATAGAGATTAAAGAGATATCAACTATATGTGCTTATATTTAATCAGAATGGAAATTTTCACAAACTAGGCACCTAGCTCGGTTGGCTAGGCGCGCGAAAGGGTGTGGCCTAGACCCAGGTTCGATTCCGGGGACGGCCGGTTCCACCATTTTTTTTACAGGAACAGAAAAGTAGTCCTTATTACTAAACGAATCAACTTCTTAGTTGCGATCCGACAACTGCTATTCATCATCCTCATGGCTTTATACTAACCATGGTTTCATCAAACTATTCCGGCCAATAAGGCACTAACATTCTTAATGAACGTCATTTTAAAAATTATATTAATATCACTTAGCCTAGGTCACAAAAGACCATCAATGGCATTTAAGGGTTGGACCTAGTCCATCACCTTTTTGACAGGGGATCAAAAGTCACATCTGTCTTTATTATACTGATGAATTTAGTTAGCTTGAAAGTTTGCCAAAAAGGTATCAGATAAGAGCGATTCCTAATAGATATAAAATATCAATCTAGGATTTGTTGGAGCATTTTCTAAAGTATCATCGGTCACTTTCCATCTCGTTTTAAATGACCGGAGTCTTAATCAGGCGGAGACAACAGTTCTCAACATTTATCATTCCTTATAGCATCATATGTGCCATTATCAAATAAAATTCATGCATAACTGCTTGATATGGAAAGGTATTTGCTATATAGTTATCATTCTGCATCATCTCCTTGGCATTCGTCTGGAAGACTCATGCGTTTGCTTTCTTGGCCTCTTCAGGCTTCTTCGCGTACTTAGGGCAGTTGGTCTTTATGTGCCCCTTCTCATTGCAATTGTAGCATGTGGCATCTTTAATCTTCCTGCAATCAACAGTCTTGTGCTCCTTAGACTTGCATAACCCACATGCAGGTGATTCAGACTTAGAATTGGATTCAAGTCTGCACTTTCCAAAGTGGTGTCTTTGACAAGTCGTGCACTTTGGCTTCTCCTCTGTTCGCTGACTGTTCCTTCCAAACCCAGACTTCTTAGAATCAGTGTTTCCCTCGTGCTTCTTCTCTGACCCTCGTGAGTTATCATCCTCACGCTTCCTCTTACTTTCTTCAGATTTCTTTAGCGATCTCAACCTGACCGCATCTAGAGTAAGGGATAAAGAGAGATCAGCTGTTGACCTAAATGTAGCAGGTCTTGAAGCCTTAACACTGGCCTTGATTTCTGGGGCTAAACCCCCAATGAAGCGAGCAATTCGCTTGGGCTCTGGTGTTACAAGGTAAGGAACCAGTCTGGACAGGGTATTGAAACTGGTGAGGTAAGCTTGACAATCTAAGTTTGTCATCACCAATGATAAGAAATCAGATTCAATTCTTTCGACCTCATGTTGAGGGCAGTAGTTTTCCATAATGAGGGTGACAAACTGCTCCCAAGACATGTTGTTGTTGGTGCATTAAATGTCTGTTGATTACGTCATAATCAAATCTTGTGTCTAGATAGGTTGAATGTACACACAACAGGGTCTTAATTAGGGTTTTATATGTGTGAACATGAAGATTTCGCTTGAAATCAGTTCAAGCGAAATCAACATCAAGTGATTTCGCTTCAAACCAATTCAAGCGAAATCAACATGTATTGATTTCGCTTCAAGCTATCTCAAGCGAAATCTACAAGGTTATATATAGGGTTGTGTAGTTCATTTGTGTGTAAGACTTGGATCATTGCTTGTGGAACGAAACTCTGTCAAATTGTAATCAGAAAGCAATAAAAGAGAAGAAATTAAAGAGAATAGCTGTTGTAACTTTGCATGCATTGTTTCCGCCTTTACATGTAAAGATGAACTGCCTTGACTGACTTTTCAAGGTCGTAGAACGGTCCAACAAGTGGTATCAGAGCTCAGGACGAGGAGTTCATACTACTACAGCTTGATTCTACCGATTTCTCTTCTTTCTACTCATTTCTTTTTATATTTTTCTGATCTGAACAAGTTTCAACGGTCGAAATGGTCTGATTTTCGAGTATATGGTGTAAAACATAGTTTTAACAAAGCCTACAAAGATTCGGACTAAAATTCAGTTTAAAACTTGTTAAAAATGACCTAAAACAGATTTTCCCTTGAAAGTGTTCGAAATTAGTAGTTGATTTCGCTTCAAAATAGACAATTTTGGCTGGATTTCGCTTGAAATTGTTGAAGTGAAATTGATTAACTGTGAATTTCGCTTGAATCAGATCTGTTCTCGGATTTCGCTTGAATCATTTGAAGCGAAATTGTTCATCAGGTTTTCGCTTGAATCTGTTGGATCTGATCATAAGGATTTCGCTTGAAACTCTTGAAGCGAAATTGAATTGTTGGTTTTCGCTTGAAACATAGCGTGGATCAGATTTCGCTTGAACAGTTAAATAGTGCTGATTTCGCTTGAAGCTGTTTACAGCATAAGTTTTCGCTTGAACTTGTTTTTTCTTCAAAATCTAAAATTTGTCTAAGTGTCCTCGGAAATTCACTGTTACGTATTCAGTCCGTTTGAACTGATTGTTTGTTTGTTTGTTTGCATGTGATTCGAGGTGATTTACAAGGCGCAAATATCAAGAAGAAGATTTAAAATGTCAGGAGAAAGTGCTCATGATAGTTGGTGGAAAAGAGACAGTGCAAGATGGGAGATTGGCAAATTGTATGAACCATTTAAGGAAGCACAAAGAGCCAAGAGATGGAATGAAGAACTAGAGTGTTACATGGATCCACAGGGTAATCCAGTAGTTGATCCATCAAAAGTGGATTTTGATGCTGTAACCAATGTGTTTCCAAGTGAGGGCACGTTCAACACAAGAAGGCTTTCTGATAAAAACTATTTGCCAAATTTGATGAAAAATTTAAAAGAAGTTTTTGAAGCAAGTCTACCAAAGGTAGTAGAAATGAAGAAGCGAAAAGAAGAAGAATTGGAAAAGATTGTTGAAGATTTGAAGAAGAAAGCTTTAGAGGAAGTCAAAGTGGAAGCAGTAAAAACTGAGAAAGAGAAAGAAGTTGTTACTGAAAAACAGCAGGTTTTTGAAGAAGTAATTTCAAAGAAAGAAGAATCTGAAAAGTCTGTATCTGAGAAATCTGAACCAGTGATTAAGATAGAGATTGTTCAGAAAGAGAAGAAACAGATTGAAGATATTCAGACTTTGAAAGCTGAAAAGAAAGCTGATGATGAACATATTTTGGAGTTGCGCTTGAACTGTGAAAAACTGAAAACTGAAAATGTCAAACTGTTGAGTGATGTGGACAGTTTGACATTGGAAAACAAAGTTTTGAAAGAAAAAAAAAAGAGTTTAAAAATGAAAAATTAAAAATTGAAAAAGATTTTCAAAGTCAAATAAAGATTTTAGAAGATGAGAGAGATATTTTTGGTAAAGATAATCTTGAAAAACAAATTGAAATCAATTCTCATCTTGCTAAAATCATTCAGCTTGAAAAAGAAGCTGAAATAACTCGAAATAAAATCAAAGAGCTTGAGAATAAATTGAAAGGTTTTGAGAATTCTACTTCACATGCTTGTTCAAAACCGATCAATTCTGTTCTAATAAGTGACAATGTCACAAATTTTGACAAAGTCAAAATTGAAGATTGTGATGAAATATCTGATGATGAAAAAGAAAAGAAAAGAAAAATATTTTTAGATTTACAAGAAAAATTTAAAAATACTGTTTTGCAAACTACTGAAACAGGTGAATGTTCTAAACAAAAACCTGTTAAGAAGAATGCAGAACAGAAACAAAAAGATAAAAATTTGAAAAATTCAAAAATTGAAAATAAAAGCTTATCAGATAAATCATCCAATCATTCTAAAAAATCACAAAAATTTGTAAATGAAAACTCACAAAATGTTGGTAATAAGTGGTGCAGGTTTGACCACAGTGCTCAAAGGACAAATCATGCTTACAGGAGGAGTTATGATTACCACAAATCTAAACAATGTTATGATCTGAATATGTGGTTTGAAGATGATAGATGGTACGATAACAGAGTGTGCTACCCTTGTGGTGTTAGAGGACACATTGCTGTTAACTGCCAGAATTGGAGTTATGAAACAAGAAGATGCTATAATTGTCATATCAGAGGACATATTGCTAGAGATTGCTCGAGGAAATCGATGGGAAGATCGAGAGATGAATCTCAAAGAATGGCAAAGAAGCCAGTCAACGTCAATCCCCATGATCAGAAGGTTCTAAAACCTAAAGTTCAGGATCAGACAATTCAAGAAAAGAAAGTTAAACTTTCACAAGGGCAGAAAGACAGACTGCGAAAGAAAAGGAAGAAGGCGAGAGAGTATCTGGAGAAAATTTTGTCTTCGGGTTCACCAGACAGATTGAATAAAAGTTCTGATGAATCAACTAACTTGATTGTAAAGTCAAGCAAGATGAATTCTTCAGATGCAAATATGAGGACAAACAAGAAGAAAAAGAAAGTTATTGGCGATGAATCTGGCTCGTCAAAGTCAGACAAGCCAAGAACGGGCAATGAATCTGATTCCACAAAATCAGAGGAGTCACAAGTTGAGATAAAAAAAGAAGAGACAGTTCCATTAATGAATGATGAGAACTTTCCAACATTACAAGCCGCAAACCTAAAATCAAAAGGTGTTGATGCTGGAAAAATGTTTAATAGCAATGTTAAACATATTTTTAGCAAGATGACTGATGGAAAGGTAAAAGGGGCAAAAGAATTTTATGAAGAAAAGAGAAATGCTCAAAACACACCTAAGGCTGGTCAGGCTTGGGTGTCAAAATTTGTTGGTTGAATTCCTGACTTGCCGGAGCTTCCAGGTTGGTAAGTGTGAAGCAGGTATCAGCATCATTCTTGAGAAATTCACAGGATGGTAACTGTGATATTTCGTCTTACATGTGGTAAATCAGGGACATTAAGTTGTACTTGATTTTCTACAAGTGATAGTGGTGTTTGACCTAATAATGTTAAATTTTTCAAAACGGTTAAATGAGATCAAGGTGATGTGATGACCCCGAACTCATAAGAGATGGGTAAACAAACTAATTTTTCCGGAAAAACCATTCTGATTAAAATAAACTTAAGTGTTTTGAAATCATTATGGGAAAATAGTTTGTTGTAAGGGGGAGTGTTGATTGAATACGCCGAAACCCTCACGGCTGAACAAACATGATTACTTTCATCAGATTGAAAAACGGTTTTCAAACTGTTAAGATCAATGGGTTGTAAATCATGGGGGTACGTTATATTTTCTGCAAATCAGAGTACTTTTAGCAGAAAATGGATGGCGAGACAAAGCTATCAGTGTTGGTTGTCAAATTTTTCTTTAAATGGTTTTGCATTTTAGGGGGAGAAATATTGTTAGAAAATACAAAAACATTTGAAAAATTTGAAAAAGTCAAAAACATGATAAAATTGAAAATTGAGTTTTTTTGCGTAAAAAGAGGAAATGATAGAACATCAGTAGACAGTTACAGTACGCTAAAGAAATGGAAAGTATAAAAGAGTTAAACAATCTTACTGATGATGTGTCGATAGGTTTTCGCACATTTAGTAGATTTATTCGGGATATAAACCTAAATTCAAACTTGTGAATTCGTGGGGAACACTACTTGGATATATAGGTAACCCCTGAAATCTCGTTTGAAAGGTCTCTTAATCTGATATACTAGGTCTTTATACTCAATGATGTCTGGGGTATTATTCTGGGACTTCTGCTGAACGGTGGTTCTGACCTAGTCCCTGGCTAATACTTGCTGCAATGCTTGAAACACAGCATGCTGAAACAATAAAATTGATAAATGCTGCTGTTGTAAGCAAAAAGATCCTCTAAAGGGGACACACCGAAAAGTCGAAGCTGATATCTCTCTGCGTATACGGAAGTATCGATCTGAGATCCCTCGGCCCTCGCATACCTAATTTATATACAGATATCATTGTAGTATACTCACCTGTAAGATTGATTATTGGGATTCTGGATACGGGAGTATATTCAAGAGGTGGGACGCATGAATTAGCTAAGTTCATAATTCATCTAAATCGTATCCTGAGTAAATTGAAATTTGTATGGAAATTTAAGATGGATCAGTATATCGACAATCGAAGTAAATTGTTTAAGTCTGAGTATGAAATGAAGCTTAACGGTACTTGTGACTTGTCATTAACTGATATGATTCTCTAACGCATACTCAAACAAAAATATTATTTGTAAATATTTTTGTACATATTTCTTTACTGCTTTATATTTTCAGAAAATACAAAAAGATTTTGATTTCTGCTTTATTTTCGACAACTGATGTCTGAGTGCTGAGTTTCAAAATCTAAGTAAGCTGATTGTGTTTCTGAAAAATAAAACAAGTTCATTAATTTGAAACTTGAAGTTTTAAAATAAAAAATTCAAAAACAGTTTGTGAGATCTCCAAGGTCATTAAGTTGGACTTGGATGATTAACTATGGGGGATTTGGATGCTTATACTGTTATAGAGCTAGTTTCCGATACGATTCGATGAAACTGCCAAATTCATGAGAAGTGGTATAGAAGGTTTGAATTGTTAGATTACAATATCTGAAAGTTTTAAATGTTGTTACTTATAGTTGGATGAGTGATTGCAGGTTTCAGGAATTCCCACGGAAGCTAAATGTCAAAGCTTGAACCAGATATCTCAGATTCTAGCATATCGAGAGGGGGAGTCTGTGAAAGGGGGAGTCTGGATCAACGGTTAAAGGGAAGTTTGAAGATAAAGATTGATAAGAGTTTTTGCAATGTTTGAAGAATGATGAAGACAAAGACTTGAAGCCAAAGACTTCATCAACATCCAAGGGGGAGTCTGTTGGTGCATTAAATGTCTGTTGATTACGTCATAATCAAGTCTTGTGTCTAGATAGGTTGAATGTACACACAACAGGGTCTTAATTAGGGTTTTATATGTGTGAACATGAAGATTTCGCTTGAAATCAGTTCAAGCGAAATCAACATCAAGTGATTTCGCTTCAAACCAATTCAAGCGAAATCAACATGTATTGATTTCGCTTCAAGCTATCTCAAGCGAAATCTACAAGGTTATATATAGGGTTGTGTAGTTCATTTGTGTGTAAGACTTGGATCATTGCTTGTGGAACGAAACTCTGTCAAATTGTAATCAGAAAGCAATAAAAGAGAAGAAATTAAAGAGAATAGCTGTTGTAACTTTGCATGCATTGTTTCCGCTTTTACATGTAAAGATGAACTGCCTTGACTGACTTTTCAAGGTCGTAGAACGGTCCAACAGTTGTAAAGCGGGATCTTCCCAGCAGCTTGAATGAGAGACCTCCACCAAGCCAGTGCCTCTCCTTTGAACGATTGGGATACATACTTTACTACATCCCTTTCAGCACAACCGCTGATGTCCACCACCGTGTCCATCTCATCCAACCAGGTCATACAATCCACTGCTCCTTTCTCCCCAGTGAAATCTCGGGGTTTACAGGAAACAAAGTACTTATAGTTACAAGACTTGGTATGCGGTTCATTATCGAACACTATCTTCTTGGATGGAACACTGTGTTCATTTGATGAATGTCGATCATCATCCTTCTTTAGTTCCTCTTTCTTAGGGGGCGGCTTGTTATGAGGCTCTGAATGTGTCTTAGGGTCAGACTTGGAGTGGGGTACAGATGAGGCTCTGCTATGCGTCCCACTATACTCCTTAAATTGTTCTGCTACAGCTTTAGATACATCTGTGTCAATTAGTGAACGGAGCTCTCCTTTGGTTATATTAATCCTATCATTATCATCGTGGTTTTCCAAAGGATGACTGTTTATCTCGTCAGAGTCAGCCATGTAGTCTTAGTTGCTACAAAAGAAAATAAGGGCAATGTTTATTTAGATGCCCTTACAGTACTATCGTTCTTAAACGATTTATTAACCATGCTTTTAATACACATTTCAGTTAATTTGTTAAATATAAAATTGTCCAGGATCTTTATCATAATCCTAAATTATAAGTCAATAATAGCACAAAAGGCCTAGTCACGTAGACAAGTTTAATTTTTATAAGTCATGATTTCAGAGAATCGAGGCATTAAGGTTTGAATCAAAGTTCATTACCTTTCCTTGACAGGGAGTTGTAGGCTACCACTGTCTTTAGTCCCAGAGGACGTTAATTATAGCCCGTGGGCACTTCATCCATAAGGGATGATTATATAAATAAGGGATTTTAGAACAACCCAAAAATGACTTATGTGATTTTATCGCATCACACTTTGTCAAGCATGTTAATATGCTTTCAAATGTTTAATAAGGATTTGAATCTCTTGTATAGGTTCTACCATCTTGGCCTTGTCTGTAGTGACACTTAAGCTAGGTTTTACCCTTTAGATTCTTTTTAATAATTAACGCAGAAAAATTTCTAAATTGAACTGTTAACAAGGATCTGAATCTAATTGTGGAACTACCATCTTGGCCCTGTCTTAATGTGACGTATGGCTAGGTCTCGCCCTTTTTAGATTTTGCCATTTTTATTATAATGGTAGATCTTATAATATAGGGATGATATTTTAAATACAATCGTTCCTTTAAAATTTAACAAGTATATGGTTGCCCTAAACGGGACTTCTAATAAAAATGACTTGCCCATGCAAAGGCTAATCAGAAAAATAATCAAGGAAGTAGTTAAAAGACAATGAAACGAATTGGAACTTGTCCTATGTTCTTGTCTAGACGCAAGAATGTGCAACTGTGTAACTGAGATTAAACACAAAAGACTAGTGTTTAATTCACTCAGTGTTGGCTCTGATACCAACCTGTCACACCCCGACTTTCCACATGTCACCGGTGGGCCCTGTGGGGAGTATCGTGACGTAGTTGATATCATCATAGTCAAACAACACAATTATATAAAGGCACAACGGAAGCAAAAGATAAATATTATTACATTCCGAATATAAAGTAATATCCAGTATTACAACGGAAAGTAAAGGATCCACAGGCGGATCTTTAAACATATCATTTGTTCAACAGACTTTAGACGCCTAGAACTTGCAAGATTCCTTATTAGCGCCCTGAGCTTCCAGCCAATTTCGTTCAGTACCTGTCACTTAACCTTTTTGGAAAATACGTCAGTTTTCACTGGTAAATACACTCAACTGACTCATTTGAAAAGAGTTTAAGAAAATTGATTTGGATGCACGTGGCACAAAAACATCTTTTATAATTTGATTAAAATGCACAGAGGCAAAATTAACCTTTTATACTTGGGAAAATTATTTGTATATAATCTTGTATACAGTTTTACTTATTTGTCGTCCGTTAGGGCCGGTTTGTAGGGTCGGACTAGATTAACTGACACGCCACAGGTATAATGCCCACAGGCTATCATCCTCTAAGTGGATTACCAGTTCCGGTATAATGCCCACAAGGATGATACCTCGGAGTTGATTACCAGTTTTTACATAATGCAGCTGTCAGGTGTATGCCTACACCCCGTGCTTAGGTCGTGACCATTTTGTAAAATGATGCCAAGGATATCTGGGACATGGTCATTAACCCCCAAAGGCTATACACCAAATAATACATATTAAATGGGTTGTAAGTACATCAATCACAATACGATTTAAATAACTACACACCCGACCAAGCGGTACTTTTATAGTGCCGTATCCCAAGCCCGTATAGGGAAAATAAGTTAAGAGTATTTACCTGAGCTAGCTCCTGTCTTAAATAGCAAGAATCTAATAACTCAGCCGTATTCACTTAAGTAAGCGTAGGTAACATTTACCGGAAGGCTCTAGTCTGGAATGATGGTATAAATAACCAATTAGGATGCTAACGGGTCTTTAATTAAGCCTAAGCTTAGACCAGTTAGTCTTACTGAAAGATACGGTTCAAACGCATGATTAAGCGAAGACCGGATAGAATGTGATTTAGACCCAACAAGTTCGGAGACTTGCTTAATATGGGTATTTCATACACATTCTGGATTTTTGAGATAAAACCGATAAGGTTTGACCCGTTTCGGCTAATTTATGTAAACTTGTTACATAAACCGAACCGTACGCGTAATGTGCGTGACATGTATTCATGAGAGCCATATACAGGTTTCCTAAGTTAATTATGCCTCAAATATCTTGTGACATCAGTAAGATGTCTTTCATTATGCCCGAAACGTATTTAAACACAAACTAGGCCCCGTAGGGGTAGTTTGGTCATTTAAAAGTTTATAAAAGAGTTTAAGTAACAAGCTGAGTTACAGGTCTGATGTAAACAGAAAATATACTCAATTTACTAAGTTATATCAGTAGGATAAAGTATATATGTGAAATTTATCAATTATAACCAAACTATGCACGTAGGGGCATTTTGGTAATTTTACATAAGCCGAAAAGCTCAAAACTGGAGTCTGAGTTAATCAACGTTTGCTTACTGTTAAAACATTCTAGTTTGCCTAAAATATCAGTAGGTATCAACCCGGGTATGTTTAATATAGTTTTAATACATACTATGCGTTAAAAACGCTTAATAAGGCGATTAAAGGCCATTTCCGGGTTCGATACTTAAATCTGATATTTTTATATTTCCAGAAGGCTTAAAATAATTTATTTATCATATGTGATCAGAAGCAAAAGGTTTGGAGTCGTTTAGATATGTAAAACTCATTTTATGGCCCGTAAGGGCAAAACCGACAATTACCGGATTAAGCCTACGACTACTAGTTATGCTCTGCCTAAACTTAATTAAAAATCTTTAAAAATCCCTAAATAATATATTACATCAGTGGGTATTAAGTTTGATACCAAAAAGTTGGCTTAACTAGGCTATACGCTAATTTCGCCGTTTTATTAACATAAAGCGTTCATTTTACGCTAACGAGCATAACTCTTAATCTACACCTCAAACTGATGTAAAACTTTGCATACAAGTATATATATATAAGTAATTAAAGTTTCTACTCTTTTACATTTCCAAAAATCACGTTTTAAGATAATAAGGGCATAATGGTCAACATATGAGCAATTAACGGAAACGCGTAAACGAATGGGTCAATCAATGAACCAACCACAGAGGGTTGTGCTAACATGTAGCCTGGTCCTAAAGAATCTCTAAGACATTTTCAAATCATACTAAAGCGGGTCAGAACTGAAAGTCAAAGCGAAAGTCAAACTATGCGACTTTCGGTTCCGAACCGGGTCTCTACAGTAAATTGTCGGGTTGAACATGTTTAGACATGTTCTTACACTAATTACCAAGTTATATTCATGATTAAACAGGTTGTATATGATCTACATTGCTAATTATGCACAAATTGTAATTTACACATTCTGATGACTTTTTAAATACAAGTTTGACCCGACATTTGACCTAGTTAGAGTGGGAATCAGGGGGGACCCTTTTGAGGTTTTATTACCCACATAATTACCAACTTATAACTACTTTCACTTCGACTAATCACTGGACCATTAGTGATTAATCTTAAAGTCAACCGTTAATTACGATGGTTTGACTTTTAAGCTAAAACTAAGCTAAAACTTAATTAAGAAAGGATTAGAACACTTACTGAAGTCCTAAGCTTGATTAGGAAGGACTTGTGTCTGCTTTGAAGCTCCAGAGGGCTCCTCAATTGCAGAATGAAATGGTATGATCAATTGTTGCAACTCATGGCCTTATATAGTGAATTCAATCACCATAAATCTTTGACACACAAGTCTACCAACTGACCACAACCTTCCAACATGTGTCCCTAGTGTCTAGGGGTCGTTTAGGGGCCAAGGGAAATGAGAAAAATCGTTTATGGGTCGTTTCCATGGCTGAACAGCCACTTAACACATTTTTCTGGTTCTGGGCGCCTGACGCGGCCCGCCTCCCGTTTTAACATATCCAACGCGGGCCGCCTGGGCCTGTAAATCAGAATTTTTCATTTTTGTTGTTTTGCAGCTTGTCCCTTGGCTTCACGAAAGGGCAACCAAGGTTATTTCTTGCATTTTGACCCCCTTATATTTACCCACAAGGGCTTTAGGACTTATACCCACTTTGCCAAGTCCCTGGACACTTCCGGTTAACCCGAAAAGTCTTAACTTTCAATGTTTACGCTTTAACCCCTCGCACACGAATTTGATCATAACTTTCTCATACGATAACGAAACTTTATGAAATTTATATCGCACATTCTAGTGAGCATAATTAACAGTTACAAAGCTTCGGGTTTGTCAAAAGGTCACTCAGAGGTATATCTTTAAACATGTTGACACATTTAACCCCTGTAGTTTGTAATCTCTCACTTTTAGCCTCGTATGATCCATGATTTATTCGTTTGATGTTGTAAACATCATGTAGGGTTATTATGAAGTATATTTATTCACTGTTGACATTTAGAACCCGTAAAATCACATACTTTCCATGTTTGTCAACTTTAGTCCTTTTATAACATTCTTTCACACGTTCAAGCTTTATGACACGTGTCAACACATTATAGGACGTGAATTTTCGAGGTGTTACAAATGGCCCGGTTACAGCCAACTGAAGTCGGTTGTAACTGTTGGACTGATTATGCTTTCAGTTTATAACGCTCTAACGCGAGTTATATTGGTTCTGTTAACGTGTTTAGCGAACGCCGAACAACAACGACACTTATACTTCACTTGTAGCAGGCTATCATCAAACTCAGATTTTTTATCACTAGAGCATCAACTAACAAGATTTAACCCCACATCATACGAAAATCAAACCCTAGTAAAAATACGAACTCATATGTGATCATAACATCAATCAAGCATGAATTCTAGCAACTAGCACTACATGTAATCATCATAACATCAAGAGTATCAAGCAACACAGCCAACTAACATGGTTAGGCAACCGAACATGCAGGAGTTCTTATAAACAACGATAAAATACAGTGTGAATACCTAGTGATGGATGAAGTTTGTGTGGTCCTCGAAACCGAAATCTGGAAGTCCTTAGACTCCTAAATAGCGTCAACAACAGCGCAAAAGGGAGGGGAGCAGCAAATCACGATGGTCTGTTTAGGGTTTTGGTGATTATGAGAGAACATGCACTATACGTAACCTACTAAAGCCTTAAAAGGCTGGGGCGGTTTGGGGACTTGCATGTGGGCCGAAAGTATGGTCATATTGGGCTGGAATTTATGGTGGGGTTTAGGCTGATTATGTTCACAAAACGTAGATGAGTGGAGGGTGTAAATAGAAACGATTTGTTGTTTATGTATATATATATATATATATGATATAGGATTAGGTTCAAGAGTGAACACTAGTGTAGCTTGCGAACTGAGTGAACTAATCCTGGCCATACACGTGTGTAGATCAATGACAAAGATTTGATGTTGAAATACACTAGTGTATTTTACAATTTGATGATGAGATCCTCGCCAAACACGTGTGTAGATCAATGGCCAGGATTTGTTCACTCAGTTCGCAAATACATTGGTGTTCACTTTAGAACCCCACCCTATATATATATAGGGTAGGGTTCATGAGTGAACAATGATTTATTTGTGAACAAAATGAACTTATCCTGACCACTGATTTTGTAGATCTAGATTTTTTCTTTAATGGCAAGATTGTAATTATCTTTTGTAACTTACAAGTATTTTAATAGACACAGGGGTATAATTGTATATTTCTATCTTCATTTAATTAATTAATTTTTCACTCTCCTCATTTCTCTTTTCAATTAAAAGAATATTTAATTACATTCTCTATATTTTTTTTCTCTCACATATTACCTAACTTAATATTTCATAATTTAAAAAAATTACAAACATTATCAAATATTGTTCCAGCTAGAACACAATTAAAAATATTTAATTACATTCTCTATACATATATGTATTAGATCAATGTTTGATAAAAGATGTATAGTGGAAACAATATGTAGTAATACACAAGTGTATAAGTTTGATATATATCGACATGTATACACTATGTACTTGAATAATACACAGGTGTATACGCCTGGTATATATCGACCCGTATACACATATGTACTTGAATAATACACAAGTGTATAAATCTGGTTTATACTAACCCGTGAAAACAAGATGTAATAATACACAAGTGTATAAGTCTTGTATATACTGACCTGTATACACATATGTTAAAAATCATAATTTAATTAGGTTTAATATTTAATTTTAAAAAGAACATAACAGTTTATTTAAAAAAACATTAGCCCTTCAATCTCTAATAATTAAAATAATAGAAAAATAATAAAAAAAATGAGAGAGAGAGAGAGAGAGAGAGAGAGAGAGAGAGAGTTAAGAGAGGAGAAAATTAAGGGATTTTAATTAAAAGTACTTGTCTAATATCAATCTTACCCTTTTAATCTAAAAAATGATCAAGGGCCAAGATTAGTTCACTCTTAATAGGTTGTTCACTCATGATCCTAATCCTATATATATATGTATGTATTTTAAAACATATAACCACTTAACTATAAAATTATAATTACTCAATTCAGCTAATATTAAGTGTAATAATCAAGTTATGGTTCGGGCCTCATAAGTTTCGAGTTACACGAGTTATGCCATCGTTCATATGGTTCAGGTCGGTTCAATCACGATATGGAATTAGCTTCGGATACTCGTTTGTACGTTATAAACTACATGTTTTGGTCAAAAATCAAGCAATGACAATGTAACCAAACTTTCTGTTGTGAGGTATGATGCTTGAATCAATGAACAATACTAAGGATCACTCAGAAATGAAATGAACAAGTGACACAAAGATTTGTACGAGGAAAAAGCCCTTGATCAATGAATGATCTCCGGCATAAAAAACCTCGGGTGATGGAAACTACCGATCACCAACTCAAATTAAACAAGAAATATAGTACAACTTCGGATGATAGCGAGCTAAGTACAAGGATCACTATAGTGTATTGTGTAAAAAAGTGTATAATCGCTAAGTGTTTTGTCGAGAGCTAGTGAGAGCAGTTGTAAGAGTGTGTGTGTAGCCAAAAATAGCCAAGTGTTTTCTAATTAGCTCGCTACCCCTTTAAAAATGGAAAATATCTACACTAATAAAAATATCCATTTCATGCAAGTCCCCCACGAACTCCATAACGTCCACTTCAGGTAAGCACGTGCGGAATTAGTCATGGAATATACTCCAGGAATGTCGCCAAGACCAAGCTCGTATTCCTGCAAAACAATACCATATTCAAAGTAGACAATCGTTAGTATAAGGATCCTTAAGACGATCCATGATCCTGATCCTGAAACACTTCTGAGGATCACTAATTCAGACAGAAGTAAGGATCACTAAGCCCAATAGCATTCAAGGATCTGATCATTTAGAAATCCACCCCTAACAATTGCCCCAAAAATATAAGGAGTAATTATGTAAATAAACGAGTTGTATTTTGTTCTTATCCGCAATCAACCAACGGATAACTAGCCGTTGTAATCGGACTAGCCGTTACGAACATGATGGCACTGAGGTGACTATCCTGCAAAATCATCATTATAAATAGGAGTTAGAGATAGGGATCAATCCGCATTTAAATTCAAGAGAAACTCCCTTTAAATTCATATCCGAAGATCAAGCAGGTATCTCTCTTCCTCTTCTTCCTTTACATTTTCTTTCTCTGCTCCTTCTTTCTTCACCTTCTTCATAATCAAGATGATGCTAAGATCCTCACCGGCCAAGGATCACAAGAAGGACAGTCCTCTCAAGAGCCAGGGGATCATCAAAGATTCGGCGAATGAAAGGTGCTGCTTCACTGATCCACAAATAGACAGAATCCGCCGTTGCTTTCCGGCAAACACCGATTTCAAGTCATTTGACCCCACCGTTCTAAGTGATTACGTTTCTGAAACTTGGGTAGCTTTCCCGGTCACACCGTTCACAATAGGATACACGTATCCTTTCCCTGAATTCACCCAGTCTTTTTTCTCCCTCACCGGCATCTCCTACATTCAAGCTATGCCAATGATCTGGAGGGTCTTATATACCCTTGAGAGGATCATTGAGCAAGAAGGAATTGACCTGGGAATGTCGGAATTGGCCGAGATGTATGATCTCACAACATTTGGATCCCATCGATATCTATTCAAGTGTAAACCCGGTGAAGAACATCCCATCTTCAAAGCCACTAAGAATGATACTAACTGGAAACGGAGATTCTTCTTTGTCAGAAGGGATTCTCTCCCTGATGGAAAGGATCTGCCAAGGAAGTGGACCACCCATGGTAGGATAGAGGATCCTAAGAAGGATCACCAGATAACCTTGTTTTTGTATAGGGATCATTAACACCCTTTTGTTTCCATTGTACAGCTATCTCTGTTTCGCACCTTATACCATCACCTGCCACCAAGGAAAGGCTCGCTGCTTTCAGAAAACTTGATCCTGCAACAAGATCATTCAAAACAAACACCCAGGATTCTCAAGAAGTATCCTCATGCTCTATCACTATGTCAAGTAAGTATCCTGTTTTTTGTATAGTTAAATGTTTAAATAAATAGTTAAATAGAAATAGGATAAGGATACTTATCTGTTTTGAATGTGTAGGCGCCGGTAAATCCTCAAAATCTGCCTCCAAGTTCAGTGTCACTGATCTTGACAATGTCCGATCCTCCAAGAAAAAGTCTGCTGCTAGCCCCTCCGTCACAATCCCTAAGGCAACCACTTCGAAGGGAAGAGGTGGAAAGAAGAGGAAGACATCTGAAGCTGAGAACCTACAAGGCTTGCCTCTGATCCGCCATCAGTTCCTCGAGTACTTTGCAGATGTAATGATCACTGACTTAACTTGACTATCCTCCCCATTTGAGGATCATGTGATCCTAACTTTGCATTGTCTTGTTTGCAGAAATTTGCCGAAATCGAGGACTATGTTGGGAATGTTGAAGAGCTTGAGGAGAAACACTCTGACCTCCAAAAAGTGGCAATGCTCAAGGACCTCAAGATCGCCTCCCTCGAAAAGGATCTCAATGATGCCAAGACTCAGATAGCTGCAATTCAGATCAATGTTGATTATGAGAAGCACGAGATCACGGAGGATGCTAAGGTCTCCGCTGCCATTGCCATGTACAAGACCAAGCTACAGATGGCTCAAGAAGCTCAGGATCCTGCCTTTGATAGGAGCAGCTGGGACATGGAGGGCTGGAAGGCTAGGCTAGCTGAGTTGGAGGATGAGGATGAGGCTGGCGAGGTTCTGGCAATCGAGGCTAGTGGCAGTGGCAAGGATCATACGAAGGATATTGGAGCTGGAGGGGATGATGATGCAGCGAAGGCATAGGCTGCATGAATGGGCGATGAAGGACATTTCTAGACGTAGCCGGAGCAAAATTTTTTAGTTTGATAGTTTGTTTTGGTTATGGTGTTTTCTTGTTGAACAATTATGGGTTGTACTTAAACAATAGTAATTAGGGCCAAGGATCATGGATCCTTCGAACAATAGGTAGGATTACAAATGGTGGAGGGATCCTCTGTTTGGGGGATGAAGCCATTGTGATCCTGCCGTCTTTTGATTCCTGCACTTTCTAGACCAATGAACAATGGACACCCTTTGCCAACCCATGTGGACGGGCCACGTTTTGCTGGTAGAAACGTGGGTTGGCAATTTTGACAACCTTAAATGGTTTAATATTTTGTGAATAAAATAACTTTAACTTTTTGGCTTATCCTATGTTGATATCCTTGTTAATATTTTACTTTCCAACTGTTGTGATGTTCATTTTGTTTAAACTTATCAAGTAAAGAAAAAATTTAAGAAATATCCCCAAAAAGTTTAGGATATGATCAAGGATCACATATCCCATAATCGATAAGTTCTGAAAAGTAATATAGTTTAAGGATCATAAGTTCAGTTGTCAAAGGATAAGGGTTATTCCAATAAATAATGAATAAGACCAAAATAGTTAAGGATTATACCTGAGAATCCAAGTTAGGATCCTATCCTTTAACACTGATAATCAGGATAACCCAAAAGACAAACCTTAGTAGAAGGTAAGGATCAAGGATCCTTAGTCGTTTAACTTCAAAAACCTGAAATAAGATATAACTTGGGACTAAGCCAATATAAGATGAAAGTTAGTAACTGGGGACAAGCCCAACAATTCTGGGGACAAGCCCAATTAACTGGGGACAGGCCCAAAGGATAGCTGGGGACAAGCCCAAAGGATAGCTGGGGACAAGCCCAAAGGATAGCTAGGGACAAGCCCAAAGGATAACTGGGGACAAGCCCAAAGGATCGTGTGTAAACTGGAGTATGGCCCTCACTGGCGACTATCCAAACTTAGTGACATGAAAATGCCAAAACCATAGCTAACGTGAAAACGTTAGAAACCTTAGGAATGGATGTATGGTACGTCTACCATTATACGTAGGATCCTGAATATAGCCAGTACAATGAAATTGTCAGCCCCTAAAGCGAGTACTGGTCCCATTGCCATGAACTATACCAGGATCATCGTGCGCTACTGGCGAAACTGGGGACAGGCCCAAACTGGGGACTAGCCCAAATAACTGGGGTCAAGCCCAAATAACTGGGGTCAAGCCCAAATAACTGGATACTTCTGTGGATACTCAATCTTTAGTTAAGGATACCTGAACCTTCAAAACTCAGAATCAAGTGAAAGGAGGATAAAGGATGCAGGATCCTTATCCTTGTATAGGATAATTAAAAAATGAAATAGTTCGAGATTAGATCATTACCAAAAATGAGGATCCTCTGCCCTGTAAGGATCCTTCAAGGATACTTGTCTGGTAAGGATCATGGATCCTGATCACATGAAATATTTCTTCAAATGGACAGCATTCCAAGCTCTTGGTAGCAAATCACCTTCCATTGTTAGCAATCGATATGCCCCATTTCCTGCTTCAGCTTCAATCAAATAGGGGCCTTCCCACTTTGGTGCTAGCTTTCCATCAGTAGGATTGGTGGTATTTTGAAATGCTTTCCTTAATACCATATCACCAACTTGGAATTTCCTGATCCTGACATTTTTATTATAAGCTCCAGCCATCCTTTGTTGATAACTGGTCATCCTTATCCTTACCAAGTCCCTGATTTCCTCTATAGTATCCAAGTCTTGAACCAAGTTTTCAGCATTTTCTTCAGGATCACGAATGCTTGTTCTTGCAGTTGGAACCACCATCTCTGTAGGGATCACTGACTCTGCCCCAAACACCAAAGAAAATGGAGTTTGGCCAGTAGCATTCTTAGGAGTTGTCCTATCAGCCCAAAGCACATAAGGTAGTTCTTCTGCCCATTTTCCTTTCTTGGATCCAAGCTTCTTCTTCAGATTGTTGATGATGATCTTGTTGGATGATTCTGCCTGACCATTAGCTTGTGGGTGGACTGGTGTTGATGTTATCATCTTAATCCCCCAGCTGTCACAAAAGTTAGTAGTTCTATTCCCAATAAATTGGGATCCATTATCACAAACAATTTCAGAAGGGATACCAAATCTGGTAATAATGTTTCTTTTAATAAAGGATATAACTTCCCTTTCTCTGACTTGAGCAAAGGCTTCAGCCTCTATCCACTCAGAGAAGTAATCAGTCATAGCAAGCATGAATACTTTTCCACCAGGTGCTTTAGGAAGCTTTCCAACTATATCCATTCCCCATCTCATGAATGGCCAGGAAGAGGATATAGGATGCAAGAGTTCTGCAGGTTGGTGAAGGATATTACTATGCCTCTGACAAGGATCACACTTCTTGGCATACTCCACAGCATCCTTCTTCATAGTGGGCCAATAGTATCCTGTCCTCAGGATCCTTGAGAATAATGCCCTGCCCCCAGTGTGGTTTCCACAATCTCCTTCATGGAAATCCTTTAAGACTTCTTGGATTTCAGGATCCTCAATGCATCTTAGATATGGTCCTGCAAGAGATCGTTTATACGACATATTATTCAATATTGTAAATTGAGATACCTTAGTTTTGAAAGCCCTTGGGTTTTCTCCTGTAGGAATTTCTCCATGTTGTATGTATCTCACGATTGGGAGGATCTATGATCCTGAATGAGATTGAGTATCATCACTAGGGATGACTGCAAAATCTTCTCCTATCTCCATGGCTACCTGATCCTCGATAGCAGGGGTCAGGATATGGATAATAGGGATCTTGACATCCTCAGGGATCTTCAAAGATGATCCTAGATTGGCTAATGCATCAGCTTCTGCATTCTCTTCCCTTGGTACCTGTGTCAAACTAAAGGATACAAAAGAGAGTACCAATTCTTTGACTATCTCCAAATATTTGATTAGCTTTTCACCTTTAACAGCATAGGATCCATTAAAGTGAATAGTGATTAATAATGAATCTACATGTACCTCAAGATACCTGATCCTCATATGCTTAGCAATTTGCAAACCAGCTATCAAGGCTTCATACTCAGCCTCATTGTTGGTAGTTTGAAATTCACAAGCTATGGAGTGGGGTATTATGTCCCCCTGTGGTGATTTTAGTAGTATTCCAAGTCCTGTTCCTTTTACATTAGAGGCTCCATCAGTGAATAGTATCCAAGGATCCTTGGTTTCTTCAAGCTGTTGGACCTCTAACTCAGCTTCCTTTTGCAAATCACTACTAAAATCTGCCACAAAGTCAGCTAAGGCTTGGGATTTGATGGCAGTCCTTGGTTCATATCTTATATCATAGGCACTAAGCTTCACTGCCCACTTAGCCATCCTTCCTGACATTTCAGGTTTCCTGAGAACATTCTTAATTGGAAAATTAGTCTTAACAATAATGGCATGAGTCTCAAAATAATGTCTCAATTTAGTAGATGCCATAATTAATGCAAGGATAAGTTTTTCTAAGTGTGAATACCTGGATTCAGCATCAAGTAAACTCTTACTTACATAATAAACAGGATGTTGTGTACCTTGGTGATCCCTAACAAGGACCGCACTTACTGCTTTTGAGGATACTGCTAGATACAAGGATAATACATCTCCTTTTTCTGGTTTCATCAAGGCTGGGGCTAAGGGCACTTTCATGCTTCTCAGTCCATTCAAATTTCTTGTTCTTCCTCAGGATATCATAGAATTCCTTGCACTTTTCTGAGGATTTGGATATGAATCTGTTCAAGGCTGCGATCCTGCCCGTCAATCTTTGCACATCCTTAGCATTGGCAGGAGATTTGATATTCACAATAGCCTTAATTTGCTCTGGACTTGCTTCAATGCCCCTCTTTGTCACCATATAGCCTAAGAATTTACCTGCCTTAACACCAAAATGACACTTGGAAGGATTAAGTTTCATATTAAATTTATCAAGGATATTGAATGCCTCATCCAAGTCTTTAAGGTGATCCTCAGCTTTCTTGGACTTAACCACCATGTCATCAATATAAACTTCCATAGTGAGCCCAATTTGTTCCTTGAACATCCTATTGACTAGCCTGCTCGAAGTAGCTTATCTACCTCTTCCTGGATAATAGCATTCCTTTCAGGTGCAAACTTCCTCCTCTTTTGATGAATTGGCTTGAATGACCTGTCAATGCCAAGTTTATGAGTAATTATATCCTTAGATATACCTTTCATGTCTTCATGTTTCCAGGCAAAGGTAGATTTCCTTCTCTTAAGGAAGGATACTAGCTCCTGTTCGATGTTGCTAAGGATCCCTGATCCTATGAGGATCTTGGATTCAGGAAACTCAGGATTCATGAGGATTTCTTTCAAATCCTGTTCTCTTGCCTCCAAGACATTTCTTGAAGGATACTTTAATTGCTATTGCTCCCTTGGTCTTGAGGCTGGTTTCATTGATGAGGTATAGCAATTCTTAGCCTCTTGTTGATCACTCTCAATTTTCACCACTCCCCATGGACTTGGAAGCTTTACGCACTGATGATAAGTGGATGGGACTGCCTTCATGTCATGTATCCATGGCCTGCCAAGGATAACATTACAACATGATAAACAATCTATAACACAAAACTTTTGATAAGAATGCAATCCTTCAATATAGATTGGGAGTTTGATGTCCCCCAATGTATTCTTAGTTTCTCCACTGAATCCCACAAGTACTGAGGATCTTGGGATAATATCAGACTCCGGGATACTCATCTTCTTGAGGACATCAAGCTGAATGATGTTCACAGAGCTTCCTCCATCTATAAGGATACTGCGAACAAAGTGGTTAGAAATAAACAATGTAATTACAAGACCATCATGATGAGGATCCTGGACATCAACACGATCATCCTCATCAAAAGTTATGACTTTATCCTGGGTGACAACGGAGGTCCGGACGGGTCTGTCTCCATTATCCATCTTGGTTTCCTTAGCGTGTCTTTTTGCTGCTGAAAAGGAGGTACCACAAATGTCTGATCCTCCGGATATGAAGTTTATGACTTGTGCATCTGCTGGAGGAGCAGGAGCCCTTTCCGGGATCCTTTCAGGATCCTGGATCCTTGACTTCTTCTGACCCAAGAGTTCCTTCAAATGCCCCTTGCTCAACAAGTAACCAATTTCCTTTCTCAGTGCAATACACTCTTCAGTGAGATGCCCGAAATCCTCATGATATGCACACCACTTGGACTTATCCTTTGTAGCAGCTGGTTTATCACTTTTCCTTGGCCACCTAGCTTTCTCACCTAGATTCTGCATTGCAAGGATTAGTTCATTGTTATCAACAGAAAAAAAGTATTCAGAAATAGGAGGGTAATCCTCATCATCCTCTTCTTGTTCCACTGCATGCACATTCTGGTTATCAGATCTGTTGTAGGACTTGGATTTGTTGTTCCTGAAGTAGGATCCTTGTTTATCCTGTTTTGAGGATCCTGTCAATCTATCCTGGATCTTTTTGTCATCCTCTAGGCGGATGAACCTAAGGGCCCTAGTTCTTACTTCATCAAGATTCCTGCAAGGTGTCATAACAAGATCGTCATAGAATAATGAATCCCTAAGCAATCCCATTTTAAAGGCTTCTACAGCCGTAGCAATATCCAAGTTAGGAATATCCAAGGATTCTTTACTAAACTTAGTGATGTAATCTCTAAGTGATTCATTTTGACCTTGTGTTACCGTATATAGATCACTAGTTAATCATTCAAATTTTCTACTACAAGAGAATTGACTATTGAACAAGTTAACTAAATTAGCAAATGAAGTAATATAGTAAGGGGGAAGACTTAGCAGCCATTTAAGAGCAGATCCTGTGAGTGTGGATCCAAATCCCTTGCATAGACATGCTTCTTTTAACCTTTCAGGAATTGGATTGATCTCCATCCTCTCCCTGTACTGAGCTACATGCTCCTCTGGATCCGTTGAACCATCATACAGCTTCATAGATGGTATCTGGAATCTTTTAGGTATCTCAGCATCACATAAGGGTGGTGCAAAACGAGATATCCTATGGCTACCATCTGCAATTTCAGGAATGGGTTTAACCACTCCCGGTACACTGGATATCATATCCTTAAGCTTCTGTAGCTCTCTAGCCATAGCCTGATTAATACCTGTATCCTGCATTAAGCCATGGTTAGTGTTATGTGAATTATTAAAAATGTTACCTCCCACATGATTCGTGTTTGGAATTGCGGATGTGAATCCATATTGACGAGACTCTGGTATGATTGAAGGACCAGAGGGAGCAATGGTCTGCATTGGTATGAAGTCTCCTTGACGAACGTCCGAGCTCTGAGGCTGCATACTTCTCAAGAATCCTTGATCCTGAAGGACGTTGGATCCTTGAAGTTGAGATGATCCTTGAACCTGAAAGGATCCTGGAACCAGAGAGGATCCTGGGACCAGAGAGGATCATAGGACCAGAGAGGATCCGGGGACAAGGGAGGATCCTTGGACCGGGAAGGATCCTTGGATCTGGGAGGATCCTTGAACTTGGGAGGATCCTTGGACCTGGGAGGATCCTTGGACCTGGGAGGATCCTTGGACTGCATGCATTCCCATATATCCTCCTGACGTGAAGTATCCCTGATGCTGAGAAGAGGATCTTTGAGGCTGGAAGTGAGAGCCAAATGCCTGACTCATGGCTGCTGTTCCATAACTTCTACCTGGTAATTCACCCAAGTATTGCACGTCCGGAACTGCTGAGTGTTGGGAAGTTATGACCGGAGTGTCGAAGTTCAGCGATCTTGGCATCAGAGGAGAGTGATCCTCCACTGATTTCTTCTGTTTCTTGATCTCGTCGATCTCCCGGAGGATCCTTTCGTTGGTTTTGTCCTGCTCTTGTTCATGATTCCTCATCTGCAAAATCAGAGTATAAAGATCATTAGTAGTAGGATTAGTTGAAACAGAAGAAGTTGGTGGTTTTGTGAAAATGGGGGTTTGTTTCTTCGCAGCATTCTCAGCATTCTTCTGGGATCCAGAAGGTGGTGGAGGCAAAGAAGGAACGCCTTGTGAAGAACTGAATGACGGCATTAAGTTTGAAGTGTTCTTCGCTGAAGAAGCCATCTGCCTGGTTGTTATGAACCGAAATGACCACAAAGGTATGAATTTTCTTAGGAATGAAGCACCAATTGCCCCACGGTGGGCGCCAAACTGTTTTGGTAAAAAATCAAGCAATGACAATGTAACCAAACTTTCTGTTGTGAGGTATGATGCTTGAATCAATGAACAATACTAAGGATCACTTAGAAATGAAATGAACAAGTGACACAAAGATTTGTACGAGGAAAAAGCCCTTGATCAATGAATGATCTCCGGCATAAAAAACCTTGGGCGATGGAAACTACCGATCACCAACTCAAATTAAACAAGAAATATAGTACAACTTCGGATGATAGCGAGCTAAGTACAAGGATCACTATAGTGTATTGTGTAAAAAAAGTGTATAATCGCTAAGTGTCTTGTCGAGAGCTAGTGAGAGCAGTTGCAAGAGTGTGTGTAGCCAAAAATAGCCAAGTGTTTTCTAATTAGCTCGCTACCCCTTTAAAAATGGAAAATATCTACACTAACTAACATTCCGCATTTCATGCAAGTCCCCCACGAACTCCATAACGTCCACTTCAGGTAAGCACGTGCGGAATTAGTCATGGAATATACTCCAGGAATGTCGCCAAGACCAAGTCCAAGCTCGTATTCCTGCAAAACAATACCATATTCAAAGTAGAAAATCGTTAGTATAAGGATCCTTAAGACGATCCATGATCCTGATCCTGAAACACTTCTGAGGATCACTAATTCAGACAGAAGTAAGGATCACTAAGCCCAATAGCAGTCGAGGATCTGATCATTTAGAAATCCACCCCTAACACTACATAAGTATAACTTTAATACATCGAATAGATAAGTCTATAAATTGATTTATAAAGCGAACTAATGGTTTTTACCTCGGAATAATCTCAAATCTTGAAGGAAGATTACAAAAGTTAGTGTCTAAGTTTATAACTAGAAAATTGTGTTGTTTATAGTGAAGTGAAACAAAAGTTCTAGAGTAACGTCGTTTGTGTGTTGTCTAGTCTGTCAGTTCTCTTGATATTCGCATTAGTTTGCTAGCAAGTGCGAGTCGGTTTGGTTGCAAGTTTGGTGACATCTGTTTGGTTTGGTTCAGATAACATGTATAGAGCTGAAATAGAACTGAAAAAGTCGGTTTTCAGAAATTAGTATAACCGAACCGTCGATTTTTCTTTTAATTTGCGTAGGCTATTTTGGTTCGGTTATTTGGGTTCCGATGTGGCTATTATTTTGTTACTCACCCCAAAATGAAGGGGTCTAGGGTGCGCAATGGCGCTTGGGTCAATTTTGCACTCAAATCAAACTAGGAACTGAAAGTTTGGGTATTGGATTTTTTATGAAACTATTTGGTTTTGGTTACAATTTCATTCCCTGAGATTTACACCTAATCGCATCTTTAGCCCTCATTTGAAAAAAATCAACAGTCCGGTCCCAGTGGTTGTCAATTGCTGGCAATTAAGTCCCTCCCACAAATTTATGTTAGTCAACTGTTAGTTGACTTAGGTATTTGTGTCTTTTTACTTAGAAAATCAATGGGTAAAATTGTCTTTTCATCGTGTATAACCTTAAACAGCAAGCATGCTCTTCTCCATAACCCACATCCACCCTCCACCGCCTCCACCTTTCACCACCACCACCATCCACCTTTAAACCCGTAATTTCAATTTATTGAACTCAATTCTCAAAGTTATCAAATCTTTATCCAATTTTTCACTAAAATCTCACACCTTTAAACTTGAGTCTTCAATTTCTTGAACTCAATTCTCCAAAAAATCCATTTTTTCACAAAAATTTCATACTTTTCAACCTATATTTTCAGTTTCTTGAACTCAATTCTCAAAACAGAAAAAAAAAAAAAAAAAAACAATCTTTATCCAATTTCCCACATACTTTTCAACTTGGGTTTTCAGTGTTTCTTGAACAAAATTCTCAAAAAGATCTAATTTTCTACCTTTAAAACTGGGTTTTCAGTTTCTTAGACTAAATTCTCATAAAACCCATCCTGGTATCTCAAATTCATTTAAAAAATGGGTGTATACATCAGCAAAAGCAAGAATTCATCAAGAACTGAAGTGTGTATTACTTGATGAACCAAACATTGTGTACACCAAATCACCAGCTCCAGCAGACCAAATTCCATCCAAGAAATCACCACCACCCAGCCCTAAAAGGGTATTCAAATCAGACACAATTCTTAACAACCCATTTGAAGATGTTAAGGATCACTAGACTATGGGTAAAGAACTGGGTAGGGGTCAGTTTGGTGTAAAATATTCATGTACACAGAATTCAACTGGTGCTACATATGCTTGTAAGTCTATATCTAAAAAGAAGTTGATTAGACCACCTGTAGTGGGGGCTTTTGGGCTTTTTAAAAAAAAAAAAATTCTCCAAGGCGTGCTTTTATCAAATCCTTTCTTCAAATTGTTTGGTCAATGAGATCATTTCAAATCAAATATCATTAGTTTAATTAAAAAAAAATAAGAAAATAATAATTGGGTAGTCATTGATAGGGCATTATTGGGCATTATCCTACTACGCCCGTTTGTGAAAAACGCCCCATAATGCCCCTTTCCTGACTGGGATGACACGTGTCGCACAGTACCCATAGGTGGGGGCATTATTCATGTGTACCACTACACATGGTCTTACAAATAGTGATAAGGAGGATATGAGAGAGATTCAGATTATGCACCATTTGAGTGGTCAAAATAATATTGTTGAGTTTAAAGGGGCTTATGAGGATTAGCAATCTGTGCATTTGGTTATGGAGGTGTGTGAAGGTGGAGAGCTTTTTGATAGGATTATTGCTAAAGGTCATTATAGTGAGAGTGTTGCTGGAGGTGTTTGGGTTCTTTATAAAGAAGACAAGACTAATTCGACTTGCACTTTCAGTCCCTAAGGGGCATTAAGGTCATTTAACATAAATGCCAACGTTAAACTAACAACCATTTGTTCCAGGGACTTGATTGCTAGAAATTGACAATCACAGGGACCGGACTGTTGAATTTTTTTCAAATAAGGGCTAAATCTGCAATTAGGTGTAAACCCCAAGGACTGAAACTGTACTTTACTCTACGTTTTGTTTTCCTGGTTGAGTTTGGTTTGTTTTTAGAGAAAATTACCAATTTAGCCAAGAATAAAGTCAATTTACCAATTTAGCCAAGTCATGCGTCTTTGGAAGGACCGTCCCTAATCCTATGCCTCTTTTTGTTCCTTTTTTGCGTCTGCCACTCACAAATCGACACGTGTAGCAATGATCAGCTTTTAATGCGTCCGTACAAGACCCGTCGGATGAGTCCGTAACGCAACAAAAAGTCAGCTTTTCAGACGCATCACATGAGTCGGCGACACATCCTTTGCGTTTCTGTCAGACCCTTTTGTAAGAGAGAAGTCCACGTGTCAATTTGTAGTTGGTAGACGCATGAGGAGGAATGGGAGGCCTGACAAGGACGCATGACAAGGCTACACGTGTCGATTTGTGAGTGGCAGACGCAAAAAAGGAACAAAAAGAGGCATAGGATTAGGGACGGTCCTTCCAAAGACGCATGACTTGGCTAAATTGGTAAATTGACTTTATTCTTGGCTAAATTGGTAATTTTCTCCTGTTTTTAAGTTTTGTAATTTAAGCTTGAATTTTTGGCCGGAAAAAATTGGCCCATAACTCATTAACAATCAAGTAAAAATAAATCATATAGTAAAAATAATGAAAACAATACTACCTTTTTTTCTCAAGTCTTCAATTATTTAGTACATAATGTCGCATACTCGTACTTGTTAATTTAAGTTGTACATGAGTTCACTAGTCATCTCAATTTAGTCAATGGACTAATTTAAGTCTACTAAAATTAGTTAGCGGGTCAAGATGACAAAAGTTATAAATCTTGCTAACTTGAAAAGAGTCCAAATGGGTTAGCACCACCCATGACCATTGTTTGCCTCTACCACATAGCTCGTTGCACCGACACCACCGCTGCCGTCACTCCACCATCAACACACCCATTGCCCCCACCACTACCGGCAATCCACCGCCACGTCCATTGCCATGTGGATGTGCCCACCACCGTCGCCACTCTAGCAGCGATGCAATGCACCTACCACCGTCGTCGCCACTCCACCACCAACACGCCCATTACGCCTGCCACCTCCACCACCTACCGTCACCAACGCCACCATCATCGTCGTCGCCTCCACCGCTGCTTCCGGCACTGCCGTCGACGCAGGCTCTAACAACGTCATCACTAGCCGCCATAAAAAATAAAGTCATTTTAACCTATTTTAGTATATTTATTTTCTTTCTATAATGACTCATTTTAACCCAACTTCATTTTGGCGAAAACCATTTTAACCCAAACTCATTCTCCTCATGCCCATATTAACCCAAACACATTCTAGCTCGACCCGTTTTAACCCGTCATCCAAACCCGTCTGACCCACTCAGTTTGCTAGGCTTATATTATAGGAAGTGATCACTGATCATAACATTTAAAATCCGAAACCAGGTGAGGGTTCATGAGTCATATATATGGATTTAGATGGTAACTAACCATCATGTAAAGAAACAAAAACTATTAATGGAAAAGAAACACAAAAATTTAGGAAGCTTATTAATAGGAGGTTTTATGGGGATAGAAACAAGTCACACATTTTCTTTGTTGAGCAGGAAACCATGCAACATGTTTTTCTCCCTGCTTCCCTTGACAATCAGCACTACCCTAACCTTCTCCGACGGCTATCTTTCTCCTACATTCGTTTCCTATTTCTCTCCTGCACCACTGCAAATCAAGACCCCCTATTCATTTCAATCAAAGATTTGCATGCATATTTGCAAGTTTTGTCCATTGTACAAGAAATTTATGTCATTTTATGCAAGGGTTTTCCAAGATTGATCGATCTTTCTGTCGTTTGATTTTTTTCCTTATCATGATATGTCGTTATCTTGACCGCGGCCATCGAGTTTTAGGGGAGCCTTTAAGGGTAAACTAGAATCTAAACAACTTTGATTTCAAAATGCCCTCGGATGAGGATTATAACAGCAACGACAACAACAACAACAACAACAACGGTGACAACAACAACGGAGACAACAACGGCGACAACAACGGCAACAATAACGACAATAACAATAGCGGCAACAACGACAATAACAACAACGGCAACAACAATAACGGCAACACCAACAACAACGGCGATAACAACAACGGCAACAATAACAACAACGGCAATAACAATAACGGCAACAACAACAACGGAAATAACAACAACGACAACAACAACAATAACAACAACAACAACAACAACAATAATAATAATAATAACAACGCCAACAACAATAACAACAACAGAAATCAAAAGGCTCCACCACCACCACCGCCGCCACCACCACCTCCACCGCCGCCTCCACCACCACCACCCCCACTACCACCTGGACATCCTAAGTTGTCCCCTCCACGACATCATTCGTCTGAAGAAGCCAATAATGACATTTTTATTACAGTAGGAGCAGTAGCTGCGGCTGGATTGATGTTCTTTATCATGATATTATGTGTGATGGCAGTCCTCAAGAGGAGGAGAAGAAAGCGACCGGAAGAGATGTATTACTTTAAAGACAATGTTCACACAAACGGTATGAATTTTATTCCATTAGTTTATGATGATGCGTATTGGATGTTAATTTCCGTGAGATTGAGGCTAAACGTACCCCTGTATATGTTAACTGCACCCAACTGAATTTACTAAGAGGTACGTTTAGCACAACCTTTTTAGTAATTGTGGCAAAATGTAGTGATGAATCAGAATTTGTGGTGCAATGTTTTGTTGCAGATAACCACATGCAAGAAAATCATTCGACCCAACCTCAACCTCCAAACGACATTCATCTAAAGATGCCGCCAGTGCCACCACCGGCTAGTGGACCAGTAAGTTCTGAGTTTTCATGGGTGGCGGCACCACCACCGCCGCCACCTGGGATGCTCGGTAGCGAGTTCAACTCCAGTACATTCTCTGGGCCATACCAAGCCCCCTTGCCACCTCCACACCCAACTGTGGCTCTTGGGTTCAATAAGAACACTTTTACCTATGATGAGTTAGCCGCAGCCACCAGAGGGTTTGATCATTCTCTACTTATAGGACAAGGTGGTTTTGGGTATGTGTACAAAGGAATTCTACCGAATGGAAAAGAGGTAGCTATTAAGAGCCTTAAATCTACGAGTGGTCAAGGGGAGCGTGAGTTTCAGTCTGAGGTGGAGATTATTAGTCGTGTGCATCATCGACACCTTGTATCTCTTGTTGGATATTGTATCGCGGGACGACAAAGATTGTTGGTTTATGAATACATTTCCAACAAAAGCCTTGATTATCACCTTTATGGTATGATTTTGGAACCACATTAATTTCTTCAATATATATTTATTTGTCTCTTATATATCATATATATAGCCACTAACTCTACACATACATGTTAGTCATAAGTTGTTTATTTTACAGGAAAAGGTTCCCCACTTATGAATGGCTCAACAAGGTTAAACATTGCATTGGGAGCAGCCAAAGGTTTTGCATATCTTCATGAAGATTGTAAGCCCCACTCCTCACTTGTGTATATGTGTATGTGTATACATATGCGTATGTGTGTGCGTATGCATATGTAGGGAGGACTAATGAGCTGTTATGGCATGTAGGTGAGCCTCGTATCATCCACAGAGACGTTAAGGCAGCAAATATATTGATTGATGAACACTATGAAGCTAAGGTACCAATGATATTTACATAGTACCATGGAAAAATTACTTTAAAAGTAAAAAAAAAATATCTATATACACAAAAGAAAGCATGCATATAATTATGGATATTGATTTATGAACTAGGTAGCAGATTTTGGACTAGCGAAGCTTTCAACAGACACCAACACGCATGTGTCAACACGCGTTATGGGAACATTTGGGTAAGTTCAATTATTATTGCGTTACTACTTAAAGACTAACAAAGAAAAAGAATAACGGGTATGTAAATGAAGGTACCTGGCTCCCGAATATGCATCCACGGGTAAGCTTACAGACAAGTCAGATGTCTTTTCCTTTGGAGTTGTGCTCTTGGAATTGATTACAGGCAGACGACCTGCAGATTCAAATAGTGACGATGATAGCTTAATCGATTGGGTAAGAGTGACCTATACCGTGTTAGATGACTCATCTTCTTTTATATATATGTATTCATTTCATACGTTGTTGTTCTTGTTTATTTATGTCATTCAGGCTAGGCCTATACTAGAACAAGCAGTAGAGGGTGGAAGCTATGTAGAGTTGGTGGATAAACGTATAGAGAATAACTATACACATGAGGACATGAATCGAATGGTGGTATGTGCATCGGCATGCCTTCAATACTCTGCAAGAAGACGGCCCAAAATGAGTCAGGTATGTTACATATTTAACGGGTCATTTCTAGTCCGGATCACATAGAGTGAGTGGATTAAGTTGATTTGAATGCAAGAAAACTAGACATTAGGCGGCTTTAATTGAGACCCATTTATCACATTTTCTTTTATGTAGTTTTTTTCATTTGATCCGTTTGAAATAAAAGACGACCAAAAATGGCCCGTCAATAAAAAAAATGAAACAAGTGTTGTGTAACACATGAATCAATTGCAACAGGTTGTGCGTGCACTGGAAGGTGAAGCTACATTGGATGATCTAAACGTGGGAGGCACGAGTGGGATGTCAAGCACAGGGAGCTCAGCCGATTTGACTAAGAAATACTCTTAATCAGCCAAAAGAATACGCAAAAAAATTATAGCAAGAGTGCCACATTGAGCATTGTCATAGCAACTTATCTTATACACTAGACGCGTTGTGCAAGAATCTTGTTGTGAGAGTTGGCTTGAATTTCTTTGCGGCAAGTGGTAGGGGTCGCCTAGCTGTTAGATTAGTAGAATAGATTGCTTTGAGCCTTAGACCAGTCAGATTGCAAAGTCATTTATTGGATTTGTAGAAATTTTGAATGCTTAAAAATTTGATTCATATGGTACATTGTTTTCTAGTGAATTCAAAACTGGGTAGACAGAGATGAGAGCTAAATGGGGGGTTTTAAACAGCCAAGAAACTGAAAAAAAGGAAGCCTGCCTTTGAGGCTCAGCCATATAAAGTTTGCCTTTGACTTTAGCAAGTTTTTTAGTTTGCACTTTTGACATATTACGTCAGTTCATAACGAGGTGTTAAATGGATAGTGTACGCGGGTTGCCTAATAAACTATGAGATTTTCCCATATTGTACACCCTTGGGTTACCAAACCTTCTGAAAAACAGTAGTCATGTTTGGTTATGGTTCCGTTTTTTAAGTTCTACAATTCGATTTTGTACAGTTTTTATGCTAGTCTATCACAATTCATTAATTCGACCCTCATAACAGCCTCTATCGTCTCCAACCCACTCTACAAAGCGTGTCTAGGGTTCTATTGTTGATTTCGGGCATGTCCTCTCGCTATTTTTAGTGTTACAAGAGCCGTTGTTCGGGTTACACAAGCGGCACTAAAGATGATGGGTACTTCAGCTATGAGAAAACTCGGTTCGGTAGCTATCGGACTGGTTTCACTATGTTGGTACAGTTTTAATGGATCTTAATCCTATTTTTACAAGGATGAGTAAAGACTGTTAGAGGGTGACTGCTTTTTTTTTTTTTTTTTTTTTTTTTTTCTAAATAGTGGTAAAATAATCATTTTATATCGACTTTCTGATGCTGCTAGTGATAAGAACTTAACATAAATCAACGGTGAAAACAGTAAGTATAACTTCTAGATTTTGAAAAGACACATTTAATATACACAAACCTGAAACCAAACATTTAAACTGGTACTATATTACACAAAAACTAGTCCAAAACCACTAACCAAATTATCATAATAACACATAGATTAGGCGGGTTATTTGGTACCAACTAACTATCTAATCCCTCCATCCAATTTCGCCACCCGGCCATTTATATATGATTAACTTGAGAACTATCCATGCCAATAACTCCAAGATTTACAAAGACACCAATAGGTTCTTCAAGATACGTTACATACCCAACAAAGCAGTTGTACATACACCATACAAACTTCCAAAACCAGAGTTAAGTTGAGCAAACCTCATGGATTTTGATCACACTAAATCAGGCCTCAAGAAAGTTGGTAGTGATCACCTTGTAATTGTCTGTTTGCACGGCGGAACCAGGTGGTGAATGCGGAGACCAAATGAGGGCAGTCCTCCACGTTTCTGGTCGAAAAACTCAAGCATTGCTGCAACAATTCTTGGGCTTCAGACATGGGTAGTGTTGATATGATTTTCAAGAATGTTTCTTCCAGCTCGAGGTACAGTAATTTATGATTCGTCAGCATTGGTGTCATGTTGTCTTTACATACAATCAGCACTGGCAGCCAATCTTTCACCAGCTTCATTCTAACCTGCAGGCAAGATTAACCAAATAATATACAACATAGCAGTTATTTCATCTTCGCAAGGAAAACATGAACAAAGCTCGGCTTGATCATACTCAGAACCTAGGAGTGCTAATTGCAAGATAATTGGTACCCGGATGAATAAGCTACCACAAAATACTATAAGATTATAAACAACCAATATGCACAGAACAACAAGCATTTAAAATACAAGGCAAAAGAGATAACCAAACCTGTCTAGACGCCAAAATAACCCCTGCAGCGACCGCATTTGCAAGCTTGCAAGTGCACCGCATAACAACAGAAGGAAGACCAGGAACCATATTCCTCCACGCATCATCCCTAAACGCGCGCTGCAAATTCGCGGTAAAAGACGCCTGCTCACTCCACTCCTTCACCGCCGTATCTGCCGCTCTCAACTCAATCATCCTCTCAATCAACCACAACAAATGCCTCCCATTCGTCATCGCCGTATGCAAATTCAACCTCTGAATAGCCTCCATCTCATTAATCTCTCCACGAAACACTTCTGGACTCGAATACTCCTCCAACGACTCCTTCACCACATTCAAACTCGTCTCAAACGACTTATCCAACACTCTCCTCGCCGACTCCCTCGACGAAAAGTCTCGCAACAGTTTCGCCACGAACGCCTTCGCAAACGCCATATTCGGATGATTATGAATCGCTGTCAGTATCAATCCGTGCAACATCTCCTCTGATAGATCCGATTTCGGAGGCGAAACCCTAGCCAACAGTTCTGCACTCTCCTCTTCACGTAACAACGGAATCAAACTCAACACCGTCCGCTCCTCCTCCTCCGTCCACGGCACAGCCTCTAGATACCGTACACACGCCGTTACACAGTCCTCAAACAACAATTCTAAAGCAATCGGAAGCAGTTCTAATGCCGTTGACGCCGTATCAATCGCACTAGATAAATCATTATTATACAATAACTGCAAAACCGTCACATGATTATTAATCGAATTGCTAACCGAATTGTTAACCGACGATGACGTCACAGCCAGATTAAACCGATAGTAATCAATTTCGCCGGAATCTTTCTTCCACCGGTCGGATAACAGCGCGGCAAAGTACTTCGATCGCCGGAGAACGGAGGAATGGAGATAGATCTGAAACTCCGACGAGGAATCAACGGCGAGTTGCGTCTCGGAATCGTCGGAATCGAACGGTGAGGATTGATCGAGGTAGAGACGGAGGATGACGTCAGCGGTGGTAGGATCGTTGAAACCGTTGGAAACGGTTGGAGCGAGAGGGAGAGGTGGATGATGACGTGTGGTTGAACGGCGGATGGAGGAGGATGACGGTAACGGTTTGTGTGAGACTTCCGTTAGGGTTCCGTCGGGGCGGGAGGAGTCGATGATTGCAGCGGTGGAGGAGAGGCGGCTGTTGGTAGCGATACGGTGTCGTTTTTTGGTTCCAGTGGTGTTGCCGATCATCGTGTTCGGATTGGTTGTGAAAGGAACAGTGAAACGGAGAACGCTGTTGATGAATGTTAATCGTGAATGTAATTTGTTTGAGCGGTTTAGTTAGTGTGTGGAGTTGTGAATTGTGTAACGGGTTTGATGGGGTTTTTTGGCCGTTGGATATTGGAGAAGGTTCTGGTGATGTACACGTGGTGGTTGATTGTTGGTGGTGGTTAGGTCCACATGATAAGTATGGTGGAGGCGAGGTTAGCGAACGATTATTAATGTAAGTGGATAAGATCATCTAGTTTTTCATAGGAATCTCGTCTAATGAAACAATTCGTGAACATAAAAAATCATTAGTTACAAATCAAAGTTTTATGATTATTCTAGTCATAACATCAATGGGATTTTTCGTGATTGTAGTGGGTTTTCAATCGGTTTGGTTCATTATTTTAACGATTCAATTTGTTACGTTACCAGTATGATACAGGCACTTAGTATAGCAATCAAAATATATATTTTTGACAAGATATCGATACATGTTTTACATCGATCGAAAACAACGAAAATAAATATCGGTTCCGACACCAATCTTGTTTCGGCGGTACGGTTTGATTCGCTCATATACCACCACGTCAAGACAACCTTATAAACGAATACGATACCGATGATGTTGGATCGGTTCTTATTGTTAAATAAAATGACTTTAATGTTTGACACTTTGACCAAGTTGAAAATTATCGAATAAAGATACTTCAGCTTTCACCAATTCAGTATTCAATAACAACCTTAGAGCATTCACATCGTGCCCTCTATAAACCCTTTATCTCTAGCCTTAAAGAATGATTTAGATAAACAATCCAAAACACCATTTTCATCTAATTCTCTGTAATAGAGAACAATTTAGAGAAAACGGAAACAAACCTCAATATTTAGAGGCCTAAATCAAGCCTCTATAATGTATTGTGACTTGTGAGTATATAAGAAAGAGAAAATAATAATAATAATAAAACAAGTGTTTATGAGTATGATAAAGATAAAGATAGAGATGAATAATGGGTTGTGTGAGTTTTTAAAAACATACCCTTTTTTTTAAGTTTTTTGGCTAAATTATGTCGATAGAAAAAGAATGGGATATGGATACTCTTAGTAACAACGTAAGCCAACCTTCCATATAACAAAAAATAACAGGTGTCTACTCCAAGGTCATTATGGATGTTCTTTTAAACTAGAAAATGAAAAAGCTCATGTCACGTTATAGTAGATATATGTAATAAGGCTTTAAGTAACTAAACATCATAAACTGTGTAGTAGTTTAACAAACGACTTTATTAAAACAATGTTATAATAAAATAAACAAAAAGACAAATTAAGTCAAACTATGTGAATTTTATATTGAATATGGAAATTAAGTGGACGGTAGGTGAGGGGCAAAGAGGCGTTGATGGGGTGGCGGCCAAAGGGGCTGAAGATGGTGATGTGGCTTGGTGCCCCGCTGCGTTTTCGTTTGGTGGAGGCAAAGTTGGTGAGGTGGCTTGGGGGCTGGGGCGTCAACCACTACACGGGGTTTTACATGGTATAGTGTAAAGGTTTTGTGAGCTATAATGTTCAGCTTAAAATCTAAATAGCAAACCATGAAGAAAATAACCAATCAGAACATGACGTGCCTACCATTAAAAATGTCATCCAAATTTTTCTTTCGATTGTGTTTGTGAGATGTCAAAACTAAACCACCAATACATGGGTAGGCCAAACGTAGAACTTTTGAAGTGGAAGTCACTCAGTCAAATGTCCTATGGTCGAGCGAATTATGTTGATGGGTGCAAAAGAAGAAGTTGTTCTATTGTCAAGCGGATTATGAAGATGGGTGCAAAAGAACAAGAACGACTAAAAGAAACTATATTTTCTAGATATGATATGATACTATATAATTATTTGATTAAAGAAAAAACTTGTAAAAGTAAGTGTATCCATAATAAAATTTAAATAGTACAAATAAAAAAGTGTCTATTTTATACCAACCTTACTGTACTAATTATTTTGTTAAGCAAGCAATGTAAGAAGTTATGTACGTTTCATTTATCAAGATTATAAAGGTGATTACCACTCTAAACCAAACCTCGCATTAAAGTTCAGGAAATAAAAGATGTTAGGCTAATATAGATGAAACAGTAAATTGCCTATTACATTACGTAAGATATGTGTAGTCTTATTAATTGTATACTTATAAATTGCATTCTAATGCAATCTTATTCATATTGTTATAATAAAAAATAGACAACTAACACATCAATCCATTGTCGTCCAGCGGTTAGGATATCTGGCTTTCACCCAGGAGACCCGGGTTCGATTCCCGGCAATGGAACTTTTTTTTCTTTGATTTTGCCATAAGCATATGAGCAGTGACATACAATTAAATCCAAGTACATTTTCTATAAATAATAACTTTTTAGTTTAAAACGATTATTTGTAGCATTAAGAACAAAAAGAAATTGTTATATTTTGGAACAAAGCAATCAATTGGACGGTTTTATTTTGATAATTCGTATAGAAAACAGACTTCCATCGACAAAACCTTATTCCTATTGACCATTTGGTGACAAAAGTAAAAACCAAAGAGGGTGACCAAAGACGTACACCGAAACAACTAAGAACCACGACAGATCATAGCTATTTACATGACGACAACACCAACCCTGTTAGTAACTAACCTACAACTACGAGACCAACTACTTTAAAACTCCACGGATTTCAACCAAAAACTTATAAAGCGCGTGCACTTGCACTTGTGTAGTCTAGGGGTAGAATTGTAAAAACCCATGTCAAATAAGCCGCCTTGCGAAGTTTCTAGTTGTACGATGGTAGGTTCGGGCTAGTAACCCAACACCAATCCCCACCCCTAGACAAACACTTAAACCAATCCCGACACCCACTCTCACGCCAGCGTTGAACCAAGATAATTCCCCATCTTCATTTTCATAGTACTCCATTCTCGGGTAAAGACTATGATGCTCATGTTCCGGCTTGTAGTTCGGGTAGCCTTGGTCCTTCTTCATGATCATCAAGCAAAATGACATAAACAAACAAGAAATGAGTTAACAACAGGAGAAGCAAGCTAACCTATTAGTCTATTACTAATCCAGCAAATTTGGTAGAAATATTATATCACTATGTAAACATATAACAATCATTTAACTATTTCATTTTGAGCAGAAAATTTTAATTCAAAAGAGGAAATTTTTAATTCAAGAGAGGAAAATTTTAAATTGTCAAAAAGTTTTTCACGCACACCTTGAAACCGATTGAATCATCTAAATCCAAGCATATTAACCGATTCGAGATTTATGTGGTTCAATTTTCGTTTGAAAAGAAAACCTGATTTAACAGTTCGGGAACCCTATGTGTTTGTCTATCAGGGCAGGCCCAGCCCAAGTATTTTGAGGCTTGAGTTTTAGGCCTCCAAATCAATAGTGTCTCCAACTTTAAAAAAAAATACATATGATATTTTGGCTCGGCTGACTTATTTTTACACATACAAAAAATATATAAAAATTCAAAAAAAAAAAAAAAAAAAAAACTTCGCCAGCAATAAACCTTTAAGTTTATTTTGCCGGTCTCAAATAGTGTTTTTTTTTGGAAAAAAAATGTCTCGAATTTTTAATTCGCTTTAGGCCACCAAAATGGTTGAGCCGGCCTGTTGTCTATATTCCTTAACTCAATATGCAATTGTGCATACCTACAATTTTTATAGTTTAAGATGCTAGTAACAGCCAAACGGTTTTGTCGTTTCTCAAAACTGTAGTTAGTGGTTCGGTTCAGAATTTACGTTTAAATCTGAGCAACACATTTTGGTAAAATTCGAAGAGTTTAACTCAAACCCACTCAGAATTTACGTTAAATCTGAGTAACACATTTTGTTAAGGCATGCATTATTGAACATGGAAACAAGTGCCAGAAGCCATGCTGGTCCGGACCCTCATCAAGATAAGGTTACAGAACCTCGTTACATGTGAAGCACTTGTCTTCACTCCCAAAAGGCAAACAATTTTCTATGGGGTTAAAAGTATTGTTCTTGTTGGTCCCATTACGGTTTAAAAGTCAAAAAACTCGTGTGAGGTATTTGAAACTCACTCGTTAAAAAGTTTGAATCAAATTTAAGGTTATATCAAAGTTCATTTAACATAAGAGGAACATAAGAGGAGCTCGAGTGTACGCTTTCCAGCGACTTGCTGACTCTCTACATATAGATATAAAGTGATTTGCCGTTAAAAAAAAACATAAGACCTCGAGCCCATGCTTTACATATTGAGGTTATGAGTCTAAACGACCTTATTAGTGATTTAGTGGTACAACTTTTGCCTTCACAAAACTCATTATAATAATTATTATATAAAAAAAAAGACAAGACAAAAACTAAAACACCATATATCATCTTATATATTAAATTTATGAATATTAATATATATAAATAATTAATAATTAATAAATAGTAAACGAGCAGACCCGAGCTGAGTTCGAACTTAAACTACTCACAAGCTGAACATGTATGACCTCTTTTCGTCCACCTATACAAGCCCGTCACTTCTAAGAGTAATGTACCAATAACAACACCCTATTGAATTAGCTATTTAACCTTAATTCTAAACGATTAATTTTGAACTCCTAAGATTTAACAATACCTACCAAAAATATAATAACATTACGAACTTGATATAATGACTTTATTCATAAAAAAAAAAAAATTAAAACATAACAAGAACGTACCTTCAAAACAAGGCTAGAGCCAGATGAGGAACCTTCATCTATATTTGCCATTGTTTCATTTTCTGGTATAGCTTCAAGAACTCCTTTCTTTGCTTGCTTCTTTCTACAACTAAGTTGTAAAGTTTTCGTCAAGATTATCGGGTCACCCGCAAAACTACCCGCCGAACAAACCTCAATCGATGGCGGATCCAACTCAAGCCCCATATTATGCTTCCCTTTCAAAAACCCGTGTCCAGCAACCATATCCGTCTCACATTCCATTCTCCATTTCGAAACATAACCACTCGACTCACCATGCACTCCATTACCATGACTCAATTCAAAAACACCCGAAACTAGAAGAACATCCTTATCAAACACCTCAAACTTCACACTTCCTGTCGTCCTAAGACTGTCTGTACTAACAAATGTAACTTCCTCGGATTTTTTGTCTATTCGGTCTCTTCTTAAAAGGGTTGTTACACCGTCCGAGTATATACTAGTTCTAGCACCATTAACTTCTAGTAAAGTATCGCGGTTAAGTGGGACATGGTTAAGTGTGAGATACTCGGGTGTTGATTCATTGTTGATGTCACATTTGCTAATTCTAATGTAGAAAACTCTTAAATCTAGCCATGCTAGAGATGACTTTGGGCCGTGTTGGTAATAGGAGTTGTGGGTTGGCCCGTTGTAGCAGTTTTCTAAACGGGTTGGAGTGTCCATGATCTTTTCTAAAAGATGAAGCCCCATTCTTGAGAGCCTGAATTCACCATTACTTGATATGAGTACTTTGGAAAGCCCATGTCAATATCAGCTAGAGAACCTGCTTAATGCTAATCAAAACAGAAAATTTAAGCTAAAAAGTGGACGAAAAGGCGAATTGGAGATCATTGGAAGATAATCTTGAGGTCGAAAAATTTGAAACGCGTGAAGTAAAACGTCTAACGAAATGAATCTTGAAGCAAATTTTATGATGTTGTCTAAGAAAGGGGGAAGATCTATTTATAGCACATTAGAAAGAAGGAAGAAGGCATTAACAAGAAGCAAGACAAAGAAAACAAAAGTTAAAGAGATAGGAATAGGGATGGGAGGCCTGTAGAATATATAATGTTATAAAAGGGTAAAAGCTGACATGTTACACATGTCGTGTTAGTGGGTTGGTGGGCCGAACTCGAAGACGTATGAACCCAAACATCACACGTGTATTTGTGGGCTGAGACGAACAAGAGTTGTTCAACCCATAAAAAGAAATTTAATTACATAGTATTATTACAAAATTACAAATTTTAGTTTTACTTTTTTTTAGTAGCAATAATGTATAATTTATAAACTATGCCAACTTATTTTTATACTTATAAATTTTGGCATAAAAATACTCTAGTAGTTTATGTTATTGCATAAAACACATTTTTTCAAAAAATATAAAATGATCCATTTAGCTAAACGTGTTTGAGACCCGAAATTGACCCAGACCTACTTAAACAAAACCCAAACTCACGGATTTCATGTTAGGTTTGTGTCGTATACACAGGTCATGCAAAATAGCTTATTTCTAAACTGGTTGACTTGTTCAAATGACAAGATGCTACATTTTTACCAACTTTTCAAAAAAGATCACTTACAAGCTTTGCATAAGACTATCTCCATTGCTAAAGACGCCCTTAGCTATTGGAGACAGTCGATCAATGGCATACTGCCACACTATCGGTTAAAATAAGGTGGAGGGCTAAGATTGATAATAAATTGTAAGTTTTTGGTTACATATAATTTAAAGTTGGTTGTTAAGTACCACTTTCCTAAGTTGGTTTGCTTCAAGTTTTACTATAAATGTTTAGTTTTAATGTTACATGGAAGGTGATTCTCACACAAATAAAATTATTGTGTACACCTTATGTCTATGAAACGTTTTTATCGTGTTAAAATCACCCCCTAAAACAACAAAACAGAGTACACTGCACACGTCTACACGAGTCGAGCAACGATACAACTGACACAAGCCGAGTCAAGGGGTGGCTCGTTTTGGCCATTCTTGAATCATGTTCAAACAAAGATCTACACAGCAAAAAGGGTACTTACTAAAAGGTTCTTGGATCACATCGCCAACCAATTGATCAAAGATTTAAATTTAAGCTTGATATAACTAACTTCAAGTTTGATTATCATAGTTTCTGGAAAATCAATAAAAAAGTTTCAAATATAAAACAAAAAGAAGCATACCTTTTATGGTAAAGATTCAATCCCACTAAGCAGCAGCAACAACTGATACACAAATCTAAGCTGCAAATCAGACACATAAAAAGATTCAGTTTTTACTCAAATTATGAGGCTTTCTTGCACTTAAAAACCATAAATGACAAGTAGCTACAATAAGTGAACAATTTCTGCTCAAAACCCACCAAAAAGAACAGGTTTTTAACAAGAAAGATTCACACCCATGAAGCTCCAGCAATAATACACAACCATACAGCTAAAAGTAGACATTAAAATTCAATTAAATACAACTTTATAGCCAAGAATCATACCAAGAAACAACCCAGAAGCCAGATCAATATGAAGCTCAACCTTCTCTATTCACAATCAAACAAAATATCAGATTCTATGTAGTATATACCCACACCCAAAAGGCCAAAAGGTTGTAGAGATTTTTTGTTATTATTTTTTATATTTAAATTTCTACACTAAATGTTGGCAATTGCCCTAAGTTATGAATGAAGTTTTTTGTAACTAAGATATTTAAAGGGAAAGAAAGAAGCCAAAAGTCATGCAGGCGCACAAACGTGGAGGGTGATGTCAAAGTAAAAGACAAAGTAACACAAATAAACAAAAACCCTCTGGTGATAATTCAGTATGTTGGTGTGAGAATGATCATACAAGAGCATGGGGTTGATTTTAGTCCCAACAAAACTCTCAATCCAATCATTATTTGTTGAGATGAAATTGAAGAAAATTTTTTTCTTAAAAATTCTAACTATAAACTAATCTACTCCTATTAATCATTAATAATTTAATATACGGCTTACCGCCAAATAGGATTTGTTTCCTCCACTTATAAAATATAAGAAAGATGGTTTTTTTTCGAAATAAAAATTTCTTTTATTCAATGTTTTTACGGGACTTGAATCGAATAGAAACAATCATTGCATCTAATAGAAACAATCAATGCATCACCAATGTGTTGGGAATATGTTGGTGGGGGTGAAGGGTGGTCCCTCTGGATTCTAGTATCCCTGCTGCCATCTTATCCAAGAAAAGGACAATATAGTATATTCAAATATTTAATGCATAATTTCTATCTGCCTTACACGTAGTCCCCTTGTATTCTTTAGAGTAGATTACTCGCCAATGTAGTTTTTATTAATTTTTTTTAAAAGGTAAACTTTATTAACAAACGGACGGCCTGACAAAACTCAGGACCGCGCTACAAACCAATTACAACATGTATAAAGGGAACTTATACCACTCTCTCCAACACAAATTACAATAGATTGACATACTCTTTAACCATAAAAAAACTAAGAGATTTAATCTCCCCAAAGATATCATCCCCATTACCGATCCCATTCGAGAAAATCTTCTCATTTCTCGCTTTCCAAATACACCAACATGAAATCGTGATAAGACCTCTGACGATCTCCTTAGCTTTTTTTCCCGTTAATACCTTTATACAAGTTGATAATATCTACCAAAGAAAAGGCAAAAATCGGTGGGATTTTAACCCATTCGCTGAACCTACTTCACACCCTATGAGCCGTCATGCAAGCAGTGAACAAGTGATCAATGGATTCGATATCATCATTACAAAACGCACATAGGTCCGAGTCTACCGAAATATTTCTTCTGACCAAAGAATCTCTAGACGGGAGCCGATACAACGCCGCCCTCCACATAAATACGTTACATTTAAACGGAACCCACCTACATCCTTTGGCCGAATATTGCAGGGCACTAAGACGAATATTTCTCTCTCATAGTATGTACATCTATGTTTCGGTTAGTTGTACGTGCTACGTACTCATAACACAATCTCAAAAAAAATTACATCGAATCAACCAACTAAAACAAAACACTATCATACTTATGCTAAAAAAACTAAAACGACGGAAAAAACTATAATTTTAAACAGGGGCAAAATTGTAATTTTCAGGATAAATGAACGTGTGCCAGGCAGCCGTCTGACACGAATAAAAATTACACCGAGTTAACTAATTAAAACAAAACACTACCATAGTTTTGCAAAAAAATAAATAAATAAATAAAAAACAAAACAAAACACTACCATAGTTTTGTAAAAAAACAATAAAACGATGGCATGACTATAGTTTTACACTGAGAGCAAAATCGTAATTTGACAGGGAAAAAAAGAAAAGTGATGGTAAAACTATAAATTTAAACTGGGGGGATGCCTTAATTTAGCTGGGAGTGGGAAAAACAAAACCAATGACAAAACTGTAAATTTAAACAAGACAAAATCGTAATTTGGCTGGACCAATAGAAAGTGTCAGGCAAGCTGCCTGGCACTATTACCCTTTATCATGTTTGTAGTATATACTAGTTTTTGCCCCGCCCGCGTTGCGGGGCAATAAGCCGAATATTTCTCTCTCATAACATGTATGTCTGTACAGAGCAAAATCATAATTTTGAGCTAGGGGGAAAACATAATTTTATTTTGAACTGTGGGCAAAAACGTAATTTTGAGCTGATGGCAGAATCGTAATTTTGAGCTAGAGGGAAAAACAACATTTTATTTTGAATTGGGTGCAAAAACGTAATTTTAAACGGAGGGCGAAACCGTAATTTGAAACTGGGAACAAAATTAAAAGTGAGTTTTTTAACCAAGGGCAAAAGCGTAATTTTGAGCTAGGGGCAAAAGTATAATTTTATTTTAAGCTGTGAGCAAAAACGTAATTTTAAATAAAGGACGAAAACATAATTTTAAACTGGAAATAAAATAAAATTAAAAAAAGTTGGTCCAACAGGGAAGTGCTAGACAAGCTGCCTGACACTATTCCCCTAACTTAGAATTGTATATGTAGGAAATAAATATAAATTGGTATAAATTTGTTTTTTTTGGAAGGTTGGTATAAATTTGTTGATGGAAAATCTAACTTTTTAATGCATAAAGAGCCAGAGAGGCCAGATCGATAGCATAGACACGTGGTATCATGCATCTTCGTATTTATTTTTTATTCTTATTTTAAACTAGTAGCTTACATTCGTGCTCCTTGAAGAAGGTGTGCCGATCTTTTAACAAATTTTACAAATTTTAAAAGAAAATTGTTTTGGTCAAAAATCACGCTAAGGGTAATGTAACCAAATCTATTTGTGAGATAGAGTACTTGTATGAATACAATGATTACAAAACTTGAAATGTAGATGGAACACAAGGATTTGTACGAGGAAAAGTCCTTGATCACTAGTAGATCACCGGCATAAAAACCTCGGGTGGTGAAAACTATCAACCACCAAGTATATCAGCTTAGTAAAATCAAACACAACTTTGGAAGTTGATCAAGTTTGGTACAATGATGAATGTGTGTTTGCCGAGAGTGTTTAGTGATGTATACTCAATGTGTATTATGTGTATGTGTCTGTGTTACTTGATCTACCCCTTTGATTATAAATATAACAATTAAGTGTGATATTCTTGCTAGACCCACACCCTCTCCCATAACCGTTTGTGGAATAAGCATGTGCAAACTTCCAACGAATTCTTAGCGATATTCCAGCTTTGACTTGGTATACCACGTAGTTTCCCTGCATATAAACATAAGAAAACATCAAGAACAATTATTAGTAACCGTAGTAAACATTAAGGATCCATGATCCTCTAAGGTCTCGTATTACACATTAAGGATAATTTATCCAGAATATGCCTCAGAATATGGGATCCATAATAAATAAAACTTAGGTCCTAACAATTGCCCCCAATATGGAGGATGTGATAGTTGATCACAACTATCATATTGCTTTTAATTTCAAACTAGCCGTTATAAGCTATCGATGGGACTTGCAGACTGTTAGGGGATAATTTTTATTAACTATGGATCACATATCCTTAGACCGCCCTGGATCACTGATCCTTAATAAATGATGCAGGAAGTCCGAGGATCACGAATCCTTATTATTTTACAACTTTGCTAAGAATTGTTCTCTGTATTTTCTCTGTTTTTTCTCATGATAGTATGCGGGTCATGGACGACGTGGACCAAGTCATGGCGAGAATCTCGGTCCATATTCGTTGAAGATGTTGCACGTGTTGAATTAGCTCAACGTAAACTAGCTTGGACGTGGTCACCCTACATTTTCGGACTTAGTTGTTATTTCGATTTAAAGGGGTTGATCAAGTGTTTAGATATGCAGATTGTTATTAGCAGAAACACACACTCTCTCGAATACCAGCTCTCGAGTACACTCTCACATTAGCAAACATTCATTGTATAACACTTGATCAACATCCGAAGTTGTAAACATTTTTGTTCAATATACTTGATGGTGATAGTTTTCACTATCCGAGGTTTTTTGTGCCAGAGATCTCATAAGGATCAAGGGCTTTTTCCTTGTACAAATCCTTGTGTTCATTGTTCTTAACATTTCACATTTGATCATTCACTTATCCAATATACAAGCACACTACCTACAAAATCAGATTTGGTTACATTATCCTTTGTTTGATTTTTGACCAAAACAGTTTGGCGCCCACCGTGGGGCAAGCGGTGCTTCCATTTTTTGAAAAAAATCTGTTTTTTGTTCATTTCTGTTCAACATCATCACTTCCATAGCTTCTCAGGGAAAATCCACTTCAAGTTCCATGTCGGCGATTACCTCATCCCAAATCAGTGCATTATTACCTCCTATTCCACCACCATACCAGAAGAATCCGGATAATACCCAAAAGAAGACATCACCAGTCTTCCAAGGATCAAAAGTTTCTACTAGTTCTTCTTCTACTAATACTAACAGTGGTATTTCTGTTTTGTTTTCGCAAATAAAGAGCTATATGGAACAACAAGACAAGACTAACCAGAGGATCCTCCCGGAGATTGATGATATAAAGAAATAAAAGAGGCCAGCAGAGGATCACTCTCCACTGGTGCCCAGGATGTTGGACTTTGTCACCCCAGCAGATGCATCACAACAGTCCAGGATGTCCAACACCCAGCCTCAAGGACCCTCCATTCCACAGAAAGGATCACTGGCACTGATCCTTCCTCAATGATCCTCTATCCTTCAACATGGAACGGTGACAACCAATCAGCATCAAGGATCCTTCATTCGTTCTGAAGGATACATGGAGACGTTTCCGGCTCAAGGATCCTACTTTAATAATCAAGGATCCTCGTCTAGGGTTCAAGGATTTATGGATCACATATCCAGACCTCCAGTGCAGACCTACCCGGGGCCTAATGTCTTTCAGGATCAAGGATCCTCAGGCACACAGTCATGGAGAAGCTCTGAAATTCATGAAGGGGACTTCATCCCTATGCAAACTATTGCTTCTTCTGGACCGACCATTATAGCAGACATGTCTTATCCGCGATATACTTCTGGCATACCAACTTCGAATCAGTCAAGAGGTAACAATTTTAATACTTATTTAGATACTAACTTTGGTTATATGCAGGATGCAAGAATCAGCCAAGCTATGGCCAGAGAATTGCAAAAACTCAAGGATATGATATCCAGTGTCCTAGGAGTGCTTAAACCTATTCCTGAGATCCTAGATGGAAGTCCCAGAATATCTCGCTTTGCACCCCCCATATGCAATGCTGAGATACCAAAGCGTTTTCAAACCCCCAACATGAAGTTATATGATGGTACCACTGATCCAGAAGAACATTGTCGCAACCCCCGTCCCCTAAATACCCGGGAACGGGCGACCGCAGCCAGTTTCGGTGGTATCGGTGTTTATCATTTTGGCAGCGGAAATTACATTAGGACCGTAGTTAGGAAATATTTTATCAGAGTAAAATACCAGGCTTTTATGATATTAAACACATGGGAAATTCCCAAGTTTCAAGTACACACATTTTCATAGGGATAAACCCTATTTTATTTAAATAAAAACATCTCTTTATTTAGGTAACTTTTATTGCCACTTTTCCAAGCCTTGAGTTGTAACACCCCGTGTTACGAAAGTCAAAGTCAAAGCCAAGATTAAAGTCAAAGGAAGAAAAGATTGCTAATTGCGATCTGTCACTTCTTGCTCAACTACTGTTTTGACTTCTTTGACTTGTAATCGGATCTATTATTTATTTGGTTTAGTTGTATTATGTGGAGTATCTATTAATAATCGAGGTTTAATCGCATATTTATCGCTAATCGACTTATCGCTAATCGCATACACAACTCGAATTACGTGTTCTGGATATTGTTTTACGTGTGTGTGCTATTTATGTGTTACTTGTGCATGTTATGTTTATGTTGAGGTGTTAATCTCAATCGCAAATCGCAATTCTATCGCATCGAAATCAAATCGCAAACGCTAAACGCAAAGTTATTTATAGTGATTGTATGTTAGATATAGTAGTTAGGTTATTTGTGTAACTAATGGGTAATATTATCTCACCGCTCACTCGAATCGCATTGCAACGCTCAACACGCGAAACGAAACGAAACGACAAAACTCAACGTGCCGGACACCTGGATCGAGTGGCCAACCAATCAAGTGGCCATCCGATCGGATTGCCATCCAATCGGATTGTCATCCGATCGAGTTGCCATCTAATCGGACTGCCATCCGATCGGATTGCCATCCAATCGGTGACCAATCCGACACTTTGACACTTTCCACTTTGGGAAACCCTATAAATACCCTCCTGTCACATCATTTGTGATGTGACAGCTCCTTGTTTGACCAGCCGTACTCAAGCACACATTTCTCTCGATTTCTCGCGATTCTTGTAAGTTTCCAACCTAAATCTTGTACTTCTATGATCTACACACACTTCTCCATCATTTTCACCTTTGAATCTTAACTTTTAACAGTGAAATCACTGGATTTGAGGTGTTCTAGGGTGATGTCATCATGGAGTTCTTGTGAACTTCAAGGTTTGGCTTCATTCCACCAAGAACAACTTAGATCTGAAGGATTTCCACATGAATAGTCAATGTTTCTGCTTAGATCTACACATATTCATGGTTAAAAGGATTGAAAGATGGTTTTCTAACCTTCTTTCAACTCTTTTACACTCAATGCACTCAAAACCGATAGAATAGGAGCTCGTTCTGACCTTCTACTATTTCTTAGTGATGTGTTAGTTCAAAATCTGAATTCTATCCAAGAGACAACTGATTTCGGGTTATACATGAACAACCGTCTCGAACAATGAGCTGATCAGACTAGGGTGGCTCCTGTTCGATCGGATCACTTGGGTCAAGATGGGGTTTCTGTTGTTTAGCACGTATCACACGGTCTCGATCAAAACTGCAAAACCTTTCAAAATAATCAAGTGCCAAAATGATCAGGTTGTTGGGACGGATTGCCGTCCGATCGGGTTGCCATCCGATCGGACAGCCATCCGATCGGCTTGCACTTGGTTTCACACTTAAACATTTTTCCAAGTTTTCAAAAGACTGGACGTCGAACGGATTGCCGTCCGATCGGATTGCCATCCGATCGAACGCCCATCCGATCGTGTGACGTTTGGGACTTTGGTACTTGATCAATTTCAAAGAACAGTAGTTCCAACGGATTGCAATCCGATCAGATTGCCATCCGATTGAGTGACAATCCTGCTGTGAACTTGTTCTCACTAAGTGTCCAGCCAATTGGATCGCTATCCGATCGGACTGCCGTCCGGATTTCGTGGCTGATTTCGTTCAAGTTGCAAAGACGACGAAAATTGAGGAAACTCTTCTACTCGCTGCTGAGATCAACGACAAGCGAGTCAAGTCTGGTTACTGGGATAAAGCTTCCAAGAACCTGTATCAAGCTACCACTGCTTCAACCACCGAAATCGCCACCGCCCCTCAGTCATCCAAGCTCTCGAGATGCAAGAGAAAGAACAACAGCAGTTCCAGCAGCAAGAACTGTGCGATCACTGCAGCTCCGCTCCAAGTAGTACCAGCACCACAGCAGCCTCAACACCACCAAGTAGCGGCACCGGTCACCAACGCACCGCCGGCAAAGCATGCGTATACTGGTCCTCACCGGCTTGCCCTACTTGTGCCTATCACTACCCTGTGGGAATCGCTTGCAGATATTGTGTGCATTGCAACATGTACGACCACTTCACCGCCAACTGCCGTACAGGTCCACGTCAAACCCCAGCTCCAACCCAAGGTCAAGCTCCTGCTCAATAAGCTCTACTTGCTGCTCCTCAAGGCCATCAAGCGGCTCCTGCACCCGCGGTCAATGCTAGAGCTTGCTATGCGTGTGGTGATCCCTACCACTTCGCGAATATGTGCCCGAACCGAGTGGTCAAGCAAGAGCCACAACAGCAGCAGCCCCAGCAGCAGCCTTAGCAACAACAGCAACAACCAGCAGCCCGCGGACGTGCTTTCAACATAAAGGATCGCCAGGCTCAAGCAGACAACAATGTGGTCAATGGTACGTTCCTTGTGAATGGTATATATGCTACGTGTTTATTTGATACTGGAGCCGATAACTGTTTTGTATCGTTTGACTTCGAAAAGCTCCTTAATCGTATGCGCACCCATCTACCCTCGACGTTCGATGTTGAAGTTGCCACCGGAAGAACCGTAGCAGTCAACTCTGTTCTACGTGATTGTACGCTCGAACTCAACAATCACGTCTTCCCTATCGACCTTATTCCGATGCAGCTCGGTAGTTTTGACATCATAGTAGCATGGATTTTCTTCGGGAAAATCATGCTGAAGTTGTTTACTTCGATATGATGATTCGTTTCTCGCTCGCTAATGGTGATCTACTTTGTGTGTATGGAGAAACTCCTTCGAAAGGTCTTAAACTCATGTCGTGTGTCCAGGCTAGAAAATATCTCCGCAAGGAATACCAAGCTTTCCTGGCACACATCGTAGTAGCGGAGAAGGATAAGAAAGGAAAGCCAGAAGTGAAAGAAGTTCCCGTTGTTTGTGAATTCCCTAACGTTTTTCCCGACGATTTACCCGGATTGCCACCCGCTCGTGATATCGATTTCCGAATCGACCTTATTCCTGGAGCAAATCCTGTTGCTAAAGCACCTTACCGTCTCGCTCCTTCTGAAATGCGCGAACTCTCTAGTCTGCTCCAGGAACTGTTTGATAAAGGCTTTATTCGCCCTAGCACCTCTCCTTTGGGCGCACATGTTCTTTTCGTCAAAAAGAAGGACGGATCGTTCCGGATGTGCATCGACTATAAGGAGTTGAATAAGCTGACAATCAAGAATCGCTATCCCTTGCCCCGAATCGACGACTTATTTGATCAACTACAAGGTGCTACGTGTTTCTAGAAGATCGATCTACGCTCAGGCTATCACCAGTTACGCAGTCAACTCTGTTCTACGTGATTGTACGCTCGAACTCAACAATCACGTCTTCCCTATCGACCTTATTCCGATGCAGCTCGGTAGTTTTGACATCATAGTAGCATGGATTTTCTTCGGGAAAATCATGCTGAAGTTGTTTGCTTTGATATGATGATTCGTTTCTCGCTCGCTAATGGTGATCTACTTTGTGTGTATGGCGAAACTCCTTCGAAAGGTCTTAAACGCATGTCGTGTGTCCAGGCTAGCAAATATCTCCGCAAGGAATATCAAGCTTTCCTGGCACACATCGTAGTAGCGGAGAAGGATAAGAAAGGAAAGCCAGAAGTGAAAGAAGTTCCCGTTGTTTGTGAATTCCCTAACGTTTTCCCGACCATTTACCCGGATTTCCACCCGCTCGTGATATCGATTTCCGAATCGACCTTATTCCTGGAGAAAATCCTGTTGCTAAAGCGCCTTACCATCTCGCTCCTTCTGAAATGCGCGAACTCTCGAGTCAGCTCCAGGAACTGCTTGATAAAGGCTTTATTCGCCCTAGCACCTCTCCTTTGGGCGCACATGTTCTTTTCGTCAAAAAGAAGGACGGATCGTTCCGGATGTGCATCGACTATAAGGAGTTGAATAAGCTGACAATCAAGAATCGTTATCCCTTGCCCCGAATTGATGACTTATTTGATCAACTACAAGGTGCTACGTGTTTCTCGAAGATTGATCTACGCTCAGGCTATCACCAGTTACGCAGTCAACTCTGTTCTACGTGATTGTACGCTCGAACTCAACAATCACGTCTTCCCTATCGACCTTATTCCGATGCAGCTCGGTAGTTTTGACATCATAGTAGCATGGATTTTCTTCGGGAAAATCATGCTGAAGTTGTTTGCTTCGATATGATGATTCGTTTCTCGCTCGCTAATGGTGATCTACTTTGTGTGTATGGCGAAACTCCTTCGAAAGGTCTTAAACTCATGTCGTGTGTCCAGGCTAGCAAATATCTCCGCAAGGAATACCAAGCTTTCCTGGCACACATCGTAGTAGCGGAGAAGGATAAGAAAGGAAAGCCAGAAGTGAAAGAAGTTCCCGTTGTTTGTGAATTCCCTAACGTTTTTCCCGACCATTTACCCGGATTGCCACCCGCTCGTGATATTGATTTCCGAATCGACCTTATTCCTGGAGCAAATCCTGTTGCTAAAGCGCCTTACCGTCTCGCTCCTTCTTAAATGCGCGAACTCTCGAGTCAGCTCCAGGAACTGCTTGATAAAGGCTTTATTCGCCCTAGCACCTCTCCTTTGGGGGCACATGTTCTTTTCGTCAAAAAAAAGGACGGATCGTTCCGGATGTGCATCGACTATAAGGAGTTGAATAAGCTGACAATAAAAAATCGCTATCCCTTGCCCTGAATCGATGACTTATTTGATCAACTACAAGGTGCTACGTGTTTCTCGAAGATCGATCTACGCTCAGGCTATCACCAGTTACGTATTCAAGAGGATGATATACCCAAAACCGCTTTTCGAACCCGCTATGGTCATTATCGTTGTCATGCCTTTTGGTTTGACCAACGCCCCCGCAGTCTTCATGGATTTAATGAATCGAGTGTGAAAACCCTTTCTTGATCGCTTCGTAATCGTATTCATCGACGATATCCTGATCTATTCCAAGTCAAAAGCCGAACACTCGCAGCATCTACGTTTGGTTCTTGAATTACTCCAGGGAAACCGTCTCTACGCCAAATTCTCCAAGTGCGAATTCTGGCTGGAGGAGGTCCAATTCTTGGGTCACATTGTCAATAGTCAAGGTATCCACGTTGACCCTGCGAAGATTGAATCTGTTAAGAGTTGGGTTACACCCAAGAATCCGTCTGAAGTCCGTTCTTTTCTCGGATTGGCAGGCTACTATCGCCGATTTATCGAAGGTTTCTCTAAAATCGTTGTGCCGCTTACCTCTCTTACGCATAAGGACAAACCTTTTGTTTGGGGAACTAAACAGGAGGAAGCCGTTCAAGTTCTCAAACCTATGCTTTGCAATGCTCCCGTGCTCTCACTGCCCGACGGAAACGACAACTTCGTAGTCTACTGCGATGCCTCGAACCTCGGTCTTGGTTGTGTTCTTATGCAACAAGACAAGGTTATCGCGTACGCTTCTCGACAGCTCAAGATCCACGAGAAGAACTACACCACACATGACCTCGAGCTTGGCGCAGTTGTTTTTGCGTTAAAGATTTGGCGACACTATCTTTACGGTACCAAGTGTACGATCTTCACCGATCATAGGAGCCTACAACATATCTTTGACCAGAAAGAACTGAATATGCGTCAACGCCGGTGGGTAGAACTACTCAATGATTACGACTATGAGATTCGTTACCACCCAGGCAAAGCAAATGTCGTTGCCGATGCTCTCAGTCGACGAAGCAATTTGCATAGCGTTCGTAATTCCCAAGCCCAGTTTAATCTCGAAGCTCTCATCCGTGACGCGCAACATGCTTGTTTTACCGAACGAACCTTGAAGAATGAAAGGATTCTAAACGATGGCGCCCAACTCGAGAATAAATGGAATGGTATCTTTCATTATTTGGACCGAATTTGGATTCCTAAGCATACGAATTTGAGACAACTTCTGATGGACGAAGCCCACAAATCTCGATATTTTATTCATCCTGGTACTGACAAGATGTACCAGGACATGCGCTATAAGTACTGGTGGCCGGGTATGAAGAAGGATATCGCTATCTACGTTTCGAAGTGCCTGACATGTTCAAAGGTCAAGGCTGAGCATCAAAGACCCTCCTGCTTACTCATTCAACCCGAGATCCCGATGTGGAAATAGGAGAGTATAGCCATAGACTTCATAACGAAACTTCCGCGTACTCAATCTGGTCATGATAGCATATGGGTTGTAGTTGACCGTTTGACCAAGTCAGCTCACTTCCTGCCGATACAAGAAGACTTTAAGGTAGAGAAATTAGCCCGAATCTACACCGACGAGATCATTTGTCGACACGAGACGCCTCGTGATATCATCTCTGACCGCGATGGTCGGTTTACCTCGTGTCTTTGAGGAAACGTTTCAATCTGCTCTCGGTACTACTCTAAATCTAAGTACCACTTTCCATCCCCAAACCGATGGTCAGACTGAAAGAACGATTCGTACCCTTGAAGACATGCTCTGTTCGTGTGTCATAGATTTCGGTGGTAATTGGGACACGCACTTACCTTTAGTTAAATTCTCGTACAATAACAGTTATCATTCTAGCATACAAATGGCACCATTTGAGGCTTTATACGGAAGGAAATGTCGATCGCCTATTGTATGGCACGAGATCGGAAACACACAAATTACCGGTCCTGAGCTGCTGTAAGAAACGACAGACAAAATCCTCCAAATTCGAGACATTCTGTTGAAAGCTCGGAGCCGACAGAAAAGTTACGCTGATAGACGCTGCAAGCCCCTTGAATTTGACGTTGGCGATCACGTACTCCTAAAGGTTGCTCCTTGGAAGGGGGTGATCAGATTCGGCAAGAAAGGAAAGCTCGCGCCTCGATATGTTGGACCCTTTAAAATTCTGGAAAGGATTAGAAAAGTGGCCTACAGACTCGAACTACCAGAGGAACTTAGTAACGTCCACCCGACCTTCCATGTTTCGAACCTCAGAAAGTGCTTGGCCGACCAGGAACTACATGTCCCTCTTGAGGATTTAAAAGTGGATGAAACATTACACTTCGTGGAAAAGCCTGTCGAGATCGTGGGACGAGAAACTAAGGTGCTCAGATGCTCACGCATTCCCATTGTGAAGGTTCGCTGGGAAGGCAAGCGAGGCGCCGAGTTCACCTGGGAACTCGAAAGCGACATGTAGACGAAGTACGCGCAGTTGTTTGTTACGGCTAAAGCCTAATTTCGGGACGAACTTCCCTTAAGTAGGGGAGGCTGTAACACCCCGTGTTTCGAAAGTCAAAGCCAAGATTAAAGTCAAAGGAAGAAAAGATTGCTAATTGCGACCTGTCACTTCTTGCTCAACTACTGTTTTGACTTCTTTGACTTGTAATCGAATCTATTATTTATTTGTTTTAGTTGTATTATGTGAGGTATCTATTAATAATCGAGGTTTAATCGCTAATTGTTAATCGCTAATTGTTAATCGCTATCGCATACGCAACTCGAATTACGTGTTCTGGATATTGTTTTACGTGTGTGTGCTATTTATGTGTTACTTGTGCATGTTATGTTTATGTTGAGGTGTTAATCGCAATCGCAAATCACAATTCTATCCCATCGAAATCAAATCGCAAACACTAAACGCAAAGTTATTTATAGTGATTGTATGTTAGATATAGTAGTTAGGTTATTTGTGTAACTAATGGGTAATATTATCGCACCTCTCGCTCGAATCGCATCGCAACGCTCAACACGCGAAACGAAATGACAAAACTCAATGCGCCGGACACCTGGATCGAGTGGCCAACCAATCGAGTGGCCATCCGATCAGATTGCCATCCGATCAGTTTGTCATCCGATCGAGTTGCCATCCGTCCAGACTGCCATCCGATCGGATTGCCATCCGATCGGTGACCAATCTGACACTTTGACACTTTCAACTTTGGGAAACCCTATAAATACCCTCCTGTCACATCATTTATGATGTGACAGCTCCTTGTTCGACCAGCCGCACTCAAGTACTCATTTCTCTAGATTTCTCACGATTCTTATAAGTTTCCAACCTAAATCTTATACTTCTATGATCTACACACACTTCTCCATCATTTTCACCTTTGAATCTTAACTTTTAACCGTGAAATCACCGGATTTGAGGTGTTCTATGGTGATGTCATCATGGAGTTGTTGTGAACTTCAAGGTTTGGCTTCATTCCACCAAGAACAACTTAGATCTGAAGGATTTCCACATGAATAATCAAAGTTTCCGCTTAGATCTACACATATTCATGGTTAAAAGGATTGAAAGATGGTTTTCTAACCTTCTTTCAACTCTTTTACACTCAATGCACTCAAAACCGATAGAATCAGAGCTCGTTCTGACCTTCTACTATTTCTTAGTGATGTCTTAGTTCAAAATCTGAATTCTATCCAAGAGACAACTGATTTCGGGTTAAACATGAACAACCGTCTCGAACAGTGAGCTGATCGGACTAGGGTGGTTCCTGTTCGATCGGATCACTTGGGTCAAGATGGGGTTTCTGTTGTTTAGCACGTATCACACGGTCCCGATCAAAACTGCAAAACCTTTCAAAATAATCAAGTGCCAAGACGACCAGGTTGTTGGGACGGATTGCCGTCCGATTGGGTTGCCATCCGATCGGATTGCCATCCGATCGGACAGCCATCTGATCGGCTTGCACTTGGTTTCACACTTAAACATTTTTCCAAGTTTTCAAAAGACTGGACGTCGAACGGATTGCCGTCCGATCGGATTGCCATCTGATCGAACGACCATCTAATCGTGTAACGTTTGGGACTTTGGTACTTGATCAATTTCAAAGAACAGTAGTTCCAATGGATTGCTATCCGATCAGATTGCCATCCGATCGAGTGACAATCCTGCTGTGAACTTGTTCTCACTAAGATTCCAAGCCAATCGGATCGCTATCTGATCGGACTGCCGTCCGATCGATCGACCTGAAGGGCAGAGAGACTTCTCTATTTTCAAAATGCTACAACGAAAACTTCAAAGCCATAATACACAAACATATCTTTACCAAACGAGTGTCAATCCAATCGACTGGCCATCCGATAAGGTGACCATCCAAACGGATTGACATCCGGTCGACTGTCCATCCGATCGGGTTGCCATCCGATCGGATTACCATCCGACACTTGGTACTTTTGCACCGTTTATCGCGCCGCTCATCGTTTATGCTATCGTTAACTGTTCAGGCTAATCTCTCTCAGCGCTCCCTTCAATCCGAGAGAGTGTTTACTTGTTAAACACACTCTGTGAGTATACTCGATCCCTTTTTGCTTTATGCACTTTTGGGTGTTACATACGTTACTTATTCTAAATCACATCGAACACACAACGCAAACACTATTTAAACGCTAACCAATATTGCATGTTATACGTGACTCGATGAATGCCTGTTTGTTATGTTTACAAATTGATTGCTGTCTACCTGCCTTAGCAACGATAGTACTATAGTTTGGACTCAGCACCTGTTCACTCAGGGGTTGTTAAGGACAATACTTCATGTGTTCGCAGTGGTGAACATGTGATGAGCACTCGCTACTCGCAGTTAAATCGCAGTCATTGGTATTGATAGGATCTTTGTCGATAACTTACATGCTTCACATTATACATTGTACATGATGGTTATGCGTAAACGATTTCGAACTCGATTATACTATTAAAATTGTATGCTCACCTTTACACTATGTGTATTGACCTCTATTTTAACGTATGTGACAAGTGCTTAGGACGTTTGCTTTCTGTTTGATGAACCAAGCTAGGATGGAGTCTAGAAGCAAACTAAATAAAAATCTGAGTTGTCGGAATGGATATTTGTCTTTGAGAACAATGTCTGTAATAACTGTTTTTATTTTATATGTTTGTGTTATGGGACATGAACCTTAATATATTATAACGAATAGTTGTTATGGATTCTCCTGGACAATCTGTTTTGCTCAGTGCCGCACCCCGATGTTTCCGCCATCGGTTGGGGTGTGACATCAGTGCTGTCCAGCTGGCTTCTATTTGTCTTTCACATTTTGTTACCTGAAACGCGTTAAAAAAATATTTTGTCAGTGGGAAATACTGGTGAGTGAATCCCAGTTTAATCAAGACAGGTAAAACCATTTTACAGTATTGGGGGCGGTCGCGCAATTACATTTGTTTCCATCTACTTTAATTACCACCCACGGTACTGTCAACCTGACTTGTGGTCATGTTACTACTCACAATGTAGTAACAAATTTTGTATACAAAACCCCAACATACCGACGATAATTGTAGAATTCAAATACTCAATCACTGTTTAATATAATGTAAAACATTTGAGGTTTTGTAAAAACAGTTTGCAAAAAGGAGATTACTCACATTGCTGTCTTAGGGTTTTCCTTTAGGATTTCCTGGTGATTATCTATTAGTTACACAAATGCACACGCGTTAGTATAATAACCCAATATTTACATTAGTAATACCCTCCCCGAGACGGTATTCCAATGACTACATCGGGTAGAACAACGACAGCCGTTACGGAACTCTAGATCAATCGGGCCGCGTATCTAGAAAGTTGTGAATGAACAAATTCAAATGAGAGCCGAAACTCTCAATTTATAGGGCTGATCAATCATATCATCGCACCCCGCGACGGAAACAAGAGGGGACGTCGCGCCCAACGAAGTAGGGGGTCTAGGGCATTGATGTGTACGAGTGTGTATATAAGTTTAAGTATATTTTAACCCCTTTTTACACGTTAGCCAAGTTTTAAATTTATAAAACACGATATTTTACTAACACCAAACACACATATGGGCAAGTGCACCCATCGTGAGCGTAGTATAGTGTTGGCAAGATACCGAGGTCGTCCAAGGACACAAGAGCTTTTAGTACCGGTTTATCCTCAACGTCTAATCAAATCAAAAGTTAGAAAAAAGTTTTTAAACTAGAAAAATAAAAACTAACTAAAATGCTGAAAAATAAAATAAAAATAAAAACAGATAGACAAGATGAATCACTTGGACCCGACTCGTGTTTAGTGTAACCTTTGATTATTTCCGCACTTTTGCATTTTTTAAGAGATTATCTTAGTTATTGTAGTAGGCCCCTCTTTTGAAGGTGACGTTACCCTCAACCCAGTAGTTTGAGTCAGCAAGGATATAATCCTAAAGGGTCGGATTATTGAAAGATAATTAATTAAGTTATTAATGCATATTATGGTAGGCCCCTCTTTTTGAAGGTGACGTTACCCTCGGCTAAGTAGTCTGAGTTAGCAGGGATACAGTCCTAAGTAGCCGGGTTAAAGTATTAATAGTAGCTTACATATGAGGGGATCAAAGAGTTTGGACCCCCGCCATCCAATACCGGTGGGTATTGAAGGAGGTCCTACTAAATTTGACCCAGGTCCTTGCAGGATCTATACACTGAACAAGGCAAGACTCTTACCAAACCGTTCCCTTAACCCCCGACCAGGTAGCCAACATATCTCCATATAGACCGTGGAGATATGAATGGTGAAAATCTTTTATTTTATATAGACAATAAAATAATGCCAAGACACCACGAACAAACGATAAGGAAGAATCACCTTCAACATAAGAAACTAGTTATTAAAGTCATTAATACGTAACCAAGTAAAAAATGCGAAAAGATTAAAAATAAAAAGTATTACACTAGACACTTGTCTTCACCAAGTGATGTAAGAGACTTAGGCAAACATGGCCTTTGATTGTCAAGAACTCTTACGATCAATCTTGGATCCCGAGACGACTCACACACTCTATGATGGACAATGGATGATGGTGGTGGATGATGGTGTTGTGATGGTGGTGGGTGGTGGGTGAAGTGTGAGAGAGGTGGTGTGCCAAGGGATGGTTTGCAAATGAGCCAAGCACCCCTATTTATTGGCTGAACAGAGACTCGGGCATGGCCCCGTGTCCACCTTCCTTCTCTTTCTTCATTAATTGCAGTTTGTCTGCATTAGTTGACCACGCCCCCGTGTGCAGAAGCGTATCTGTACTATCAAGATTTCCCCAGATTCTGCGAATCTTAGAGTTGACCACGGCCCCGTGTCCGCTGGGCATGCCCCCGTGGTGGGTGATAGAAACTTCTACAGCTTTGTCTTTTCTACAATCACTTGGGCACGCCCCCGTGCTCATTGAGCACGGGGCGTGTTCAGCCTTCTGTTTTCTTGATTTGCTTGGGAAGATGCTGTCGGGGAGATCGGGCATGCCACGTTTGTTCCTTTTCTTGTATTTATGTTAGATTTAGCTGCCTTTTTTGCTTCTTTTGTTCATTTGAGCTCATTTAATCCTGAAAATACAAAAGGAAGACAAAAACACACTTTTTCCAACATTAGTACTAAAAAAGGGTTATTTTTATGCCACAATTGATGTAATTTATATGTTGCATTTTGTGCACATCAAATACCCCCACACTTGAATCTTTGCTTGTCCTCAAGCAAAACTCTTTATTTTGTGGCTTTACACTCCCAAATGGAATGGGTAGAAGAGAAGGTTTTTTTTGGGCTTGTCATAGAGTGTCGGGATTTCCAAGATTCTTTATTTAGTTTTATTTTTATTTATTTACAATCCTTTTCGTCATGATTTATTGAAAACATTCCATATGATAAATTACTTATTAGGGCATAACATGCCTTTTTAAAATTCCACTTATATACAAGTTCACATACCTCACAGGGATCACTCAACACTCGGCCGAAGATGTATTTTAGTGGATCACTCGAGAGCGGCATGGAACTTACTCCTACCATAAGCTTGCCAATCAATCAATCCTCCTCCTTTTTAACTATATACCTTTGTAAATATCAAGTGGACTTTTGGGTGAAGGGTTAGGCTTAGGTTAAAGGTAGGTGGTTGGGTTAGTGGTTAGTAAAAGGGCGAAAGGCGTAAAAAGCGTCGGTTTTCGTAAGACTTTTTGTTTTTAAAATTTTTATTTTGATGAAGCCATTATTCAAACAAAGTTATTTTTGATAAACTTGTTTGTTTATTTCTCTTTTGCTTCATCATCATCATCATTTTTTTTTGAAAGTCATAAGAAAAACCGAGCTTGTTACTAAAACAAAAGGGTTAAAAATAAAAAGGTTTTGGTGGGTGAAAGGGTGTTTGTTTTGGGTTATGAAATGAAAAGGTTTAGGCTCAAAGGGGTTAACTAGGGGGATTTTGGGTAGGTAGTAAAAAAAAAAATAATGGTGTAGAAATAAAAAGGGTTAGTCCTAATGCCTCCGTCATTTACTGTTGGTAAGGACCGGGAATGTATCATCGTGGCAAGTTCTAGAGTCGTAAGAACCAAGCGGCTATTCACACAAGAAATGAAAAATGAGCATTTAGTTTAAAGATATGTATTTGTATGCTCAATAAAGGCTTAAACCTCACTTTTTGTGGGAATGGGTTTTTATGTGATCAAGTATATATAATCAAATTTTAACTAGGTTTGTCATGCCTTTTCATAATTTTCTTATGTTGGTTCTTTTATCACGACGCTATCGGTTGTAAGTTTGTAAAAATATAACATTTTTAGAACTTGAAATTCGCAAATTAAACCTAGACAAGTAAAGAAAATAAAATTTTTTTGAAAGTATTTGGGGTGATTAGCATTTCCAATAGAGTTTTGTGTAAGGCTTGTATTTAGGACTTGCAAGATTCAAGGTTTTAGCATCCCCCCCACACTTAAATTACACATTGTCCTCAATGTGTCCCAAAAATAAGTTTTTAGGTTGATTGAATGTGTAAAAAGGTGTGACAAAGCAAAATTTTATGGAACTGGGCGTCTGGACACGGCCCCGTGTCGAATGGACATGACCCCGTGGTCAGAGTGCCAGTAACAATTACTTACAGAAGGTAGACACAGGGGCGTGTTGGCTGGACACGACCCCGTGTCTGGCAAAGGTCTGCAGAATTAAACAAACAGCAGGTCTAGGGAAGTGGGCACGGGGGCGTGTACGGCTGGACACGACCCTGTGTAGACAATCTGCAAAGGTGAAAAACAGGTTTCTGGCTCTGGTTTTCCTGTCCCGGCTTTAGTAGCACTAATGGTTAGTGCTCTAAGCCTCGTATGTACCTGTTTTATCAATAAACACTACACCAAACCATAACAAGCATCCTAAATCACCATAGTTCAAACATCCAAATCACAAAGTTAAAAAGAAAAGAAAATGCAGAAAATAAAAAGAGTTAAAGGAAGTAAATTGTTCAACACACGGCACGTAGGCCAGAAATAGTTCAAAAGAAAAAGGGTTAACCTGTGGGATCACCAACCAGCCGCTCCTGCCTCTACTCCTCCCGCCTAGTCCATGTCCTCGTCCTCATCGTTATCACCTCCTCCTCCGTGCCCCGCCATGTACTCCCGGATATTCCCAATGTCATCCTGAATGTCGGATATGTTTCTCTCAATTGCTCTGACCCGGGTGTACGTGTTGCTCACCATGTTATAGGTGTTCCTGGGGCACATGAGGTTTTCCTGCAATAAGTCATGTAAGCTTTGAAAATTAGGAAAACCGCCTCCTTGTGAGGAGGATTGGCCCGGATCACCGTGGGGCTGGTACTGGTAATGAGGAGGTTGTTGAAACTATGGAGCGTGAAGGACGAGTGCCTCTTGCGGGTTCCATGCATGCCCCTGGACTCTTTGGAAGCTAACCGACCCGTCTCCGGCTTCATAAATCAGGTTCATGGAATGGCAGATGTGTATGTCCACTCTTCCCGACCATGGGCTCTTTTGGGAAGATCTGGGCATGTTCACAAAATGCTTGAAGAGACGGTATATCCACCCCTCGAAGAAGATAGGGGTTGGTGGAGTAGCAAGCCGGTTCCAATGCATGTTGCGGAGCAGGAGGTACGGAACATCGAGGTGTCTGCGGTTATGAATGCAATGAAGGACCACCAGATCTCTCAACCCAACAACGCCACTACTATCATGCCTTTGGCTAAGAGAGTAAGTGAGGACCCTATGGATGTAACGGTAAAGCGGGTCCCTCAGCTTAGTGCTCTTAGTGCTGCTCGGGTTGTAGTGCCCTTCTCCTATTTGAGCCCAAGCGGCTTGGCGCTCGTTTTCATCCAACTCTCGCACCCCTCCGGTGTTCTCTTCATTACCCGCATCTTCCTCCGCATACAACCCAACTATCGACCCAAACTGTGCTGTAACACCCCGAAAACGGGTTTGGTAATTAAACCCCGTTAATACTAAAGAGCGGGTAAAATACCGTTAGTGGTAAAAATTAACCCGATAAATATTAGGATTTAAATAAATAAACCTAATATTAATTGGAAAGAGGGTAAATACTTTCAGAAAACAAAGTACATAAAAATGCCTGAGTTAACGGGACTTAAAATATAACAGGTTATAGCTTCCCGAACCTATTAAGTTAACTAGGAGTAATTAACCTAGTTAATGAGGTGTAAATAAGTAAATAAAATATGGAGTTCTAGTCCCTAATAATTAAAATTAAACTTGAGGGGCCAAAACCGTTAAAGAGGAAACAGGTTCTATTTAATAAAAAAAAACACCACACACACACAAGGTGTGTGTGTGGATCGATCATCAGGGGCGACCAAAGAGGGTGAAACCCTAAACTCTCACAAATCTTCCAAATTGAAGGTCTAAATCAAGTCCAAAACGAAATCTGACCATAGACTAGTGATCCCCATTGCAAGTAGATCATAAGGTATGTGAAATTTGATAAAAACTCTATACTTGAAATTCTCATGAATTTAGGGAATTCAAAATCTGTGGATGCATGAATGATATGTAGATGAAATAGGAACATTGTAGTATTTAGGAGTAAACCCTAGACAAGTATATATTGAAATCATGCTTAGCTCAAGTAAATTCAGATTTTTGTTGATGCTAAATTAATGTATGAGATGTTTTTAGGGTTTTGATTGCTAAAAATAGTGTTATGATGTCAAGAACATGCTTAAATTGAAAGCTGAATTCAAGCAGCTCCTGATCAGAATTTACAGCCGACTTGTATTGGCTGTGACCTGAACAAAACGTGACAAAAACATGTGTTTCTTGAGTCTAAAATATAATTCCTGGAAATATCTTTAAAACCCCACTGGAATCGCATTTTTTCGACGAACATTGAGCGTTTTATGAATTTTTCCGTATCGAAGGTTCAAGCTGCGTTTTCTGGCAGAATTAGCAGCCCATTAGGAATATCATAACTCAAATTAGGAATTGATTTATGATCTCAAATTCTTAATGTTGAAAGTTTTAAGTGATTACAAAAATCGCCAATTGGAATTTCGTCAATCGGATAAACGAGTAATTTTAAATGAATTTTTCCGTAAGCTGCAGTCAGAAGTGACGAATCTGATTGCAGCTTAGTAAATGATTTTTTTACGAATTTTTGGGAAAGAGCCAGATCTTGAAATTTTAACACAAGGACTAACCCTTTGAGAGGTATGCCACATAAAAAATCATAATTTTTGAAGACTTGTAAACAGGTTAAACAGGTCACCAAAAACAGCCCATTTTCAGTGATATGAAATGACTAAATGAAATCGCGGCCTACTAGTTAGTATGTAAAAATTGATTTCGTTGAGAGTTCGGATGAAATATGCCTAAGTGAGTTCATTGAACCAAATGTGCATTTGAATATGCTGATAAGTCAATTGACTTTTAAAAAGTCAAACCGACCAATGATTAGATCGAATGATAATTTTGATATGGTCGAATGATAAATTCGACATAAAACCCGTAGGATGGAATAGTCGTAAATGATTATTACTAATCTAACCGTCTTACGAATTGTGATGATGATAGTTTGACTCTAGACAAGCTAGATGAAGACTTGGGAAAGAAGCGGGTTAAACGGACCGAGTACGCCGAAAAAGAGCATAACCGGATACAAGGTAAGTGAAACTTACACTTTTTTGTAGAATATGTATTTGTTCTAAAAGTTTCTTATACGATTAAGATGATATTCATGATATGGCTCCGACATGAAACGATATTGGTCGGAGCATATCTAATGATGAAAAACCATTTTCTGCAACCCTATTATCTATGAAATTAGTTGAATTCAATGTTGTGTTAAGAATGGATTGGTTAGTAAACAACCATGCTCGAATTATCTGTGATAAGAATTCCATAGAAAATTGTGCAACCACTGGAGAAGTAATAATGATTACAGGAGATAAGCCATGTAAACCCATAAAGTTCATATCAGTAATGAAAGTTGCTAATTATGAAAGAAAGCAAGGAATAGTATATATGATTTCAGTAATCATTTATACTAAAGATAAAGAACTTAAGGAAATTTTTGTAGTTTCAGAATACTCAGATGTATTCCCAGAAGAGTTACCAGGGTTACCACCAGATAGGGAGGTAGAATTTAGGATTCATCTAATTCCAGGAACTATACCGATAGCCAAGGCACCTTATCGGTTAGCTCCTACAGAAATATTAAAACTGAAAAAGCAATTATATGAATTATTAAGTAAAGGTTTCATACAACCTAGTTTATCCCAGTATGGGGCATCAGTGTTGTTTATTAAGAAAAAGGATGATTCGATGAGAATGTGTATTGATTATAGGGAATTGAATAAGGTTACAATTAAAGAATCGATATCCATTACCTAGAATTAATGATCTATTCGATCAATTCCAGGGAGATAGATTTTTTTTTCTAAGATAGATTTACGTTCCGGATATCATTAATTGAAGGTACAAGAGGAAGACATACCTAAAACTGTTTTCAGAACTAGGTATGGTCATTGCGAGTTTACAGTTATGCCCTTCAGATTAACGAATGCACCTGTAGCATTCATGGACGTGATGAATAGGATCTGTAAACCGTATTTGGATAAATTTGTAATGGTCTTCATCGATGATATACTTATTTATTCCAAAATTCAGGAAGAACATTGTCAGCACTTGCATGCACTCTTAACTTTGTTAAGAAAAGAGAATCTTTACACCAAATTCTCGAAGTATGAATTTTGGCCGCCAGAAGTGCAATTTCTAGGTTATATGGTGAATCATGAAGGTATTCACGTAGATCCTGATAAGATATCAGCAATTACCAAATGAAAGGTTCCGCAATCCCCAATGGAAATTAGGAGTTTTGTAGGTTTACCCGGATACTATAGACGGTTTATTAAGGATTTTTCCAAGATAGCTGTACCATTAACTAAGCTAACCTGTAAAACAGTTAAGTTTGAATGAGGACCTAAACAAGAAGAAGCCTTTAGGATCTTAAAGCATAAATTAACAAATGCCCCAATCCTAGCCTTACCAGAAGGAACAGAAGATTTTAAAGTATATGGTGATGTTTCAAAGCTAGGATTTGGATGTGTGTTAATACAACGCAAAAAGGTAATTGCGTATGCATCAAGGCAATTGAAAAAGCACGAAGAACACTATACCACTCATGACTTAGAATTAGGAGCCATAATTTTTGCCCTTAAGATTTGGAGACATTATCTGTATGGAAGTAAGTTTACTGTCTATACGGATCATAAAAATTTAAGATATATATTTGGGCAAAAAGAATTAAACATGAGGCAAAGGAGATGGATGAAAATCCTAAGTGACTACGACTGTGATATTTAGTATCACGAAGTAAAGGCCGAAGATGGCTAGAGATCGCCAGAAGAGTTATACAGATAATAGACAAAAGCCGTTGGAGTTTCAAGTTGGAGATAAAATGCTATTGAAAGTATCTCCTTGGAAAGGAATTGTTATATTCGGTAAGAAAGAAAAGCTAAGTCCAAGGTACGTAGGACCATTTCCAGTGATCCAACATATAGGACCAGTTACTTATCGTTTACAAATACCAGGAGAGTTAGCTAGAGTACATGATGTATTTCATGTGTCCAATTTCAAGAAATATCTATCAGACGAATATTTGGTAGTACCTCTCTAAGATATAAAGGTAAACAAAAAATTAAAAATTGTAAAGAAACCTCTTCAGATAAAAGATAGAAAGATCAAATTTCTCAAAACACAAACGATTAGTGTTAGTTCAAGTAAAGTGGGATTCAAAGATAGGACCCTAATACACTTGGGAACTGGAATCAGAAATGAAACGAAAGTATCCTCAATTATTCCAGTAAATCTCGAGGACGAGATTTTATTAAGGTGGGGAGATTGTAACAACTCTCATCAAAAGTCATATTTATTAAATTAATTTGACTAATAGGAAACCATAATTGAGACACCCAAGTGATTCTGCGCAAACCCTAAAATTTTTAGAACAATCGGAATCAGGATTAGGGCCCCTAAAACTCAGGGGGGTAAACCCTTGTGACGATTATCTAAATAAAATGCTGTCAATTTCGAAAATTACGAAGTTATCAACTCAGCAGGCCTAGTCCCAAACGTGGCAACCCTATGACCATTAGGTGTCCCTTGCGCACCGTAAGGGTTAGAGTGTTACGGTGCGCAAGGGGTGACAAATTTTGGGTATAAATAGAGGGTCGTGGGACTTGATTTCAGGAATTTGAGCGATGAACCAATTCGTAATACGCTCCGAGATATCTTCTGTTTATCACAATTAACACACACGGATCACTAATCGACGCCGCAATCAGGGTAATAACTCGATCGCTGATACGATTCAATGTCTGATTGATCAAAATATCCAATGGATGTTTAAGTGCTGCCCACATTAGGGTTTATGCTTTGTCATTTGTCGTTCAATCGATGGATGTTTAAGTATCGCACTTTGTCATTCGTTGTGGGAGTTTGATCTCGTGAGTTATCGTAAATGCTGTATTAAGTTTCTAACCAAATTGTGTGCCTGTTATTAAATTTAGGTTAAAAGGCTAATCAGTAGGCTAGACTCTGCTCAAATTAAATATGCAATGTGAGTCATTCTCTTTTTATCAACTATTTTACAATACCTCAAATTATTTTCAAAAGTTATAATTACAGGGACTAAGTCGTGGATATCTTGAATCACTGGCTAGTGGGGTATTGTGCACATTACTAATTTTCTCCCAGTTAGGTTTATTGACCTACTAGGGATAATCATCACTATTTAGGTTCATTGACCTAATAGTGGTATGACCATCGTCACCATTGTGACAGAGCGCCAGATAAAAATAAGATAGAAGCCATTGTAATCGCTCTTATGCTGTAATTGATAACTATGCATCATTTTATGTAAATAGAATGATTCACTCAGTATTTCCCGCTGACAAAACCTTTTTCAAACATGTTTCAGGTGATCTGTTATGATCCAGGAAAAGTGCCGCGGCGCACTACAAGCTTAAGAAAGTGGCTCAGGATAAAATAAAGAAACATGTTTTGTAAAATAAAAGATTTCTTCGTGAAATCATAGTATTGTAAATTACCGGGGTTTTATCCCGCGTTGTGAAATAAAATAATCGGGAAATATTTCAGTTTTAAAAAGATCCTGATGATAAACTTCCGCTGTTAAAATCAATTAATTAAATACCACGGGATTTCTGTCCAGCGGCTCCTGAAACGGGTCAAACCAGGTCGGGGGCCGTGACAGAAAAAGGTGGTATCAGAGCCACTGATCGAGCCACTGATTTAAGCCAATTAAGTATTTAGAAAATACTTAATTTTTATTAATTGCTATTTTGTGATTATGTGTTTTATTATCTGACTAATTGTGTACAGTATGGGCAGATCTTTATATGCTAGTCAATATAGCAATTAATATAAATCCTTAAATAATTTGACTCAAAGTTTTAGCACCTTTATTATCTACAGTCTAGAAACCTTATTCAGTAAATAAATAAATTTATAAATAAAACCTAGTGTGTTTTAACTTTCAGTTGTTTTGGTAGTTACCCAGTATGAAATAATATTTAAAAGTTTTTCTATAAAATTTTGTTATGATTTTTAACTTAGTAATTGTGTGTATTTTGCTAAAACAGCATGAGTGACTTGTCTGACGCCCTTCAGAATTTAAATCTCTATCCAGTAAGAATAGAGGTTTCTAGAGATTTCAGTAGGTATATACCAGACATAGAAGAACCTATAGAATTCAACGCTTCACCTCTCGAGAAACCCAAGCCTAAGAAAATGGAAATTGGGGAAAGCTCTAGACAAATTGAGGGGTTACCATCTCAGGAAGAGCTAGATTTTATAATGGCAAGCTATAATACTATTAAGCCTGTTAATGAAAATGTTTTTATTCACTCTCTTGAAACACAACTACCAATGAACTTAGAACCAGCTATTCCAAACCCTTCAATCCACTCGCAAATAGACGAATGGTTGACTAATGAAATACAGTTACAAAACAATCCCTATAAGCTTTTTCCTCAGTTCAATCCAGAACCTTTACCAAATCTACCAATGAGTAACGAGAATATGGTTGAACTCCGCCACTTTGGCGAAGAACTAATGGATGCTGGGAATAGCATCCAAGAGATTGAGGGACAGATCTCCTGGAAATACAATGAGAGGGAACGCCGTTACTAGAATATCATCTGACAAAGAATAGTGGATTTATGGAACTATGGTTGTGTAATAGTAATAGTAAAATCAGTATGTGTAAAATAAATAATAAAACGGGTGTATATAGAAGCATGATATAATCTGTAAAACAAATGAAATTTTAGAAAGTTACAAATTTTGTTTGTATATTCGTTTACATGATTATGTGCAATTAATTGTGACATTGAATTATTTCTTTTATACTAATTATTTATCTATAAATTAGTTATCAGATGGAAAACGCTAATAATGAACCAGTTAATGAAGTTAATCAATCTGAGCAACAACCAGGGGATCAATATATGACTAGGCAGGATATAGAAAATATCATTGCTCAAGGGATAGCCAATGCTATTCCAGAAATAGTTGCTCAAGGGATAGCCAACGCTATTCCAGCAATCGTTGCTGCTGTTAAAAATCCAATCGAACCGCAACAAATCATTCCTAGCAAACGTATTTCTGAAGATAACTTCAGTAATAGCATAAACGGAGGCAATGATCATGTTAATCATGATAATGAACCACGGCAAGCTCCGCTTCCTAAGAAAATGAAAGCTGCAACGCCTGGTTGCACTTACAAAGAATTTCTTGCTTGTAAAACCACTGAGTTTGCAGGCAATGAAGGAGCGACTGCGGCACTGCATTGGTTAGAGAAAACCGAGGCAGTAATTGCCATAAGTAAATGTGCTCAGGATGATCAGGTCATGTACGCGTCAAACCTTTTCAAAGAAGGGGCGCTAGAATGGTGGAATACGGTGTTACAAGCAAAAGGAAGAAGGATGGCGTATGCTATGAACTGGGAAGAATTTAAGAGCTTTGTAGAAAGAAAATTTTGTCCCGAGTATGAAAAGGAACAAATGACAAATAAGTTTCTAACCCACCGGATGGTGGATGTAGATTGTCGAGGGTATACTTCGACATTCTTCGAGTATGATCGAGTGGTACCAACCCTGGCTTCGCCAGAACTGGTACTTATTTATCGTTATATTTGGGGATTGATTGCCGAAATCCGTAATATCGTCAAGGCTGCGAAACCTCGCACGATTGATGATGCGGTGGAATTAGCCAATACTCTGACTGACGAAGTAGTACGGACAAGAGAAGAAAATAGAAGGAAGGAAGTAGCCCAAAAGATTACCCAAGGATTCCGTCCGGGTAACCATAACAATTTCAAGAGAGCAGGGAATGGGCAATCTTCCACTAGCCCATTTTGCAATTTTTGCAAAAGGAAGCATTTTGGAAGATGCAAAGGATATTGCAATTTTTGCAAAATTCTGGGGCATCAAGAAGAAGATTGCAGGAGGAAGAAATTTTCAGTCTGCTACAACTGTGGAGAAGCTGGACATCTTAGGCCAGATTGTCCAAAACTGAACAAACCATCTGACAATAAAGCCAAACCTACAGAAGGAGCAAAAAGGAATGTAAGAGCCTTCCAACTGACTGCTCAGGAAGCAGATCTCATTCCAGATGTGGTAGCTGGTACGTTCTTAGTTTACAACGTTTACACAAAAGTATTATTTGACTCTGGTGCAAACCAAAGTTTTATAAATATTTCATTTTGCCAAAATCTTAATTTACCTTTAACCAGCATTAGGCAAATTTCTACAATAGAAACGGCAGATGGGAATTCATTTAAAATAAATAAGGTTCTGCAAAACGTAGAAATAGAACTTTTAAATCATAAATTTTCTGCAACCCGATTATCTATGAAATTAGTTGAATTCAATGTTGTGTTAAGAATGGATTGGTTAGTAAACAACCATGCTCGAATTATCTGTGATAAGAATTCCATAGAAAATTGTGCAACCACTGGAGAAGTAATAATGATTACAGGAGATAAGCCATGTAAACCCATAAAGTTCATATCAGTAATGAAAGTTGCTAATTATGAAAGAAAGCAAGGAATAGTATATATGATTTCAGTAATCATTTATACTAAAGATAAAGAACTTAAGGAAATTTTTGTAGTTTCAGAATACTCAGATGTATTCCCAGAAGAGTTACCAGGGTTACCACCAGATAGGGAGGTAGAATTTAGGATTCATCTAATTCCAGGAACTATACCGATAGCCAAGGCACCTTATCGGTTAGCTCCTACAGAAATATTAAAACTGAAAAAGCAATTATATGAATTATTAAGTAAAGGTTTCATACAACCTAGTTTATCCCCGTATGGGGCACCAGTGTTGTTTATTAAGAAAAAGGATGATTCGATGAGAATGTGTATTGATTATAGGGAATTGAATAAGGTTACAATTAAAGAATCGATATCCATTACCTAGAATTAATGATCTATTCGATCAATTCCAGGGAGATAGATTTTTTTTCTAAGATAGATTTATGCTCCGGATATCATTAATTGAAGGTACAAGAGGAAGACATACCTAAAACTGTTTTCAGAACTAGGTATGGTCATTGCGAGTTTACAGTTATGCCCTTCGGATTAACGAATGCACCTGTAGCATTCATGGACGTGATGAATAGGATTTGTAAACCGTATTTGGATAAATTTGTAATGGTCTTCATCGATGATATACTTATTTATTCCAAAATTCAGGAAGAACATTGTCAGCACTTGCATGCACTATTAACTTTGTTAAGAAAAGAGAAGCTTTACACCAAATTCTCGAAGTATGAATTTTGGCTGCCAGAAGTGCAATTTCTAGGTTATATGGTGAATCATGAAGGTATTCACATAGATCCTGATAAGATATCAGCAATTACCAAATGAAAGGTTCCGCAATCCGCAATGGAAATTAGGAGTTTTGTAGGTTTAGCCGGATACTATAGATGGTTTATTAAGGATTTTTCCAAGATAGCTGTACCATTAACTAAGCTAACCTGTAAAACAGTTAAGTTTGAATGAGGACCTAAACAAGAAGAAGCCTTTAGGATCTTAAAGCATAAATTAACAAATGCCCCAATCCTAGCCTTACCAGAAGGAACAGAAGATTTTAAAGTATATGGTGATGTTTCAAAGCTAGGATTTGGATGTGTGTTAATACAACGCAAAAAGGTAATTGCGTATGCATCATGGCAATTGAAAAAGCACGAAGAACACTATACCACTCATGACTTAGAATTAGGAGCCATAATTTTTGCCCTTAAGATTTGGAGACATTATCTGTATGGAAGTAAGTTTACTGTCTATACGGATCATAAAAATTTAAGATATATATTTGGGCAAAAAGAATTAAACATGAGGCAAAGGAGATGGATGAAAATCCTAAGTGACTACGACTGTGATATTCAGTATCACGAAGTAAAGGCTGAAGACGGCTAGAGATCGCCAGAAGAGTTATACAGATAATAGACGAAAGCCGTTGGAGTTTCAAGTTGGAGATAAAATGCTATTGAAAGTATCTCCTTGGAAAGGAATTGTTAGATTCGGTAAGAAAGAAAAGCTAAGTCCAAGGTACGTAGGACCATTTCCAGTGATCCAACATATAGGACCAGTTACTTATAGTTAACAAATACCAGGAGAGTTAGCTAGAGTACATGATGTATTTCATGTGTCCAATTTCAAGAAATATCTATCAGACGAATCTTTGGTAGTACCTCTCTAAGATATAAAGGTAAACGAAAAATTAAAAATTGTAGAGAAACCTCTTCAGATAAAAGATAGAAAGATCAAATTTCTCAAAACACAAACGATTAGTGTTAGTTCAAGTAAAGTGGGATTCAAAGATAGGACCCTAATACACTTGGGAACTGGAATCAGAAATGAAACGAAAGTATCTTCAATTATTCCAGTAAATCTCGAGGACGAGATTTTATTAAGGTTGGGAGATTGTAACAACTCTCATCAAAAGTCATATTTATTAAATTAATTTGACTAATAGGAAACCATAATTGAGACACCCAAGTGATTCTGCGCAAACCCTAAAATTTTTAGAACAATCGGAATCAGGATCAGGGCCCCTAAAACTCAGGGGGGGGGGGGGGTAAACCCTAGTGACGATTATCTAAATAAAATGCTGTCAATTTCAAAATTTACGAAGTTATCAACTCAGCAGGCCTAGTCCCAAACGTGGCAACCCTATGACCATTTGGTGTCCCTTGCGCACCGTAAGGGTTAGAGTGTTACGGTGCGCAAGGGGTGACAAATTTTGGGTATAAATAGAGGGTCGTGGGACTTGATTTCTGGAATTTGAGCGACGAACCAATTCGTAATACGCTCCGAGATATCTTCTGTTTATCACAATTAACACACACGGATCACTAATCTACGCCGCAATCAGGGTAATAACTCGATCGCTGATACGATTCAATGTCCGATTGATCAAAATATCCAATGGATGTTTAAGTGCTGCCCAGATTAGGGTTTATGCTTTGTCATTCGTCGTTAAATCGATGGATGTTTAAGTATCTCACTTTGTCATTCGTTGTGAGAGTTTGATCTCGTGAGTTATCATAAATGCTGTATTAAGTTACTAACCAAATTGTGTGCAAGTTATTAAATTTAGGTTAAAAGGCTAATCAGTAGGCTAGACTCTGCTCAAATTAAATATGCAATGTGAGTCATTCTCTTTTTATCAACTATTTTACAATACCTCAAATTATTTTCAAAAGTTATAATTACAAGGACTATGTCGTGGATATCTTGAATCACTGGCTAGTGGGGCATTGTGTACATTACTAATTTTCTCCCAGTTAGGTTCATTGACCTACTAGGGATAATCATCACTATTTAGGTTCATTGACCTAATAGTGGTATGACCATCGTCACCATTATGACATGTCACCATTGTGACAGAGTGCCAGATAAAAAATAAGATAGAAGCCATTGTAATCGCTCTTATGCTGTAATTGATAACTATGCATCATTTTATGTAAATAGAATGATTCACTCAGTATTTCCCGCTGACAAAACCTTTTTTCAAACATGTTTCAGGTGATCTGTTATGATCCAGGAAAAGTGCCGCGACGCACCACAAGCTTAAGAAAGTGGCTCAGGATAAAATAAAGAAACATGTTTTGTAAAATAAAAGATTTCTTCGTGAAATCATAGTATTGTAAATTACCGGGGTTTTATCCCATGTTGTGAAATAAAATAATCGGGAAATATTTCAGTTTTAAAAAGATCCTGATGATAAACTTCCGCTGTTAAACTCAATTAATTAAATACCACGGGATTTCTGTCCAGCGGCTCCTGAAACGGGTCAAACCGGGTCGGGGGCCGTGACAATTAGTAAACTAATATAATGTGATTTGCATGACATTTTGAAGGTAATTAACAAGTTTGTTTGATTAAATCGTAAACGGGTCAAAAGTGTTGAAAAGGGATTTCAAGCCGAGAGCTTGAAATCTGAATCTTTGAAGTAGTTTAATATCAGGTATTGACTCCATGAGATGGAGAATTAAATTACGAACGCGTAGGAAAAAGAATCATGCAAAAAGGATTAGTAAAATGAAAGTTATGGAATTTTGAAGTTTAGAGTTGATCAAAACTAGAGTTGGGCAGGAAATGCAGGTCCGGATACGGACCTGCTGGAAAAGAGCTTCCCCCGCGCCACGCGAGGGACCACCTGAAACCGGTTGCGACACACGACAGGCGTGACGGCACGCGAAAGAAGGAGTTGAGCCTCTCGCGTGGCGCGAGAGGCATAAATCTGAGAAATTATTTTTGTTTTGTTGTTTGATGCGATATACATGTTTTAAGCTATTATTTAAGCATCGAAACTAACTTTTAGGTTGGTTTTGATCACAGGTTAATTTCAAGAGTTACCGAAGGATGATCAAGCTCAACGGAGAACCGAATACAAATAAGATAAAAGCTTACGCACGTCGTTTCGTCGTAACTTTTAAACGATGAACTCAATTATGTTATGTTGTACTATTTCAAAATTGTAAAGTGTAAATAAACCCGTATTTTACAAAGTATATGTAGTCATAATTACATGTTGTTTGTCGTATACTTTATGAAAACCATTAATTAATGACAAGGGTCTTACAAGTTGGTAATCAGAGCTCAAGGTTAAAGACATAAAAATCCCGTTAGTGCAAGCATTTACAGGTGCGCACGTGGTACCATGAACTTTTTAATTCTCGTAAGTGGTGAGAGTATTGATCGCTTACTCTGGCCAAGTAAGTGGTGAGCACGTGGTACCATGAACTTTTTAATCCCGTTGGAGTAAGCATTTACAGGGCAAGCATTTACAGGGCAAACATATCAGGTATTGATCGCTTACTCTGGCCAAGTAAGTGGTGAGCACGTGGTACCATGAAATTTTTATGATGGACATGCTTACATCCAATGTAGTAAGGACAGGGTGAGTGGGACAAATTAAAAAGTACCCAAATGAATCAGATAAGCAAAATATTTGATAATAATGTAAACGCACAGCCGAGTGACGGAAGCGTATTATACTATGATAATGAGCCCGAGTGAAGGGACAAGGAAACATGTAAAACGATTAAGGTATGCACTGGGAGGGGGTGTACTTACACTCGAACCCGGAGAATGCAAACATGTAAAACGATTAAGGTATGCACTGGGAGGGGGTGTACTTACACTCGAACCTGGAGAATGCAAACATGTAAAATGATTAAGGTATGCACTGGGAGGGGGTGTACTTACACTCGAACCCGGAGAATGCAAACATGTAAAACGATTAAGGTATGCACTAGGAGGGGGTGTACTTACACTCGAACTCGGAGAATGCAAACATGTAAAATGATTAGGATATGCATTGGGAGGGAGTATACTTACACTCGAACCCGGAAAATGCAAATATGCCTCTTAACGGGCTGTTTTTGTAAAACGTCAAACTTGAGGACAAAGTCGGAATATAAAAATGAAGCGAGGTCTTAATGCATACCGGGAGGTTTGCAATAATAACGACTTCGGTTAAACACCCGGTTGATGGGTAAGAATTAAACACATGCGTAGACCGAGAAACGGGAACTCGGATGGAAAGATAAAAGACTCGGGTTTTGAGTCATAATTAAAAGACGACAAGATAATGTAAATAGAAATTTTGAATAAATTATGTTCAACTATTTTAAAGTTGAACAGGTCAAATATAATATCATGCCGGACGGCATGAGTAAACGCAAGCGGGATAATGGTAGCGTTAAAAGCAAAAGAATAATGAGCCCGGTAATGGGACATGATCAAATACGAATGTATGTAAACTGGATAATGGTGAGCATAAGATAAACCGACGCATAAATGACGTGAGAAGTTATAAGGTCGGAAAAATTGTCCGAAAGGAAACGAATGTAGCCTTAGACTACGGTCAAGGTCAAAGAAAATACCAAGGCAAAAATAAATGATTTTAAACAAAAACAGGATGCCTTGACACCAAACATGTATTTTAAGAATGACATGAGTAAGGAATGATCTACGGGATCACCCTAACCTTTGGGGTTATAAATAATGTTAAGGTCTACGGGACCAAGAAGACCCTTGGGTCATAAATAGAAAGAAACGAATTGTTGGGGTCTCACCTTAATAAGGTAAAAATGTGAAAATACAAAGAAATAGCTTACGAGGCTAAGCGAAAGAACCTACGGGTCAATAGTATAAAACAAGGAAACTGGTTGTAACTTCCCGCGTAAAATAATAACGGGAGATAAAGTTCGTATAAAAGCGATGGGTTTCGCTAAGTTAATTAAATGGGTTAAAAGCGAAGAGATTGTGAAAGGACTGGTTAACAAAAGTGAAGAATTTTCACTAAAACATTTAAACGGGCAAAAATGACAAGAATTCACAATTATTTAAATTGTGATACGTCACTAAAGTGGATGAAGTCATTACCGAAATGACAACGAAAAGGAATAAATTTTCGGACGTAAAAGTCCTGGAAATGAGTAAAAGATGTAAGACAACTAAAATTCAGTTTTAGTGAGAAACAACGTTTTAACAAATATGGATATTACGAGAGAGACTAGAAAAGGGTTAATATTAAAGGATATAGGTCTTAGCACCGATAGGTGTAAAACGATACATTCGAAAGAAAGAATTTCGATAATGAAAAGTCGAAATAGACTTAAACCTGACGTGATGTGATCACGGTCACCAAAGTGATATAGAATATAATGTGAGTTGCAAGATATGAAATCATAAACACGCAAAAGGCCGATGACGGCAATATAGTAAACCCGGGTGGTGGGGTATAAGGTAACCGGTGACTAACGAGTCTAATCGCCAAAATAAATTATCAATAAAGATAATGGATACAAGCTGAAAGTAACGACCCACAAGGCCTTACACATGAAAGACGCATGCGTCAATATAAAAATGAAAACTTTTGACCAGAAGAAACGGGTGCCAGAAAAACGAAATTAGGTTCGTTTGATTAAACCAATGAACTACGTAAATAAGGTTTCGGGGACGCAACCTCTTTAAGGGGGGTAGACTTGTAACACCCCGAAAACGGGTTTGGTAATTAAACCCCGTTAATACTAAAGAGCGGGTAAAATACCGTTAGTGGTAAAAATTAACCCGGTAAATATTAGGATTTAAATAAATAAACCTAATATTAATTGTAAAGAGGGTAAATACTTTCAGAAAACAAAGTACATAAAAATGCCTGAGTTAACGGGACTTAAAATATAACGGGTTATAGCTTCCCGAACCTATTAAGTTAACTAGGAGTAATTAACCTAGTTAATGAGGTGTAAATAAGTAAATAAAATATGGAGTTCTAGTCCCTAATAATTAAAATTAAACTTGAGGGACCAAAACCGTTAAAGAGGAAACAAGTTCTATTTAATAAAAAAAAACACCACACACACACAAGGTGTGTGGATCGATCATCAGGGTCGACCAAAGAGGGTGAAACCCTAAACTCTCACAAATCTTCCAAATTGAAGGTCCAAATCAAGTCCAAAACGAAATCTGAGCATAGACTAGTGATCCCCATTGCAAGGAGATCATAAGGTATGTGAAATTTGATAAAAACTCTCTACTTGAAATTCTCATGAATTTAGGGAATTCAAAATATGTGGATGCATGAATGATATGTAGATGAAATAGGAACATTGTAGTGTTTAGGAGTAAACCCTAGACAAGTATATATTGAAATCATGCTTAGCTCAAGTAAATTCAGATTTTTGTTGATGCTAAATTCATGTATGAGATGTTTTTAGGGTTTTGATTGCTAAAAATAGTGTTATGATGTCAAGAACATGCTTAAATTGAAAGCTGAATTCAAGCAGCTCCTGATCAGAATTTACAGCCGACTTGTATTGGCTGTAACCTGAACAAAACGTGACAAAAACATGTCTTTCTTGAGTCTAAATTGTAGTTCCAGGAAATGTGTTTAAAACCCCACTGGAATCGCATTTTTTCGACGAAAATTGAGCGTTTTATGAATTTTTCCGTATCGAAGGTTCAAGCTGCGTTTTCTGGCAGAATTTGCAGCCCATTACGAATATCATAACTCAAATTAGGAATTGAGTTATGATCTCAAATTCTTACTGTAGAAAGTTTTAAGCGATTACAAAAATGGCCAATTGAAATTTCGTCAATCGGATAAACGAGGAATTTCAAATGAATTTTTCCGTAAGCTGCAGTCAGAAGTGACGAATCTGATTGCAGCTTAGTAAATGATTTTTTACGAATTTTTGGGAAAGAGTCAGATCTTGAAATTTTAACACAAGGCCTAACCCTCCGAGAGGTATGCCACATAAAAAATCATAATTTTTGAAGACTTGTAAACAGGTTAAACAAGTCACCAAAAACAACCAATTTTCAGTGATATGAAATGACTAAATGAAATCGCGGCCTACTAGTTAGTATGTAAAAATTGATTTCGTTGAGAGTTCGGATGAAATATGCCTAAGTGAGTTCATTGAACCAAATGTGCATTTGAATATGTTGATAAGTCAATTGACTTTTAAAAAGTTAAACCGACCAATGATTAGATCGAATGATAATTTTGATATGGTCGAATGATAAATTCGACATAAAACCCGTAGGATGGAATAGTCGCAAATGATTATTACTAATCTAACCGTCTTACGAATTGTGATGATGATAGTTTGACTCTAGACAAGCTAGATGAAGACTTGGGAAAGAAGCGGGTCAAACGGATCGAGTACGCGGAAAAAGAGCATAACCGGATACAAGGTAAGTGAAACTTACACTTTTTGTAGAATATGTATTTGTTCTAAAAGTTTCTTATACGATTAAGATGATATTCATGATATGGCTCCGACACGAAACGATACGGGTCGGATCATATCTAATGATGAAAAACCATGTTTTACAATAAAGAGGCAAAATGGTCATGAAGTGACATAAATAAAAATGGGTTTTTGAACGGCTACTTTATAAGTAAGCCTAAATGAGTAAAGAGGGGAAACGGTGATTTAGTCACGAACAAATAAGTAAAAGTTGAAATATAAAACAACACTAAGTGACATAAGTCATGTCGGGCTAAATGCGTAAGAAAAAGGGTTTAAGAGACATAGCTAAAGAGGTGAGAAATCTGAATTTAGTTATTTAATGAAATGGTAAATAGATACCATTCTAATATAAGCGCTAAAGTGTTTAAATCATTTAGACCAAACGGGTCAATTGGTAATGTAGATACCATTTGACAAATAATGACTAATAAGTGCTTGTCGAGTCTTATGCGCACAGGATAAAATGGTTGTGATTTAGCGGTGCTATGAATTAGCATATTATGGACGCAAGGTATTAAACAGGTCAATATGTTGATCCGAGCCAGGTACACATATTTTGTAATTGTAGTTAGAAACGATATCGTGGTCAATTATTAGCGAAAGCCCTTCGTCACAAAATGAAGGATTAAAATTGACCAAAAAGTCATTGAGGGGTAAATAGGGAAAAACAACCTTTAAGAGTTGTTTAGAAATAAGCGTTTTCTTTAATTGAGTCCTTGGGATATGTATAAAATGGAGATAGGGTGTAAGCTAAAAGAAGCGTGATTTAAGCTTAAAAGTGTTAAATACCCCGTAACGGGTCAAAATGAGTAGATATGCAAAACGGGTTAAGATTTGCATAAGAACCCGTAATTTGAACCTTGAATATTAGTAAACTGATATAATGTGATTTGCATGACATTTTGAAGGTAATTAACAAGTTTGTTTGATTAAATCGTAAACGGGTCAAAAGTGTTGAAAAGGGATTTCAAGCCGAGAGCTTGAAATCTGAATCTTTGAAGTAGTTTAATATCAGGTATTGACTCCATGAGATGGAGAATTAAATTACGAATGCGTAGGAAAAAGAATCGTGCAAAAAGGATTAGTAAAATGAAAGTTATGGCATTTTGAAGTTTAGAGTTGATCAAAACTAGAGTTGGGCAGGAAATGCAGGTCCAGATAAGGACCTGCTGGAAAAGAGCTTCCCCCGCGCCACGCGAGGGACCACCTGAAACCGGGCGCGACACGAGACAGGCGTCACGGCACGCGAAAGAACGAGTTGAGCCTCTCGCGTGGCGCGAGAGGCATAAATCTGAGAAATTATTTTTGTTTTGTTGTGTGATGCGATGTACATGTTTTAAGCTATTATTTAAGAATCGAAACTAACTTTTAGGTTGGTTTCGATCACAGGTTAATTTCAAGAGTTATCGGAGGACGATCAAGCTCAACGGAGAACCGAACACAAATAAGATAAAAGCTTCTGCACGTCGTTTCGTCGTAACTTTTAAACGAAGAACTCAATTATGTTATGTTGTACTATTTCAAAATTGTAAAGTTTAAACAAACCCGTATTTTACAAAGTATATGTAGTCATAATTAAATGTTGTTTGTCGTATACTTTATGAAAACCATTAATTAATGACAAGGGTCTTACATGTGCCATCGAAATCGAGTACTTAGTCCCACCACATCGGAACTCTACCCCATCATTATCAAATGGGTCGCATCTTGAATTGAACATGAAGGTTCTATAGAACTCCAGATTGTACTCGTGGACTGAGCGAAGTCGAGTGGTTAGGGCAACTCTTAGTGGGCCGGTAACGAGGTTGTTAAACCGGTCAAGTTGGTTCACCATTGCCAAAAGATCCATGCACACTTGTCTTGGGTATTCCTCCGGTCTGGTTCGAAGCACATCGTATCTTGCTTTAGCGTCCTGCTCAGTTGCATTGAACCTTGTGAATTTCTTTGACATCTGAAAGAATACACCAAAAGTTAGCACGAAACACTGAGATTTTCGAAGAAAACTGAAAACAGTTAGCTGGACACGGCCCCGTGTTCAGCGGACACGACCCCGTGTCCAGGCGTCTGTTACTCAAAAACTTCATTTTTCGACCCGGTCTCGAAAACTTGAAAATTTTTGTTCCAGTTGGTGCGGTTTCCCCCGAAAATGAAACCCCAAGTGCCGTTTTTCCCAAAACAAACCGTTTACCCCTTCGATTTTATCTTTTTCGGTTCAAAAACAAGGGTTTGGGGTTTTTGTGAGAAATCGGGCAAATCTATGAACAATACAAGTGGATTTACTTCCTATAACACTAATCTAAACTAATGCTAACAGATTTATGCAAAAATTTGAGGTTCGATCCGGATGAAGTTCAAGAACCCTAGATTTTTCCCCAAATTTTTTATGTCTTAACTACATGCAAATGCCTAATCTAACTACTAATGATGATAGAATCATACCTTGATGTTGTTAGAAGTAGAGGAGACGTCGGAATTCTGCGGAAAAATCGCCTGAACCAGAACGTTTTTAGGGAAACGGGGCGTGTGGAAATGAAGAAACTGTTTTGAAAAAGGGTTTTATCCCGACAGTTACGCGGACACGGCCTCGTGCCGAGCAAATTTTGTTTTAACGTGCTCGTGTGAGTGCCCTTGTTTCCCAAAAACTTGGTTAGAAGACTTATCGATTTAGATGTCACCCATTCGTTCGTAACTTACCAGGTATGATGTTGATGTTTTCATTCTTCGACCGTTTGAAGCGAGATTTCTTCCTCTTCATCCTCAATGAATCCTTGATATAGCTTCAGCCATTGGCCATTGACTTTGAATGGAATTCCATTCCGAGATTTAATTTCTACTGCACCATGTGGGAAAACATGGGTGATGGAAAAAGGTCCTGACCACCTAGACTGTTCTTTGGCAAGCATCACATGTCTTGACAAGACTTTGGGCGTCTTTGTAAATGGTTGGCCAATAAAACCCTGAATCAAATATCTTTCATGCGGTACTAGCGGCACCATGGTGTCCTCCGTATGGACCTTCATGACAATGGCGGAGAATTCTTCGTGCTTCGCGACCATGTACGCACCTTCGGATGAGTTGGTCGGCACACATTTTAAATAGATAAGGATCTTCCCAAAAATAGTGTTTTACATCAGCAAAGAATTTCTTTCTTTGATGATGTGGCCAACCTTTCGCGACAATACCGCTAGCTAGGTAGTTAGCATAGTCGGCGTACCATGGCTCTTCTCTGTATTCCACCATTTCTAGGGACTCCGTTGGAAATTTTTCGTTGATTTGCTCGTCCCTAGTTGCCTCCAAAGCTGGGTTTTCTAAGCGTGAAAGATGACCTGCTGCGGTATTTTCAGCTCCTCTTTTGTCACACCCCCAAAATACCACCTAGGGAATGTCCCTGCTAGGCGTGTGACGTACCAACAACGAGCCACTAATTACATTGAACCAACCATAATATGTTTAATAAAAATTCCATTCATGAAATAAAAACGTTCGTAGAATATAATCCAAGTTAACTAATGACAGCGGAAGCAAATAACAATTCATTGTTTAAATGTTTCAAAACCCAATGTAAATGAATTCCGTGAATGAGACACGCGTAGCCAAACACTGCGACCCATGACCACTCCAGCCATCCAGATAACAAGTTCCCATCCAAAGTACCTAACGACCTGCGAGCATGCAACAAGTGTATCAGATAAAGCTGGCGAGTTCACAGTTTAAGAAAACGTTTTGTTACCAGTTATATGTAAAACATTTCACTGACGAATGCAAGTAATATTGTTAATATCTCAATTCCGAACAAGACGGCTCCTGAAATACATGACTGCCCTTCCCACGTACTCCTATCTAGTACTGGGCCCCGACTGGGTCATTAGTTCACATCCGTCCTATCTAGGAGCGGTGTGAGGGTGCCAAACCTAAGTAGCGCTACCAACTAATACCCGTTACCCTCCAGGTAACATAATAAGGGACTTACAAGATTGATAGGTGAGAATATTAACCAATATACCCGTTTTTACCCAAAAGACTTATCCCTCCACGGGATACCCACTGACTGTCCCCAACCACTGGGACGCATGCTCGAATGTAGTGAACTCACCTTTGGTTTGCTCGGTAAGATTAGTTACGTTACACTACCCGTTCCAAATTGATCAACCAAACCCAACCGTGGTTACCAAAGACAGTTAGTTTCATGTACACATAAATCACGTATTTCACATTCACACAAATGTCGTACAGGCAGCGCACATAACGTTAAACAAATCGTAACAAGAATATCATACGTTGCACTAGTCATAACACCCTACTGTTGATAACCAGTTTCGTATTCACTTACACTACACACTCTAGTAAGTTGTGTGCAGTAAACATCACCACGAAACACGTAACATTCATTTGAATCCTTTAAATAGTTTCCATTTCATGTTCATGTATCAACACATCACCCGCCCGGTTAGTTTGTTACTCACTTAAGAGTGTGCATAAATAGATTAATTAAGCCATTCCCACTACCCGTACACTATGCTCGTCCCAATCATATAAAGTCCAAATCAAGTATGACTTTGTTATCGAATTCGGGATTTATGGTCGAAGTACAACCGCTAGAAGAGTGTGTATGCCCACACAACAGGCCCAACATTCCCAGCCCACTCGTTTCCGGCCCACACTTTGAGGTGTGCGGCCCATTTATCCCCAATATACACATTGTCTTAATATGACTAGAGATTTTGTGTTGACAAAAGTATGCATGGCACAATAAAACATAAAGTGTTTTGAGGTCAGATCATATCACTAGAAACTATCACTGGCTACATTAATTGGATCACAAGGGCCGCCACTATTTGATTATTATCTCCACCTTGTTTGATTAAATCAAGGTTACATCACATGGCTGCCAATCATTACTACTTGTTTATCCAATATAATACTTGTTCACTCTAGCCACCGATTAATACAAATGCTATCATGACAAAATGAATCAGTTTATGTTGCAACCATATCCCCATAATTCCTTATCACCTAATCAGGCGATTACCTAACCTCCAAGATTCTTTTATCAAGCAAACAATAATGCACAGATCATTCCATACAAGCATGCTCTAAACATAACCATTCACTGTTATCTCATATTTGCAAGAACACTAAGCCCAAACATGCTACCATGCATATACACTCAAATACACACACTGTTACTACCAATACTCAAAAATTCGTTTTGTGTATAATGATCAAGATGACATCACATAAATATGTTTCAGTTTCTCATCATTACACTATCCCTATTCGAAGCCTAATATCATGAGGTTCAATAGGTTGAATAGGTCATACACATATAACATTTTGTCAATCTATCAATTATTCTAACCCTAATCGTAGCTTAATATCAATCCACATCACTTACTTAATATTACAACAATACATGCACATACAGATTGTCAATCAAAGTTTCGCACAACAAGATCACCAAATTCTTTAACACTTTAATAGCATGCATCCTACACTTCGATTAATCATGCAAGGGCATAATATGATTTTCTCACGTTTTCAATCGACCATATAATGCACATAACACAACCAATAATTAAAGGTTAACACAAACATGTACCTATTAATCCAAGAGTTGATCGATAGCCTGTTAACTCAAAAGGGGGAGGGGGTGTGTGCCTGCCGTCGCCAATCGGTAGAGGGAATAGGGTTTGTTCTACTATGCCTTCCTAATCATTCACGTAACATGTAGATAATGGACAAGGGATTTGGGCCGGTTGCAATGCTAATCACAACAATAGGTTGGGCCGGTTACATATGATAATCAAAACAATGATTGGGCCGGTTATATTTGCAAATCAAAACAGTGATTTGGGTCGGTTCTAACCATAGTGCGGAACCGTATTTGGGCCAAGTCTAAAGGTTTATTCATTGATGTTACATGTCATGTTTGGGCCAAGTTCGATAAGTTATGTCCATGGGTTTCTTAATCAAACGAACACACATACATTGCAGTCCAATTTTACTAACATATATAATTCTAACAAGGCTACTACAATCGTTAAACCGAATCATACAAGCACGGATACAAGCACGGCACGCCAAAGAGGAATAACGAAGACTTAGGATCGCGCTACTAACCTTGAAAGTTTGGGTTGTCACATCATCCCCAACTTGAAAGAAATTTCGTCCCGAAATTTGGCAAGTATGCACAAAGCAGGGAAGCGATAGAAACTCTAATTAAACTATATGTAATATTACGCAAATAATAATCACAAATAATAATCAAGCATTACACGCAATCACTAAGCATCCAGATAACTGCACAGACACCACGTGAACCAAATTGTAAAAACAGGATTGCGAGGTCAGTTAGGTGTCACATCATCCCCAAGTTGAAGGGGAATTTCGTCCCGAAATTTGCCAATGATATCGAAAGTTGGTCCCACCGTTTGAACAATCGGGAATAAGAGAGCTTCATCTAATCTTTGCGTTCTCACAGGAACTTCGGTACACGTCTTGAGTTCCAACGATCTCTTACGATTGAAATTCGACTGTGTTGACAGTGGGTTTCTCAACAAGGGTATCACAAGTGTTGCGTCGAACAGACGCTTCTTTAGGTTCGAGACATAAATTGACATCGTGTACGTTATCTAATTCGTCAAGTAACTCGAGTTTGTAGGTTACGCTACCGATTCTTCCCAGACTGTTGAATGAACCATCGTGATGTCAGTTAAGCTCGCCATGCATCCCAAGCATTCCACACCCTCCCAGGGTGAGACTTTCGACATGATACGATCGCCTACAGCGATCTTCCAACATTTCCCAAGTTTATCAGCTTTCCTGACAGTCACGCGTTGCCGCCAATCGACTCCCGATCCAACAACCTTCCCAAGAGTTTCGAGTACCAATCCTGGACCAGTAATTTAGTTGTCAACCATCCCAGTCTATCAAGAAGGTCGCATTATTGTCTATGTAATGCCTCAACAGAGCTGCCTGGTTACCGAGATGATAACTGCCACCATAGTATTCAAACAAAGGTAAAAGTCCTTCAAATTGCACCAAAGCCAGTCACACATATGCTCGCGGCATATCTTCGAATGCAAGGAGGGTTTGTTTTCTCCGATCGTTTTCCCAATGGCGATAAGCAATGCTCTGGTCCTGACGTGAGCCAAGGGTGTTGTGTATTGCCTGACATAAATCATGCATAGGTCAAATTTAGTGGTAACAGGAGTTGACACCTCATGCCTAAAAGCCGCCTCTCTCAGAGGAACATTCACAACTGTGAAGACTAATCAGTTTTCTGGATTGCAAGAAAGTGTGCTGGTAACGTGAGTCCATCAATCGATCATTCAGATGATAATGTTTCCGTTTCGAGTTGTAAGTAGACCAGTGATAAAACCCATGGCAGTCTGTTCTCATTACCATATATGTGTTTCTGGTTGCTAATATCCCACCTTGACTTTGCCACAAATCAAACATTGTTCTCTTGCGTTGCTATGTGGGCCTTCAGGCCCGGTCACCCGTACATGGTCTTCGGGTTTTAATACATCCTATCACAATTCAGATGTGTAGGACATCGAGGCCCGTGTGCTTCGCCTGCACCAGTTCCCTAAGGTTGATGTATGGTGAGGTCCAAATTTCATTCCATGAAGTAGCAAATATCGTCCGTCCCGCCAAAGGTTGCTTCCCCATGCCCCGCATGGGTCAATCTTGAGAACTCTCTTCCTTTAGTTCTTCAACTTGGATAAGGTGATTCTGATCAGGTATGTTAAAGTCGATAGCGAGCTGCAAAGCTCGTGCACGTCCAGGTTTCACGGTCGTATTCATTCAAAAGTTCCACCCAGCGTTGCCATCACATGATCAACTCCCTTGAAACAAGGGTACACGGGAGGCCCTTGTGATCGGTCTAAGTGGTGCATTCGGTACCGTCCAAGTAATGCCTCCGAGTAAGTCCAAAGGCCATGATTTTTCACCGCCGGTTGTGTGTCGTGCAGTTCCTTTTTGTAACTCCATCACGTAAATCATCACTATCTCGTGTTGCGTCGGTGTGTAACTGGAATTCTGATTTGGACCGTCATGGTATACCACTAAATTACCCATACCCTTAGGTAATAACGATGCTCAGTGCATTGTGGAGTTGGGATTCGAAGGCTGAAAAGACGTTCTCCTGTCCTGTCTCCCATAAATTCACAGCACCCAGCCGTGCTAAAGAGATTACAGCGACGCAATCTTCAAAAACCCCGCGTTGAATCTACGATGATATCCAGCGAAACTAAGGAATTGTTGCGTCCCCTAATGAATCTTTGGTGCCAAACGGTTTCTAACAGAATGGATCTTATCGAGGTCCACATGTATTCCACTTCATTGATTTCATGACCAAAAATGTACCTCTCGAATCCAGTAACTACATCTAACAAGACTTCGCACGGAGTGGCTCCTTCCTCAGGAGCTTTAAAATAAGATACCAATGCCGCCCATGATGTTCCTTTCTCCTGGAAATGGTCCAAAACATCATCGATAAACGCGGTCATTTTATGTGATCCATAAAGCTGCTGGTGTGTTGATTAACCCAAGGTCGTGAAATACAAGTTGCAATGGCCGTTCTGCGTTCGTTATGTCGTTTTAGGAACATTCTCCCCCTTGGATTTCCATCTGATAATAGTTCGCTCGCAAATCAATCCTCGAATGAAAGCTCATCCCTTGCAATTGGTTGACAGGTTGTCAATACATGGTCGAGGCAAACGGTTCTCGACTGTCGCCTTGATGAGTTCTCGATAATCGGTACACCTACAAAAAGGCTTATCTTCACGGATATAACTAGGGCTTCCCAAGGCGAAGAACTAGGTCCGATAGTACTCCTGTCCAACAGTTTTCGTAGTAGCTTAGACAGCTCTTGCAACCCTCCTGGTGCAAGACGGTAAGAGTGCGTGTAGTCAAGGCTGTCTCTGGCGCGAGATCAGACTGAGATTTCGCCTAACAGTTGTGGAAGTAAGCCCGAAAGTTCCTTGGGTAGCACACCGAAAGGAACCACGAATGGTTTGTGGATCCTCGATCCTCTGTCCCCTTAGCCCTAACGTCAGTAACGGTTGCTAGTATAGTAGAGTAATCCCTCCGTAGACACTTCTGGCCTTCATAGCTGAAATGGCGCTAACCTTTGCACCACTCTGACGCTTTAGAACAAATAACGATTCTCCCCACAAGATTTTCTCCTCACTGGTGTATTTGCGCGATCTCTGGATAACCAATCCACACTAACTACTGTATTGCAACCATCAAGGGTAGTGGAAGGAAGGTCGATGTCAAACATCTGTCTCCCAAGGTCGAGTTTGCATCCCAGCGAACATATAAGGCTTCAATTGACTTGCATCAGCCGACTCCACGACAGGTTCGGTTTCAAGAAGCATCAGGGTTAAACAGAACAGAAACGAAGCGAATGGCTACCTATCTAAGCTATCGTGTTGCTATTATGCCTGGTATAGCCTATGCCAATACTAAATGTCCTTCCATGAGCTTCATTTCCAGTGTTGTTTTCATCACGAGAATTTCCAGTACTGCCGTCGTTCCCTTGGTTGTCGTCACCTTGACTTAACATAGTCAATCCTTGTCGAAGTCACCTTCGTTTCCATACTGTAAGCTACGATCACGAGTACCTTGATGTTGCCGCGACTGTTGCCTCGAATATTGTTGCCTGACACGGTATCCTGCGTCCTTTGACCAACAAGGTCCATCTTTTCACATTCCGTGCCACGTCCTAAGGTACTACTCATGGTGCGGGCGGTTACACAGTCCGCTCTACAGTTAATCGTCATCGATTTTGTCCCGATTGGTTCGTAAGAGTCGACTCCCATGAGTCGCTGGCTGGGGTTAAGGATTAGATTGTAGTCAAATCGCTGTTGTTCGTTGCCGGTAACTAGGGTCGTTCAAATGCTGAAGTCGGTAAGGTACTACGTTTACCCTCTTTGTCCACCGTTCTTGCAAATTGACTGAGTAATACACGGTATGTCGCGAGAGTGTTGCAGAATTGATCGCACTTTGGGATCTAAGGTGTCAACACGCTAAGTTCCAGCAAACAAAGATAAGTGAGGAAAGTATAGTCCAATCATTTGACGCTGAGCCATCCAACTCCGGGACGTTCGTACTAGCACCTAACATTCTACTCAGTTCGCTAGGCGTTCAGATGTGTGATCAGGTGATACTCGATAGCATCGAGATTCGTAAGGATTCAGAAAGGAGTGAAAAGATTACGTTCGAGTAAAAGACAATCACTGCTATGACCCCACATAGGTTTGTTACATTTCTCATTGATTAGATAACAGATCAGAACCCCTTTTTCACTTGTTAGGGCTCACTGGGACTCGCATGCACCCCACAGTATTATTATGTGTGCACCCACAATAATATTGTGATTTGCATTCTCATCTCAGCTCCTCCTAACTCATGTCAAATGGTTCCTCAAACTCGTGTAGCTAGCAAAGAATATCACGAAACACGAGTCAAGAATGTCTAAGGAAACACCATACTACCAATCACATAACGTATGCAAGTAATGAATTCATACTGTTGTGCTAAACGTGCAATCACATGCAATATCATATGTAAGTGTTCACTAGTTACTCAATACATTGAGTATACGAGAGACGAACCTTGCAATCTGGAGCTGAGTGTCATGGTCGATTTCGGATCCGTTCGGTTATAGTCTGGTTTTATAAAAACGTTTTAAAACCAAGTTCACTATAACCAGTGGCTCTGATACCAAAATGTCACACCCCCAAAATACCACCTAGGGAATGTCCCTGCTAGGCATGTGACGTACCAACAACGAGCCACTAATTACATTGAACCAACCATAATATGTTTAATAAAAATTCCATTCATGAAATAAAAACGTTCGTAGAATATAATCCAAGTTAACTAGTGACAGCGGAAGCAAATAACAATTCATTGTTTAAATGTTTCAAAACCCAATGTAAATGAATTCCGTGAATGAGACACGCGTAGCCAAACACTGCGACCCATGACCACTCCAGCCATCCAGATAACAAGTTCCCATCCAAAGTACCTAACGACCTGCGAGCATGCAACAAGTGTATCAGACAAAGCTGGCGAGTTCACAGTTTAAGAAAACGTTTCGTTACCAGTTGTATGTAAAACAGTTCACTGACGAATGCAAGTAATATTGTTAATATCTCAATTCCGAACAAGACGGCTCCTGAAATACATGACTGCCCTTCCCACGTACTCCTATCTAGTACTGGGCCCCGACTGGGTCATTAGTTCACATCCGTCCTATCTAGGAGCGGTGTGAGGGTGCCAAACCTAAGTAGCGCTACCAACTAATACCCGTTACCCTCCAGGTAACATAATAAGGGACTTACAAGATTGATAGGTGAGAATATTAACCAATATACCCGTTTTTACCCAAAAGACTTATCCCTCCACGGGATACCCACTGACTGTCCCCAACCACTGGGACGCATGCTCGAATGTAGTGAACTCACCTTTGGTTTGCTCGGTAAGATTAGTTACGTTACACTACCCGTTCCAAATTGATCAACCAAACCCTACCGTGGTTACCAAAGACAGTTAGTTTCATGTACACATAAATCACGTATTTCACATTCACACAAATGTCGTACAGGCAGCGCACATAACGTTAAACAAATCGTAACAAGAATATCATACGTTGCACTAGTCATAACACCCTACTGTTGATAACCAATTTCGTATTCACTTACACTACACACTCTAGTAAGTTGTGTGCAGTAAACATCACCACGAAACACGTAACATTCATTTGAATCCTTTAAATAGTTTCCATATCATGTTCATGTATCAACACATCACCCGCCCGGTTAGTTTGTTACTCACTTAAGAGTGTGCATAAATAGATTAATTAAGCCATTCCCACTACCCGTACACTATGCTCGTCCCAATCATATAAAGTCCAAATCAAGTATGACTTTGTTATCGAATTCGGGATTTATGGTCGAAGTACAACCGCTAGAAGAGTGTGTATGCCCACACAACAGGCCCAACATTCCCAGCCCACTCGTTTCTGGCCCACACTTTGAGGTGTGCGGCCCATTTATCCCCAATATACACATTGTCTTAATATGACTAGAGATTTTGTGTTGACAAAAGTATGCATGGCACAATAAAACATAAAGTGTTTTGAGGTCAGATCATATCACTAGAAACTATCACTGGCTACATTAATTGGATCACATGGGCCGCCACTATTTGATTATTATCTCCACCTTGTTTGATTAAATCAAGGTTACATTACATGGCTGCCAATCATTACTACTTGTTTATCCAATATAATACTTGTTCACTCTAGCCACCGATTAATACAAATGCTATCATGACAAAATGAATCAGTTTATGTTGCAACCATATCCCCATAATTCCTTATCACCTAATCAGGCGATTACCTAACCTCCAAGATTCTTTTATCAAGCAAACAATAATGCACAGATCATTCCATACAAGCATGCTCTAAACATAACCATTCACTGTTATCTCATATTTGCAAGAACACTAAGCCCAAACATGCTACCATGCATATACACTCAAATACACACACTGTTACTACCAATACTCAAAAATTCGTTTCATGTGTATAATGATCAAGATGACATCACATAAATATGTTTCAGTTTCTCATCATTACACTATCCCTATTCGAAGCCTAATATCATGAGGTTCAATAGGTTGAATAGGTCATACACATATAACATTCTGTCAATCTATCAATTATTCTAACCCTAATCGTAGCTTAATATCAATCCACATCACTTACTTAATATTACAACAATACATGCACATACAGATTGTCAATCAAAGTTTCGCACAACAAGATCACCAAATTCTTTAACACTTTAATAGCATGCATCCTACACTTCGATTAATCATGCAAGGGCATAATATGATTTTCTCACGTTTTCAATCGACCATATAATGCACATAACACAACCAATAATTAAAGGTTAACACAAACATGTACCTATTAATCCAAGAGTTGATCGATAGCCTGTTAACTCAAAAGGGGGAGGGGGTGTGTGCCTGCCGTCGCCAATCGGTAGAGGGAATAGGGTTTGTTCTACTATGCCTTCCTAATCATTCACGTAACATGTAGATAATGGACAAGGGATTTGGGCCGGTTGCAATGCTAATCACAACAATAGGTTGGGCCGGTTACATATGATAATCAAAACAATGATTGGGCCGGTTATATTTGTAAATCAAAACAGTGATTTGGGTCGGTTCTAACCATAGTGCGGAACCGTATTTGGGCCAAGTCTAAAGGTTTATTCATTGACGTTACATGTCATGTTTGGGCCAAGTTCGATAAGTTATGTCCATGGGTTTCTTAATCAAACGAACACACATACATTGCGGTCCAATTTTACTAACATATATAATTCTAACAAGGCTACTACAATCGTTAAACCGAATCATACAAGCACGGATACAAGCACGGCATGCCAAAGAGGAATAACGAAGACTTAGGATCGCGCTACTAACCTTGAAAGTTTGGGTTGTCACATCTTTTGTCTTTGATTCCAATATCAAATTCTTGGAGGAGTAGAATCCACCGAATCAAACGTGGTTTAGCATCCTGCTTCTTGAAGAGATATCGAATGGCTGCATGATCTGTATAGACTATTGTTTTAGAAAGAACAAGGTAAGAACGAAATTTATCAAAAGCAAATACCACAGCTAGTAATTCTTTTTCAGTTGTTGTGTAATTTTCTTGTGCATCGTTAAGTGTTTTACTAGCATAATAGATTGGGTGAAAATGCTTCTCTTTTCTTTGTCCCAAGACAGCTCCAACTGCAAAGGCACTTGCATCACACATGATTTCGAAAGGAAATTTCCAATCAGGCACTATCATGATAGGTGCATTGACTAGCATTTCCTTTAGGGCTAGAAATGCTTGATTACAAATCCTTGTCAAAGATGAAAGGGGCATATTTTTCAAGTAATTTTGTTAGAGGCCTTGATATTTTAGAAAAGTCTTTGATAAACCGCCTATAAAATCCGGCATGCCCTAGGAAACTTCTGATAGCTCTAACGGAGGATGGGGGTGGTAATCGAGAAATAGTGTCTATCTTTGCTCGATCAACCTCCATTCCTTCGCTTGAGATATTATGACCGAGTACTATTCCCTCTGTTACCATGAAATGGCATTTTTCCCAGTTAAGGGCGAGGTTAGTTTCCTCACATCGGGATAGCATTCGTTCAAGGTTATCGAGGCATTGGTCGTATGAATCCCCAAAGATAGAAAAGTCGTCCATGAAGACTTCCATTGTCTTTTCTAACATGTCATGGAAGATGGCTACCATGCAATGTTGGAAGGTTGCGGGGGCATTACATAGACCAAATGGCAGGCGTCGATAAGCAAAAGCTCCATATGGACATGTGAAAGTTGTCTTTTCTTGGTCTTCGGGTGCTATCGGGATTTGAAAGTAACCTGAAAAACCATCCAAGAAACAGTAAAATTTATGACCGGATAATCTTTCTAACATTTGATCAATGAAGGGCAAAGGAAAGTGATCTTTCCTTGTTGCTTCATTTAACCTTCTATAATCTATACATACCCTCTATCCTGTGACGGTTCTCGTTGGTATTAATTCATTCTTTTCGTTAGTTATTACCGTTATACATCCTTTCTTTGGAACTACTTGGACGGGACTTACCCAAGGACTATCGGAGATAGGATAAATAAGTCCGGCGTCAAGTAATTTGATGACTTCGTTTTTAACCACTTCTTGAACATTTGGATTTACTCGGCGTTGTGGTTGTATTACCGATTTGTAGTCATCGTTCATTAAAATTTTGTGTGTGCACATGGAAGGACTTATTCCTTTAATGTCTACAAGCTTCCAAGCGATCGCATTTTTGTGTTTTTTCAAAAGATTAATTAATTTTTCTTTTTCTAAAGAGTGAATTTCAAGGATTGTCCTTTATCTTTATACTCATTTTCAGGCGTTGTCCTTTATGTTCAGAGTTGACGAGTTTTGTCCTTTATGTTTTCATATCTTACACGTTTTGTCCTTTAAGCCTAACCCAGTTAGTTTTTTCAGTTAAATTTGGTCATATGCTTTACACATGAGGGCATTTTTGTCATTCAAAGGTAAGTTCAGTGGCAGATTTATAGGTCAAAGCTTCTGCAACCTTTGAATTGACAAAAATGCCCTCATGTGCAAAGCACATGACCAAATTTAACTGAAAAAACTAACTGGGTTAGGCCTAAAGGACAAAACGTGTAAGATATGAAAACATAAAGGACAACGCCTGAAAATGGGTATAAAGATAAAGGACAATCCTTGAAATTCACTCTTTTCTAAACTACTAAATTTAGACGAAATAATTACAGGTGATTTACCATCTTTGTCTAGAAAAGTATATTCCAAACCTTTTGGAAGTTCTTTGAGCTCAAGGGGGGTCTTTAGAAGACTCCTTATTGGGTTGCTCATTTTGATCAAGAACTTTAAAAGTTTGTTCTATGGAGACCTCTTCTTCAACAAAGTGGTCAATCTTTTCACTTGTATCGGGTGGCTCATCTTCATCTTCAATTAGGGGGTCATTATTGCCGAAGGGATATTTCATTGATCGCTCAAGATCGACACTCTTTTTAAATGCCCCTAATTGAATAGATAGATTGTTGTACTTTCGGTTTTTCAAGGCTTCGTGGGTTTTTACAAAGGGTCGTCCCAACACTAGAGGAGCGTCATCGAGGATGACAAAGTCGGTTGGGATTACCATTTGATTTGTTTGAACCAAGACATCCTCAACTACACTTATTGATTTTATTACTTTCCGATTGGATAGAAAAATGGGTATTTGAAGTGGAGAAAAATCACTAATACTTAATTTTTCGAAAATGTAGTTGGGCATTATGTTAACACAAAGATCTTTATCGATTGTGACATTACTAATAAACGAATTTTGAAAAAAAAAACATGGAACCGGTGTAATGTTGATTTCAAATGGGTCTTCTTTTATTAGCGAAGTTTGATCATTAGTTAACTTAACGCTTACCGTTTCGTCAATTTTAGTGTTAGTGTTTAACTCTTTTAAAAACTTAGCATGAGTAGGTACTAAACAATGGTTTTCAAAAGAAGGTGACAAGAGATTAATTTCTTCAAAATTAGACTCTTATTGAATTTTAACATTAACGGACTCACCTTTTTCGTTGTTTAACTCATGTGTCGGTTTTTCACTTATTTGTTCTTCTATTTTTATACTTTCAACTATCTCTTCCTTATTACAAGTTAATTCTTCTCTTGCGTGGGACTTCTCTTCCCTTGCTTGAGATTCTTTTATGTAGCGCTCGATAGTTTTAAGGTGTTCTAATATCCTATCGGTCACTTCGGTGATAGAGTAAGGATCGGGATTTTCAAAGCTTGAATCCGGTTGTTCGATCCTTTGTTCCTCATAATACTCATAGGAAGTAGATGCTTCACACCATTGTCCTTCATTGTAAGTATATGATGGATAAGGGTCGTAATTTTTTTCTTCATAATACTCATATGAGGTGGGTTGTTCACGCCATGGTTCCTCATAATAAGCATATGAAGGTGGTGGCACATATCTTGGTTCCTCAAAGTACGAGTATGAAGGCTCATACCTTGGTTCATCAAAATATGAGTATGAGGGAGGAGGTTCATACCTTTGGTCTTCATAGGATATGTATGAAGTTGATGGCTCGTACCTGGGCTCCTCATAGTAGGTGTATGAAGTGGATGGTTGAAAGAAGTTACAATATTGAACCGAGTGCGGGTCACCACAATTAGTGCAATAATTTTCCCTATAATCATCCTCATCATAGGTGTAGTTGTAACCTCCTTAGTATTGCTCCATAAGAATCACTCAGCAGACCACAACAGAGTCTCGAGACCAGAAAACAAAAATAAAGACGGAAACAGAGGCTGGACACTGCCCCGTGTTCAGTGGACACAGCCCCGTGTTCAGGGTCTGTATCTGGGCGTTTTAATTAAAGTTACTGGTTTCGTTGAGCACGGGGGCGTGTTCAGTGAGCACGGCCCCGTGTTCAGGCTCTGTATCTGAGTGTTTGTAAAAAAAATATGCAGCACGGCCCGTGTTCAGTGAGCACGGCCCGTGTTCAGGTTACTATAAATGCAAAACTAAACTAAAATGCAGAAAAATGTACGCGCGTTTTGAAAAAGTTTTGAAAAACTGATTAGGCCGTCGATTTTAAGCTTTCTTAAAATCCTTGTGTCCCCGGCAACGGCGCCAAAAACTTGATGTGTGCGAGTGTGTATATAAGTTTAAGTATATTTTAACCCCTTTTTACACGTTAGCCAAGTTTTAAATTTATAAAACACGATATTTTACTAACACCAAACACACATATGGGCAAGTGCACCCATCGTGAGCATAGTATAGTGTTGGCAAGATACCGAGGTCGTCCAAGAACACAGGAGCTTTTAGTACCGGTTTATCCTCAACGTCTAATCAAATCAAAAGTTAGAAAAAGAATCACTTGGATCAGACTCGTGTTTAGTGTAACCTTTGATTATTTCCGCACTTTTGCACTTTTTAAGAGATTATCTTAGTTATTGTAGTAGGCCCCTCTTTTGAAGGTGACGTTACCCTCAACCAAGTAGTTTGAGTCAGCAAGGATACAATCCTAAAGGGTCGGATTATTGAAAGATAATTAATTAAGTTATTAATGCATATTATGGTAGGCCCCTCTTTTGAAGGTGACGTTACCCTCGGCTAAGTAGTCTGAGTCAGCAGGGATACAGTCCTAAGCAGCCGGGTTAAAGTATTAATAGTAGCTTACATATGAGGGGATCAAAGAGTTTGGACCCCCGCCATCCAATACCGGTGGGTATTGAAGGAGGTCCTACTAAATTTGACCCATGTCCTTGCAGGATCTATACATTGAACAAGGCAAGACTCTTACCAAACCGTTCCCATAACCCCCGACTAGGTAGCCAACATATCTCCATATAGACCGTGGAGATATGAATGGTGAAAATCTTTTATTTAATATAGATAGTAAAATAATGCCAAGACACCACGGACAAACGATAAGGAAGAATCACCTTCAACATAAGAAACTAGTTATTAAAGTCATTAATACGTAACCAAGTAAAAAGTGCGAAAAGATTAAAAATAAAAAGTATTACACTAGACACTTGTCTTCACCAAGTGATGTAAGAGACTTAGGCAAACATGGCCTTTGATTGTCAAGAACTCTTACTATCAATCTTGGATCCCAAGATGACTCACACACTCTATGATGGACAATGGATGATGGTGGTGGATGATGGTGTTGTGATGGTGGTGGGTGGTGGGTGAAGTGTGAGAGAGGTGGTGTGCCAAGGGATGGTTTGCAAATGAGCCAAGCACCCCTATTTATAGGCTGAACAGAGACTCGGGCACGGCCCCGTGTCCACCTTCCTTCTCTTTCTTCATTAATTGCAGTTTGTCTGCATTAATTGACCACGCCCCCGTGTCCGCTGGGCACGCCCCCGTGTGCAGAAGCGTATCTGTACTATCAAGATTTCCCCAGATTCTGCGAATCTTAGAGTTGACCACAGCCCCGTGTCCACTGGGCACGCCCCCGTGGTGGGTGATAGAAGCTTCTACAGCCTTGTCTTTTCTGCAATCACTTGGGCACGCCCCCATGCTCATTGAGCACGGGGCGTGTTCAGCCTTCTGTTCTCTTGTTTTTCTTGGGAAGATGCTGTCGGGGAGGTCAGGCATGCCACGTATGTTCCTTTTCTTGTATTTATATTAGATTTAGCTGCCTTTTTGCTTCTTTTGTTCATTTGAGCTCATTTAATCCTGAAAATACAAAAGGAAGAAAAAAACACACTTTTTCCAACATTAGTACTAAAAAAGGGTTAGTTTTATGCCACAATTGATGTAATTTATTTGTTTCATTTTGTGCACATCAGCCATAGGGTTGTCCGGTCAACAACATAGTATCGACAAGTGTTGCCACGTGGCGGCTCCGGGTAAAGCCTCGTAGCCAGGCCATCGCGCCCCGTATAGGCCTTGTGCCTTCTCCGTCGCGGGCCGCGAGGCCCTATGTTATTTATTTTATTTGATTTTTGATAAAATTAAGGTATTTGGGGTCGTTTTTCACATACGGAGTGTATTTTAGGACATATAGGGACATTTTAAACTTATTTAGAGTGTCGGAATTATTTTGGAGGGTTATTATATCCTCCCACCTTGTTTTAGAACTCGTCCTCGAGGTCTACTGGAACATGTGTGGATATTTCCTTTGCATTTCTGATTCAAGCTCCCATGTGTATTCTGGTCCTCTCTTGGAGTCCCATTTCACTTTGACCAGAACTAATCTTTTATGTTTGAGATTCTTGACCTTTCTGTCTTCAATCTGTAGAGGCTTCTCTACAAATTTAAGCTTTTCATTTACCTCTATATCCTTAAGAGGTACTATCAACGATTCATCAGCTAAGCATTTCTTGAGGTTAGATACATGAAATACATCATGTATTCCTGCCATTTCCTCTGGAACTTGTAGCTGATTGGCTACATGTCCTATTCTTTTAATAATATCAAAAGGTCCAACATAGCTGGGGCTTAGCTTTCCTATTTTGATGAATCTTACCACTCATTTCCAAGGAGAGACTTTCAATAACACTTTGTCTCCTACTTGAAATTCTAATGGCTTTCGTCTGTTATATGCATAACTCTTCTGTCGATCACGTGCTGCTTTCAATCGTTCCTTGACTTGAATGATCTTGTCAGTTGTTTCTTGTACTATTTCCGGTCCGGATAGTTGTTTTTCTCCAATTTCCGCCCAACAGACTGACGTTCGGCACTTTCGTCCGTAAAGTGCTTCGAATGGTGCAACATTGATACTTGTGTGATAACTGTTATTATAAGAAAATTCTATTAATGGTAAGTGATCGTCCCAATTACCTCCGAAATCAATTACACAAGCTCTAAGCATGTCTTCCATTGTCTGAATAGTCCTTTCGCTTTGTCCTTCTGTTTGAGGATGATAAGCGGTGCTTAGATTTAACTTGGTTACCATTGCTTTTTGGAAACTTGTCCAAAAATGAGAGGTAAAACGGCTATCGCTATCAGAAACAATTGATAAAGGAATTCCATGTAATGAAACTATTTCATTTACATACAATTTAGCTAATTGTTCCATACTGAAAGTTTCTTTCATTGGTAGGAAGTGAGCTGACTTAGTTAGCCTATCTACAATCACCCAGATTGTATCATTACCTTTCCTTGTCTTTGTTGGTGCATGCGTCTGTCGACTTCGTCTTGTATCGAGTCTTGTATGTTTGTAAATAGATCAGGGCACGTTATACGAGAAAAATGTCAAATATAGGATGAGAGGCAATTTCAAACGAAATTACAAGTTGTAATTCCGCTTGAAATCACCATGTCACGTTCAAACGAAATTACTAATTTCGCTTGAAAGTGATTTTGTTTGAACCATTTCAAGCAGAATTACCATGCCTATATATATCCCTGATTTAGTTTCAGATGTAACTTTTCCGGTCACTGAGTCGAAGTGCTGCCGAAGTGTCTACTCGCTGTAAATCTTTGCCAAATCAATCTAAAGACAGATTAAAGTGTATATCTTGCTGAATTGAACTCAATACGTCTGTTTCCGCCTTTCGTATTGAAAAAAAACTCTTCTGAACGACTCGTTCGGGTCTGAAATCGATCCTACAAGTGGTATCAGAGCTCAGGAGGAAGAGTTCTTACCAATTCAGCTGCGATTTCTGATTTCTACACCTTCTTTTTCAAAATTAACAAATTTTCATGGTTAAAATCGGCTAATTTTCACACATCATGTGCGCAATTGTATTTTAATGAATCCTTGAAAGTTTTGGACCTTAATTCGATCTAAAACTGGTAAAATTTGTAATTTCGCTTGAAAAACAGCTCGAGTATGATGACATCAGCATAAATTCGCTTGAAATTGCACTTGATTTCATTTGAAATCTGATTCCGCTTGAGTGATTCCGCGTGAAATAGCTTAATTCCACTCCAAAGTTTAATTCCGTTTGAGTGGTTTCATACGGAATTAGATAATTCCGCTTCAAGTTGTGATTCCGTTTGAACATTTCACACGAAATTAGTGATTTCGTTTGAAAGAGTGTTAGTTCACACGGAATTAGGTATTTCGTTTGAAAAGGTATTCCGCTCCAAAGGGATTTCGTTTGAAACTGTGATCTCGTTTGAAGAAGTATTCCGTTTGAAAGTGTCTGTTTTGTGAAAATTGTTACCAAAACATGGAAGATGAATTTTATAACGCATTTGCTACTACCCCGACTACTCCGGCTAGTGTTACTCAGAATTTGACCATGGAAAATGAAACGGGCACTATGCAAAAACCGCCTAAGCTCATGAAAATCAAGGAGTATAAAGGATGGGAGGAACGTTTTGAGAATTGGGTACAAGCAAATTATTTGGATGCTTGGGAATGCGTGGAAACAAAATATGTTAGACCGACAAATGATGATGAAGAGGAGATTGCTATTAAAGATCTAGGTTCTGATGATAGAAAGAAATATAAAAATGAAAAGATGATGATTAGTTTGTTACATCAAGCAGTTAAGGAAGATATTTTGGTTTTACTTCAACACAATGGAAGTGCATATTCAATCTAGAGAGCGTTAAAATCAAAGTTTGTTGGAAGTAGAGAAATGATCAAGAACAAAAAGTCACTTTTGAAGAAAGAATTCGATTTATTTCGTGGTTTGAGAACTGAAAGCACCAAACAGATCATTGAAAGATATTGCAATTTGCTAGTTCAAATGAAGAGAGTGAGCATCAATAAAGATAATGAAGAGTTGGTAGAAAAATTGGCTGATGCGTTGCCACATGAAACTTGGGTGTAACATCTGTGCTTGTTATCATTGTGAACAGTTCATTTATCAATATAACAATGTTATTTGATCCCAATGTTTGTTTGGTTGTGTTTTACATTTTTCATGTTTTGACTTTTATTCAATTTCAAACTCTATATCGCTTTCTGGGGAGTTATACGCAAACTGGTGCCTAAACATAATCAGTTTAAATGCGAAAAATACTCCGAAACATCAACATATACTTAACATACCTTAAATAACCTTTACATAACTTAGAAATAAGTTTTGAAGGCTTTGGTATGGCAAAAACAAGTTAATTCGCTTACAGGGACTAAACTTAACAAACTGCGAAAGTATGCCAATTTGAACTGTAACGAACATTCCGGAACATGACCATAAGTTAAACACACCTTAAATATCCTTTATATAGCTTAGAAATAGGCTTTGAGGGGTTCGGTGTGCTAAAATAAACTTTTGGGTCATTCAGGGACTAAAAGCGTCAAAAAGTGCATAAGTTTGCACTTTCGCACATAACTTACGTTCTGAATACCTCCGGACATCCAAAAATTTATGTAAGCACTAAAATATTTTATTTTAGTGTTTGGCATAAGAAAAATCCATTCGTCACGCATTTTGGATCGTTTTTCGCGCTTGTGCGCATTCCGTCGTAATTTAGCGAACATCGCGTTCGTACGACCAAACGAACCAACATCCGACATATTTTTGAGCATGTTTCATGTCCACAATGTTTAGACATCATGTTAGGGCCTTAAAGTCGGCTTAACGGGCCTTAAACATGTCGAAAATGGCTTAAACACATAACAGGGACTGAAACTGCAACTTTTGAAACCTGTTTCTGATCTGTGCAGCCCAGGCGGGCCGCGTAAGATTCAGTTGTCACTTACGCGGGCCGCGAGGCCCTCCCAAACCAGATTCAATGTTTTAAACAGCCTGTTAACAGCCTTTCAAACACCCCAAAGGCCAATGCCACATGTCAAACTCTTATGGTGGGGGCAAAATGAGTTACCATAACATTCCGACACGTGTACGGGTGAGATCAAAGCACGTTATTCGATAAACGATCCTAACGGTTATCCATTTCCTATAAATACCCACGTCAACTTCACTCATTCCTCACAAATCTGATCAAAAGTGCTCTAAGTTGAAGCAAATCACTTCATACCTGAGCTACTCGATCAAGATTTACTAGCGGGGACCCTTTGTAAGTGTTCCTTCGTTCTTTTATCGCTTTTCTAGTCCGAAAGTCGAACTATGTTTGACTTTCTGCATTGACCAGTTTATGGTCGATGCAAAGTTCGTTTGAACTTCATAACGTGAGCGTGATCACGATAGTTATAGTCCCTAGTGACTATACGTACTGATTACCACGTTATCAAGGCTCAGTGACGAGTCGTAGTTTCGGCCAAAATGCGCATTCATGCGTATTTTGTAACCAAACTACTTATAGGTATCAAAACCGTTTGTTTTGATACCAAACCTATTTTCTAAACTTAGTTAAGCATGTTTTAACATGCTTAGCTCCTCACTTTTAGTTTAGTGCTTATATAGGGTCGTAAGGTAAGCGATCTAAATAATCGTTTATACTTTCGAACCCGACCCGTTTGGTCGATCATTAGGATCCGACCAAGCACATTAGGTGACCATAGTATATAGGGAATAACCTTCCGAGGTTATACCTTATGGTCGCTTCGTTTAAGTAGTTGTATGATAGGTAGTTTATATGCCTTAGGTAAATTACCAAAATGCCCTTTTTAATGCCAAAATTCATTTTAAGCCTATGTAACCTAAATTTTGGTATCTAAACTGAATTAGTAACAATATTAGGCATGTTAAGGCATATTTTACTTATCATAGGACTAGTTAGGCTTTCTGAACGCGTTTTACGCGAACAACGCGTTAAAGTAGCATAAGCTACCTAAACGGGTCGTAATGGGTCGTAAGCACTTAGGTTAGGTTTCATTTAGTATGTAGGCTTTGTTAAAACATATGACACGAGTCTCTATACTCGTTTGGTTTACGAACCCTCATTCTATCTAAATCCTCCGATATAGGTCCGGTTTATTAACATAGTTACCTATATTAGGTGCCGTTTGATTCCGAGATCTCTAGCATTGCTTGGTGGTTATCTTAGGACTTCTGAACAATCTCAAGTGAGTACATAGACCCCTCTTTTACCATTTTCAAACTGTTTTGGGGTGAAACACATGTGCCTACTTATTAATTTCATGCTTTCCATGTTTTCACATCATATACCTACTATGTTCGTTAGTACATTATAGTACATGATTTAATTACATTTCATGCTATGTATGCCCATTGTGTGCGTACTTAGTACATCGCTTTACATTACATTTCATGCTATGTATGTCCATTGTGTGCATACTTAGTACATTACTTTACATTTCTGCTATGTATGTTGACTGATAGCATGCTAGCACATTGATTTACATGACTTTTCTGCTTTGTATGTTAACTTAGCATACTTAGTACATTGTTTTCATATGACATGTATACAATTGCTATAACATTTGGTTTGCACAAACGAGACTTATATACGTTCATTAACATTAGCTACGCCGCTCGGTAGTAAGTACTAGTACCATAGGACTTGACAAATCCCATTCCTGACATCTCGGGTTTGTTTGGATGTAAGGAATGACTGAATCCGAAAACATTTCTTTTGATAACCTTGACTGAAAGGGTTATCCGACTGTCTCAAGGCTTGAATGTATGCGTTAACTTACCACATAAATGTTTGTATCAATGTAACATGCATTCACTTTGCAAAACATAACTTTTTGATATATTCAAAATACTTTGTTTTGTACATTTCTACATTTGGATTATGTGACAATACTTTACTTACAATACATAACATTTTTTACACATTACTTGACTACTTTTGGACTTCTTAACATTTGACATGGTTTATACAAGGACTCTTTGACAATTGGTTTAAACATAGACTTATTACATTGGTGGTTTGTTTAAGTGACTTAAGTAACGAGATGTGAGTAATATGATACAAGCATGGTGGATACGCCGCTGGTACTTCCTATATATAAGTGTTTGTATTATATTATATATCATAGCGTTATTTAAATCATTCAATTTGGACTTATACATTTTACACAAGTAACACGATTTTCACAAGACTTTGGTTTACAAACAATTTACTTTATACAACTCATTTTACTTGGTTATACATTTAACCATACATTATACTTTTATTTATACATATCATTTGATCTTATCGCTTTTTAAATGACTTACAAAACAAAACAATTTACAAGGTTCATGACTGACTTTTACTAAACAACTTTTTCTTAAACTTAAGTCATGAATCCTATTTTCACAAAACCTATGTATCTCACAGGCATTTTTATGCTGACGTACCTATTTTCACATGTGTTTTCAGGAGCTTTTGCATAGGATGATGATCGTGACACTAGGGCGGACCTGTGCCTTAGAGACTAAAAATAAAGATAGAACTAGTTTAATTATGTTCTGAACTCTTTATTTCCTGTTTGAGACAATGTAACACTCTTGTTTGATAAATAAATTATAACTTTGTATGCCATAGTTGTGAAACAATTAATTCTGTTACAACACTCCCCGACGTTTCCGCCACGTTTTGTATGTTCTACGTGGTCGGGGTGTGACAGAAGAGTTGGTATCAAAGCCAATGGTTATAGGGAATTAGGTTATTAGTAATGCTTTGACCTAGACTATAACCTTTCTAGGACCCTAACACAAGTTATCTTGTGTTTAGATCTTAAAACATGCACATCACCTATCCTTAGGTGATTATCAAAACAAAAACCAAATTTTCCGAAACGATTTTTGAAAAACAATCTTCTGTTTTTGAATAATTTATTACAAGGTTTTGAACCCTCTATTGTAAGGTTTTGAACCCTCTGTTATAAGTTTTTGAACCCCTTTGAGTTTTCAAAATCTCGTCAAGGTTTTGGGTTTTAAATAATGTGAACACGTGCAAACTGGAAGGGTGAATGCCTGTACCCTGGGTTTTCTGTCTAAGGCTAGAGTGTTCGTATAAATCCACGTAATCGGACCAGTCACTCTTACCTGGGAACTCTTGGGGTGAGTGTTCACTTATAGGCGAGCATGTCTTCGCGATACATTATTTTTGACCCATTTACTTTGATTAGTCACTGTGTGTCGTTTGTTTGCTTTGTGATGCGAACAAATGACCACCATCTTTGCTGTTGTCAATTTTTGTTTCATCTCATTCTTTTCATCCAATCATCTCACTCGTTTCCTTTCATGTTTCCTCTTTTAGAATGCCTCCTTGACGCGAAAGCCAGATAGCGACTGTCGAACTGGCAGAAATCATTGCGCAGCAAATGGCTACTCAATTCCCAAACCTCTTTGCTCAATGGAACCAAGCCAACAACAACAACAATGCTCCATGCAAATTCAAGGATTTTAACTCGGCTAAACCACTCAAGTTTAGTGGTTCTAAGGGAGCGACTGGGCTTCTTCAATGGTTCGAGAGCATTGAGAATACTTTCCGCCACGTGCAGTGTCCTGACAATCGCAAGGTCGAGTTTTCTTCGAGTGTGTTTCAGAAGAGGGCTCTCACATGGTGGAACGGGGTTATGAGAGACCGTGGTGCAGAAGTTGCTCTAGCACAAACTTGGGCTGAACTTAGGGCCCTTATGATGAGGGAGTTCTGTCCTCGTCATGAACAGCGAGCTTTGGAGAAAGAGTTTAATGACTTGAAACAAGACAGTGGCGAGCACAGGGCGTATACTGACAGGTTTGAGGAGTTGAGTCTGCTTTGCCCAACAATGGTTACCCCACTCGACAAGGCTATCGAAAGATACATCGACGGCCTACCTGACTCAGTGCAAGACATCATTACTGGTAGTAACCCTGCCACATTCCGTCAGGCGATCGAGTTAGCAGCGACATTGACTGAGTCGTAGGTTCGAAAGGGAAAGCTGCATAAAAAGGGTGACAAGGGTAAGAAGCAGGCGTCTGACAAGGGGGATAGCAAGAAAGGTCAAAACAAGAATGGAAAGAATTCTGGTTCCTCAAAGGGTTCTAGGAAGCGAAAGGCTTCCCAAAACTATGCCGTTACTGCACAGGCCCAAGCTGCACCAAATCAGCATGCGCAACCACTAGCCAAAAAGCCATATCTTGGCACTGCGCCTTTGTGCAACAGGTGTAACGACCATCACCTACCACATCTCCAATGTCGTCATTGCACTAACTGCGGAAGAATTGGTCATCTTGCTGCCACTTGCCGCATTCCTTCTAATCAGAACCAGGCAGTTCAGAACCAAGCCCAACAAGTTGCTCAGCCTCTTGCTCAGCAACAAGGTCAAGCTGCACGACCTCATTTTCCTCCTGGTTCGTGCTACAATTTTGGGGATCTGACCCACTACAGAAACCGGTGCCCAAGGCTATCCAACCAGAATCAGAATCCAAATCAGAATCAGGCTCAGGCTCGAGGTCGAGTCTTCAACATGAATGCACAAGAGGCACAAGCAGACAATGAAGTGGTGAACGGTACGTTCTTTATTAATAATCAACCTGCATCTGTTCTTTTTGATTCGGGTGCCGATAAGAGTTTTGTGTCATTATCTTTTGAGCCATTGCTTCGCGTGTCTAGAACGAAACTAGGTAAACCTTTGACAGTAGAGGTTGCTAGTGGTGAACCCATTGTTCTTGATTCTATTCTTCGCAACTGCCAGTTGAACCTTAACGACCATCTTTTTCCTATTGACCTCACGCCTATGCAACTTGGAAGCTTTGACGTTATTGTGGGTATGGATTGGTTAGCCAAGCATCGCGTAGAGGTAGTTTGTTTTGAGAAGATTGTTCGTGTGCCACTTTCAACAGGAGAGATCTTACAGGTGCATTGTTAGGATCTGAGGCTCTTATGATTATGTTTGTTTGTGAGATTTGAACAATTTGTGAATATGAAAACATGTAAAGTGCAGCGGAAATGAATAACAAACTTTGTAAACACAATCAAAGGAGAATATAGTTTAATAAACAATTGCTTTTCATAGAGTCGAAAGATTACATCAAAAGCAAAAGGTTACAATGCAAGCTTACAGACTAAACTCCCCCTCAGCCTGATACTTCAGAGTTGGTTGCACAAGATGAAAGGATTGGATTGAGGAGAAAAACTCACTCAAAACGATCAAATGTAACAGTACAGAGTACTATCATATTTATAGGCAAACCAAACCACTGATGTACCTCAGCTGACGTCACCATGATAGTGACATCTAACAGCCTAACAACCTATAAACACTGGTCTATACAAAACTACTGATGTCTAACAACTGATTGATAATTAAATACAAAACAAGTCTAACACTGTTCACGTTCCACTGTTGTAGCCTAAGCACTGATTACTTGAACATCAGTGCTTTCTTCAAAAGGTGATCAGTCTTTGAATAAGCGGTGCTTGGGTCTTCAGCAGTACTTAAGAGACAGCAGTAGATAGAGCTCAGTGTTTGCCTATAGCAGTCTTTAGTTGTTTCATCAGTGTTTGGTTCATCAGTTGTTCTTCAGAGCAGTACTTAGAGTGTATCAGCAGATAGATAACCACTGTCAAGGGGAGAGCTTAGTGTAAACGTCTGCTTATTGTGAATCCACTGTTTGAACCGGTTTTGGCTTTACATTATCTGTTCCTCTGGTAGGGTTCAATCCCAACATGCATGGTGAGAAACCTACCGGTGGTCTCAAACTCATGTCTTGTTTTAAAGCTCGGAAGTATCTGTGAAAGAACTATGTGGCCTTTTTGGCACATGTCACAGCAGATAAAGGCAAAGGTAAGTCTATTCAAGATATTCATGTTGTTCGGGATTATTCTGAAGTATTTCCTGAAGAGTTACCTGGTCTACCCCTAGCACGCCAAGTCAAGTTCCGTATTGATCTCGTACCTGGTGCAAATCCCATTGCCAGATCTCCATATCGTCTTGCACCGTCTAAGATGCAAGAGTTGGCTAAGCAGCTTCAGGAGCTCTCTGACAAAGGTTTTATCCGTCCTAGCTTTTCACCTTGGGGTGCTCCCGTTCTTTTTGTCAAGAAGAAGGATGGATCATTTGTTCACGCTTCTTTGAAGTGCCTGATACAGTTATCTTCATTTTCTTCAGCCTTTCATAGGCTTCATCAGTCTGCTGTTTTGACCTATTTGATATGGCAATTGCAGTGTCCACCTTTGCATCTACCAGCTCCTGTTTCTTTTTCTTGTACTCCGCTGTTTGGTCATTGATGAACTTTTTGTATTTACTCCAATTGGGAGCATTTTTCTTCTTTTTAGGATCATTCTTGAGTCTATCAATCCTGTCAGCTTCATGCTTTAAAAGCACTATTGGCCATTCTTCAAATTGGTTTTCTTCAGCAGGATAAAATTTTTCTTGCATTATATAAGCAAGAAGTTTTCTTCTCATCTCTTTTCTTTGTTCTGCCTTTTCTTTGCCCAGCTCATGTGCAAAATCTTTTATTAGATTGACTTTAGTGACCAGAAATTCCAATCTTTCAGCAATGGCTTCAGCATTTTGACCTTTACACTCAACTTTTGCTATTATCTTAGCCTGTCTTGTTTTGAGCTGAAGATACTCATCCATATCCTCTGGAATCATGAAGCCAACGAGTGAAGGAAATCTTCTGTTTGAAGAATCATCATCAGTGTAAAACTGCCTCATCTCATTTTTTATGGCTTCAAGTTCCAACGGATATTTTGCAGCAGTGGGATCATATTGGTCCTCATCTGGCTGGGTAAGTTTTCTTTTTCTGGTGTAGAGCTTAGCTGGTTGTGATATGAGACTGGTGATTACAGTGGTGGATTTCTGACTAACAGTGGTTGAAACAACTGGTGTTTCAACTGCTATTGTCATTACAACTGCTGATATGTCAGCAGAAGTCTTCTGCTTTTGAGCAGGGGATGGAGGTGGAGTAGTTTTTGATGGTGGTGATGGTGGTGGTGAATCATCAGATACGAAAACCCTTCTCCTTTTTATTGTAGGAGAGGCTGATGATGTTATTGATGGATCAGGGGTTTGAATATGAGTGGCAGTGGTTTGTGGTTGTGATTGACTGACAGTGGTTGAAACAACTGGTGTTTCAATCACTGTTGTCATTACAGCAGATGTTGTAACATCTGCTGTCTTCTGCTTTATGGCAGGAAGCAGTGATGGTGATGTGATTGTAGATGCTGATGGTGGTGGAACACTGGTTGTTATGGTGTGTGATAGAGTGGTGTGTGTTAAAGATGTGTGTGTTGATGAAATGGCAGCTGTTTGGCTACTGACATCAGTTTTTGTAACTACTGCTGTATCAGCTGTTTGGCTAACAGGTTTTGATACCTGTTTTTCTTTTTCTTTTTCAGGCTCAATATAAAGACCATGTTCTATTCCCATCTTATTCATTTGTCTCAACAGTTTGATATTCTCCCCCTTTTTGGCATTATCTGAAAGGGGGTTAACAAGGAATGATATGGAAGAAGGAACTTTGCCAGAGGCGCTTTGAATGCTAGCCTTTATAGCCTTGATATCTGCTTGAGTGTCTTTAAACCTTGATTCCACCATGTTGGTCAGCATTTGTACATGAATAGCATGCTTTTGATCAGCCATATGTTGCTGTTTTTCAAGCATGGGTTGAAAAATATTCCAGAGGTCATTTGTAGCAAATGTATGTTGTGCAGGTGCTTGAGCAGGAACAGCAGTGGCTTGTGCTTTTTGAGCTTTTAAAATCTCTTGCACCATATCTTTAATTTCAGCAACTGAATCTTCAAGTTTTTCAACCCTGTTCGTCAATTCCTGATATTTTAAATCATCACCCAAATTAGTTGGATCATCTGATTTCCCTCCTGAAGAGGTTGTACCAATGTGTGACTTAGGAACAGTGTTCCAGAAATCATCCATTGATGCCCCTTGTTCTTGGTACTGGGGACTTCTTTCTTCAGCACTCGATAAACCTTTGATGGTACCAGTGGTTAGATCCAACTCACTGGTGGTTACCGAAGTTGCTATGGAAGAAATTGCCTTCAAGGGAGTGTTACTAATGAAACAACTGTCCAACTGAAGAACTGTTGATCCATCAGTTGTAGTTGCTGCTCCACTTGAACTACTGGCAAGAGTTACTTGTAACTCCTGCAGTGTAACCTCCTCAACTGTTGTTGGGATAGCAGAGGTATAAGCATCAGACCCAGTTACTTGTGGGGGTATACTCTCAGTGATAGGTGATAGAGAGGAACTGGTTTGTGTCGGTGCAATATCAACCGCATGCAACATGGGTATTATTGATTGTGGCATTATGATTGGTGAGGGTATGGGTGTTGAAAGAAACATGTCCTTGGGATCAGGACTGTGGAAGATAGATCCGAGTGTGTCCAGAGCTTCATAATTTGGTGTCCCTGTGATTACAACCTGATCCTTTTGTGAGGATGCAGGAGGAGTTTTAGGCATAGGTTGAGATCTTTCTTCCAACTGTTGTGAGGAAGTAGCAGCAGTGGTTTGTGGTGACTTTTGTGTTGTCACAGGCAGTTGCTCTGGGATCTCATCTTCCATAGTTGCCTTTGTTTTGGGTTTGGTGGGTTATCTGGATGTTTTTCTTTTGGTCTTTTTGGTAATGTCAGGTGTGGGTTTCAAAGCAGTGGTTGTGCTGCTCTGATCACCTGGAGCAGTGGGCTCAGCAGAAGTTGCCTGAGGATCAGTGGCAGTTTTTAAAGTCTGCTCAGGCACCTTTGCTTTTAATTTTATCGGTGCCATCATTCTTGAAAATGTTTCAATTGTTAAACTTTTTATTTGAAAATGGGTACCTTGTTTAAGCAAATCTTCAGTTTCTTTTTCAAATTTTTGTTTGAAATAATAGCATAAAAATCTTGGAACCAGCAAAAATGCTTTACTTTCAACGTTTTTCACCATGTCATTGAAAATCTCCTGGGAATAATTGTAGTTTTTATTATTCAAAATAGCGTAACCCAGGCATTGAATTTTTAATGGTATTTCGTTGAATGCTGTTGTTTTATTAGAAACACAACTTAAAAGTGTGTGAAACAAAAATCTGGGTGCAGATGGGAAATAACCCTTTTGTAGGGTATCTACCTTTGATTGTTCTGCATAACCCCTTTTCAGAAAATCAGTTTTTAACTCGTTTTTGTCAAAAGAAGTTTTACCATTCTGATCATCGAGTTTGAAAACTTCTGATATTAACTGCGGTGTGATTTTGATCGCCTTACCCTGTATCAAAGAGTTAATGGCTACGACTTTATCGTCTTGTTTTTCAAGCGTCGCCTTTTTCCAAAACTCGTTCTGGGTTTGTAGATAGATGGGAGAATCTGCCGTTAACAAAGTTTTGTACTTTGATGCAGATAATGTATCAATGATGGAGTCGAAGGTGTGATTATCAGTAGGTTTTGTGAGTAAACCCAGATAATTATGAGGAGATTTGTATGGTATCTCGTTGGATTCTTCGATCGTTTGAACGACCTCTTTTGAAGATGATGTTGATTTTGGTTGTGATTTTGATTTTGATTTTGTCATTTTTGCGGAGAAGAGCGAAGAATGATTTTGAAGATTTTGAGAAGAAGGGTTGGAAACTGCTTTGAGAAGAGAATTTTGGAATTCAATTCGACAGTGTAAAACCCTGTTTGGGGTTTAGGGCAGGGTTTTATTTAAAAAAAATGATCGCTGATATGGCAGCGGTTATTATGATCTGAAGGCTAAAACCTGACCACGTGTCGAACACTGATGAAATGGATGAAGGATGAAGAACAGTTGTTTTAAGGGCCACTGACGTATCAAGCATCAGTGGTTACAACGGTAAAAATTGTGGACAGTGGATGATTTTTACTATCAGTGGATAGCATATCAGTGGATAGGACACTAATGGTGAATATCAGTGCTTGTCAAAATAATGAAGGATCAGTGGCTAACTTTCAGCAGTGGTCAGTATTTAGAGATCAGACGTTGGAACAAAACAGTGGTTAGGGTAAAAGGTACAGATTTGAAGGATAAATATTCCAGCAACAGTTTTGAGAATTTTCATTCAAGGTTTTGCCACATGTCAATTTTGAAGAACAGTGGTTTAGTACCCCAGATGATGAGAACTTGTTACTAAGGCACCTCATTTTCGTTTAATATTCAATTAAAACATGAGTGCCCCAGTAATTTAAGTACAGTTTGGCAATCAACTTTTGATAAATGTTAAAAAAAAAACAACCCTGAGTAAGATATGATCTTAGACATATGAGCCATTTCCTTCTGACCTATTCATGAGGACAATAATACCAACAAAAATACGGTACTATATCCTGACAGGAACTGAAACTATTGCCAACAAAAACAAGCAAGAGTTCAAAATATATTATTCCAAAAAAAAAAATGAATAATATATCCTGGTTAAACGAGAAAATCCTTTATATATATAAAAATTAAAGGATTTTCTGAGAACAACATCAAAAAGGATCTGGTAACTTTTCAATAAAATAATTAATCATATCATTCTCAAGTTTATGACAATGGTCAGTGGTTTGACAGCAGTGGTAGGAAATTTTGAAAACATTTTGACCACTGTTTGGTACCATTTTCTTGTCAGTTGAATACAAACATGAGGACACATGGACACATGAGTTTTGAAGATTTGTCTAGTCCTCCTGTAAGCTCAATCACTGAGAATACTATTGTCACCTGAACTTTTCAATGAGCACAAACAGTTGCTTAATGACCATTATTACCCCAAACTTTAACTCATAAGTGTTTTATGTTTATACTCTTTTCTTTTGACTTCAAAAGTTTTGAGACAAACACACTTCAGAGCTTTTTGTGAATTTTCTTAATGTATTTTTAACATATTTGATTTTGTCCTTTTGAGGAACTCAACCTGTTTTCAACACAAAAGATCTGAATGACTAAAGTTTTAACTTCCCTCTTTTTAAATTACCAAAAACACTAATGTTTTGTGAACATAGGTTTTTGTTAATCTGAGGTTCATACTTTAGCATTTTAATAAGGTGACATCACAATTTTCGTAACAGCAATTGAAATCAATCTAGAAAATAAGAAATAATCTCATAGTTTAACATATATTGTTTTCAGATCTAGAAACCATGAGTGTCTTGTGCATGAATTCACTTGTTGTGTGAAATTTGTGTGTCATATGACATCTTGGTTGATGTACAGAGTTTTTGAATAGCCATTTTGATCATGATTTACTCGTTACTCTGTTTTTCTACTGAATACAACCAACCTTAGTATCAATGAATTTTGAGCCGAACTTTTATGTCAAATTGATTGTTAGATCGAATTTGTCTGTCCAGGCTCTGATACCAATTGTTAGGATCTGAGGCTCTTATGATTATGTTTGTTTGTGAGATTTGAACAATTTGTGAATATGAAAACATGTAAAGTGCAGCGGAAATGAATAACAAACTTTGTAAACACAATCAAAGGAGAATATAGTTTAATAAACAATTGCTTTTCATAGAGTCGAAAGATTACATCAAAAGCAAAAGGTTACAATGCAAGCTTACAGACTAAACTCCCCCTCAGCCTGATACTTCAGAGTTGGTTGCACAAGATGAAAGGATTGGATTGAGGAGAAAAACTCACTCAAAACGATCAAATGTAACAGTACAGAGTACTGTCATATTTATAGGCAAACCAAACCACTGATGTACCTCAGCTGACGTCACCATGATAGTGACATCTAACAGCCTAGCAACCTATAAACACTGGTCTATACAAAACTACTGATGTCTAACAACTGATTGATAATTACATACAAAACAAGTCTAACACTATTCACGTTCCACTGTTGTAGCCTAAGCACTGATTACTTGAACATCAGTGCTTTCTTCAAAAGGTGACCAGTCTTTGAATAAGCAGTGCTTGGGTCTTCAGTAGTACTTAAGAGACAGCAGTAGATAGAGCTCAGTATTTTCCTATAACAGTCTTTAGTTGTTTCATCAGTGTTTGGTTCATCAGTTGTTCTTCAGAGCAGTACTTAGAGTGTATCAGCAGATAGATAACCACTGTCAAGGGGAGAGCTTAGTGTAAACGTCTGCTTATTTGAAACCACTGTTTGAACCGGTTTTGGCTTTACATTATCTGTTCCTCTGGTAGGGTTCAATCCCAACATGCATGGTGAGAAACCTACCGGTGGTCTCAAACTCATGTCTTGTTTTAAAGCTCGGAAGTATCTGCGAAAGAACTATGTGGCCTTTTTGGCACATGTCACAGCAGATAAAGGCAAAGGTAAGTCTATTCAAGATATTCCTATTGTTCGGGATTATTCTGAAGTATTTCCTGAAGAGTTACCTGGTCTACCCCCAGCACGCCAAGTCAAGTTCTGTATTGATCTCGTACCTGGTGCAAATCCCATTGCCAGATCTCCATATCGTCTTGCACCGTCTAAGATGCAAGAGTTGGCTAAGCAGCTTCAGGAGCTCTCTGACAAAGGTTTTATCCGTCCTAGCTTTTCACCTTGGGGTGCTCCCGTTCTTTTTGTCAAGAAGAAGGATGGATCTTTTAGGATGTGTATCGATTATCGTGAGCTTAACAAGCTTACCATCAAGAATCTGATGGGTTTTGTACATGTTTATCAAAGCTAATTTTATCCGAATAAAATTAAAACGCAGCGGAATAAGGATTTAAAACATGTTACTTTACAAGATTTAAAACTCTTTTAAATGCAAAATCCCAAAGTCGGATCCATATATGACATACATGCTATCAAAATACAACCATAGGGTCTTTGAGAGTTCAACCTTTCTTTGGAGCAAGGAGATGGAAGATGATGATGAATCTTGAATGGTAGCTTCCAAACAAGAAAGCCTCAAGCTAGTATACCCGAAAGCTCCAACAAACACCTTGAGATTGCTAGGATTTCTACACTTGAAACTCACAAAAAATCCCTCTAATAATCAGCTCTTGGCCGAAATTTTAGAGAGTTTTTGAGTTCTTGCAACTTGAAAAAAACTTGTAGTAACTCATGAGAGAAGGTGTCATCTTTTTATTTATTAATGATGAGAGAAGTTCACCTCCCAATTCACCCAATCAAGAGGGAGCCTTCTTGGAAGATTGCATGTAATTTTATTGGTGAAAACCACCTTGGAACCACCCAAAGTGGACGGCCCACATGGGGTTTTCCCACCCAAAATTTTTCAAATTTTATTAAATCAAGTCTTGTATTTTAATTTTATAACTTTTATAAAATTAGACATCCCATGTTTACAAGACTTATGCAATCTTTTAAAATTGTTATTTAACCCATTAAATAACAAAAATAAATTATTCTCTCAAAATAAATTATCCATATAATTTATTAGTTTGTCAAGTGCAATTATTTAGAAAACCAATTTCTAAATATTCTAAGTGTTAATATTTATTTGTTTGATCATATCATAAATAAATATTGTAGGTGTTTGTCTAGCTTGTTATTGGGTATGACCCGACTTGGATCATAACGTACTAGCCACATCAATTTAATATGTGTCTTGGGCATACAGAGTCCAACAGAATCGATATCCCTTACCTCGCATTGATGATCTCTTTGATCAGTTACAGGACGCTTCTTATTTTTCAAAGATCGATCTACGATCTGGATATCATCAACTTCGTGTGCATGAAGAAGATATTCCCAAGACAGCGTTCCTCACTCGTTATGGGCATTACGAGTTCACAGTCATGCCATTCGGTTTGACTAATGCTCCTGCTTTTTTCATGGACTTAATGAATAGGGTCTGCAAGCCTTATTTGGATCAGTTCGTCATTGTTTTCATTGACGACATCTTGATTTATTCTAAGACGCGAGCTGATCACGAGCAACATCTTCGTCTTACTCTGGAACTCCTAAAGAAAGAGCAACTTTTCGCCAAATTCTCCAAGTGCAAATTTTGGCTTAAAGAAGTTCAATTTTTGGGACATATTGTCAACGAACAAGGTATTCATGTAGATCCCTCCAAGATCAGTGCGATTAAGGATTGGGATACGCCTACTACTCCTACTGAGGTTCGTTCTTTTCTTGGACTTGCGGGTTATTACCGCCGCTTCATTGAAAACTTCTCAAAGATTGCAGTTCCTCTAACTGCTCTAACTCAGAAGAACAAGCCCTTTGATTGGGGATTCAAACAAGAGGAAGCTTTTCAAAACTTGAAGTAGAAACTTTGCGACGCACCTGTTCTGAGTTTGCCTGAGGGCAATGATGATTTCGTCGTTTATTGCGATGCGTCTAAATTGGGTCTTGGTTGTGTTCTGATGCAAAGGAACAAAGTCATAGCATATGCATCGAGGCAGTTGCAGATACATGAGAAAAACTACACCACTCATGATCTTGAGTTGGGTGCAGTTGTCTTCGCTCTTAAGATCTGGAGACACTATTTGTACGGTACAAAATGTGTGGTTTTCACGGACCACAAAAGTCTTCAGCATATCTTCAACCAGAAAGAACTCAACATGAGGCAACGACGTTGGGTCGAGCTTTTAAACGACTATGACTGCGAAATTCGCTACCATCCTGGTAAGGCGAATGTCGTAGCTGATGCATTGAGTCGTAAGGAACGTACTAAGCTTCATTGTGTTCGTGTTCAATCTGTTATTCAAGTTTGGAAATGGGAAAACATTACTATGGATCTTGTTACCAAACTTCCACGCACAAAGAAAGGTCATGATGCCATCTGGGTAGTCGTTGATCGTCTTACTAAGTCAGCGCATTTCTTGCCAATCCGTGAGGATTTTTCTTCTGACAAACTTGCTAAAATTTATGTGGATGAAATTGTAGCTCGACATGGTGTTCCTTTGAACATCATTTCTGACAGAGATGCTCGTTTCACTTCTCATTTTTGGAGAACCATGCAATCTGCTATGGGGACCCAACTTAATCTGAGCACAGCTTATCATCCGCAAATGGATGGTCAATCTGAAAGAACAATCCAGACTCTGGAGGATATGCTTAGAGCTTGTGTGATCGACTTTGGTGGTAGTTGGGATTCACATCTTCCGTTAATTGAATTCTCCTACAACAACAGTTATCACACCAGCATCAAAATGGCTCCTTTCGAAGCTCTCTATGGTCGAAAATGTCGTTCACCAGTCTGCTGGAATGAGATCGGCGAGGCTCAGCTTACTGGACCTGCCCTCATTTTAGAGACAGCTGACAAGATTAAGAAAGTTCGTGATAACCTTCAGACAGCTAGAAGCCGTCAAAAGAGTTACGCGGACCCAAAACGCAAGCCCTTGGAATTTCAAGTCGGTGATCGAGTATTACTTAAAGTCTCACCTTGGAAAGGTGGGATCATATTTGGAAAGAAAGGAAAACTTGCACCTAGATACGTTGGACCATTCAAGATCGTCGAAAGAATCGGTAAGGTAGCCTACAGACTTGAGTTACCTCCTGAACTTGGAAATGTTCATCCAACCTTTCATGTGTCCAATCGCAAGAGGTGCTTAGCTGATGAGAACCTCCACATACCGCTTGACGAAATTCGTGTTGACAAAACACTGAAATTTGTTGAGAAGCCAGTGGAAATCATGGAACGTGAAGTCAAGTGGCTTAAATGCAAGCGCATTCCTTTGGTCAAGGTTCGCTGGGAATCTAAACATGGACCCGAGTTTACTTGGGAACGCGAAGATCAAATGAAGGCGAAATATCCGCATCTTTTCCCACGAGTTTCCTCTAAATAAATTTCAGGACGAAATTTCCACAAGTAGGGGAGACTGTAACATCTGTGCTTGTTATCATTGTGAACAGTTTAGTTATCAATAAAACAATGTTATTTGATCCCAATGTTTGTTTGGTTGTGTTTTACATTTTTCATGTTTTGACTTTTATTCAATTTCAAACTCTATATCGCTTTCTGGGGAGTTATACGCAAAATGGTGCGTAAACATAATCAGTTTAAATGCGAAAAATACTCCGGAACATCAACATATACTTAACATACCTTAAAAAACCTTTACATAACTTAGAAATAAGTTTTGAAGGCTTTGGTATGCCAAAAACAAGTTAATTCGCTTACAGGGACTAAACTTGACAAACTGCGAAAGTATGCCAATTTGAACTGTAACGAACATTCCGGAACATGACCATAAGTTAAAAACACATTAAATATCCTATATATAGCTTAGAAATAGGCTTTGAGGGGTTCGGTGTGCTAAAATAAACTTTTGGGTCATTCAGGGACTAAAAGCGTCAAAAAGTGCATAAGTTTGCACTTTCGCACATAACTTACGTTCTGAATACCTCCGGACATCCAAAATTTATGTAAGCACTAAAATATTTTATTTTAGTGTTTGGCATAAGAAAAATCCATTCGTCACGCATTTTGGATCGTTTTTCGCGCTTGTGCGCATTCCGTCGTAATTAAGCGAACATCGCGTTCGTACGACCAAACGAACCAACATCCGACATATTTTTGAGCATGTTTCAAGTCCACAATGTTTAGACATCATGTTAGGGCCTTAAAGTCGGCTTAACGGGCCTTAAACATGTCGAAAATGGCTTAAACACATAACAGGGACTGAAACTGCAACTTTTGAAACCTGTTTCTGATCTGTGCAGCCCAGGCGGGCCGCGTAAGATTCAGTTGTCACTTACGCGGGCTGCGAGGCCCTCCCAGACCAGATTCAATGTTTTAAACAGCCTGTTAACAGCCTTTCAAACACCCCAAAGGCCAATGGCACATGTCAAACTCTTGTGGTGGGGGTAAAATGAGTTACCATAACATTCCGACATGTGTACGGGTGAGATCAAAGCACGTTATTCGATAAACGATCCTAACGGTTATCCATTTCCTATAAATACCCACCGCAACTTCACTCATTCCTCACAAATCTGATCAAAAGTGCTCTAAGTTGAAGCAAATCACTTCATACCTGAGCTACTCGATCAAGATTTACTAGCGGGGACCCTTTGTAAGTGTTCCTTCGTTCTTTTATCGCTTTTCTAGTCCGAAAGTCGAACTATGTTTGACTTTCTGCATTGACCAGTTTATGGTCGATGCGAAGTTCGTTTGAACTACATAACGTGAGCTTGATCACGATGGTTATATAGTCCCTAGTGACTATACCTACTGATTACCACGTTATCAAGGCTCAGTGACGAGTCGTAGTTTCGGCCAAAATGCGCATTCATGCGTATTTTGTAACCAAACTACTTATAGGTATCAAAACCGTTTGTTTTGATACCAAACCTGTTTTCTAAACTTAGTTAAGCATGTTTTAACATGCTTAGCTCGTCACTTTTAGTTTAGTGCTTATATAGGGTCGTAAGGTAAGCGATCTAAACGATCGCTTATACTTTCGAACCCGACCCGTTTGGTCAATCATTAGGATCCGACTAAGCACATTAGGTGACCATAGTATATAGGGAATAACCTTCCGAGGTTATACCTTATGGTCGCTTCGTTTAAGTAGTTGTATGATAGGTAGTTTATATGCCTTAGGTAAATTACCAAAATGCCCTTTTTAACGCCAAAATTCATTTTAAACCTATGTAACCTAACTTTTGGTATCTAGTAACAATATTAGGCATGTTAAGGCATATTTTACTAATCATAAGACTAGTTAGGCTTTCCGAACGCGTTTTACGCGAACGACGCGTTAAAGTAGCATAAGCTACCTAAACGGGTCGTAATGGGTCGTAAGCACTTAGGTTAGGTTTCATTTAGTATGTAGGCTTTGTTAAACCATATGACATGAGTCTCTATACTCGTTTGGTTTACGAACCCTCATTCTATCTAAATCCTCCGATATAGGTCCGGTTTATTAACATAGTTACCTATATTAGGTGCCGTTTGATTCCGAGATCTCTAGCATTGCTTGGTGGTTATCTTAGGACTTCTGAGCAATCTCAAGTGAGTACATAGACCCCTCTTTTACCGTTTTCAAACTGTTTTGGGGTGAAACACATGTGCCTACTTATTACTTTCATGCTTTCCATGTTTTCACATCATATACCTACTATGTTCGTTAGTACATTATAGTACATGATTTAATTACATTTCATGCTATGTATGCCCATTGTGTGCGTACTTAGTACATCACTTTACATTACATTTCATGCTATGTATGTCCATTGTGTGCATACTTAGTACATTACTTTACATTTCTGCTATGTGTGTTGACTGATAGCATGCTAGCACATTGATTTACATGACTTTTCTGCTTTGTATGTTAACTTAGCATACTTAGTACATTGTTTTCATATGACATGTATACATTTGCTATAACATTTGGTTTACACAAACGAGACTTATATACGTTCATTAACATTAGCTACGCCGCTCGGTAGTAAGTACTGGTACCATAGGACTTGACAAATCCCATTCCTGACATCTCGGGTTTGTTTGGATGTAAGGAATGACTGAATCCGAAAACATTTCTTTTGATAACCTTGACTGAAAGGGTTATCCGACTGTCTCAAGGCTTGAATGTATGCGTTAACTTACCACATAAATGTTTGTATCAATGTAACATGCATTCACTTTGCAAAACATAACTTTTTGATATATTCAAAATACTTTGTTTTGTACATTTCTACATTTGGATTATGTGACAATACTTTACTTACAATACATAACATTTGTTACACATTACTTGACTACTTTTGGACTTCTTAACATTTGACATGGTTTATACAAGGACTCTTTGACAATTGGTTTAAACATAGACTTATTACATTGGTGGTTTGTTTAAGTGACTTAAGTAACGAGATGTGAGTAATATGATACAAGCATGGTGGATACGCCGCTGGTACTTCCTATATATAAGTGTTTGTATTATATTATATATCATAGCGTTTTTTAAATCATTCAATTTGGAGTTATACATTTTACACAAGTAACATGATTTTCACAAGACTTTGGTTTACAAACAATTTACTTTATACAACTCATTTTACTTGGTTATACATTTAACCATACATTATACTTTTATTTATACATATCATTTGATCTTATCGCTTTTTAAATGACTTACAAAACAAAACAATTTACAAGGTTCATGACTGACTTTTACTAAACAACTTTTTCTTAAACTTAAGTCATGAATCCTATTTTCACAAAACCTATATATCTCACAGGCATTTTTATGCTGACGTACCTATTTTCACATGTGTTTTCAGGAGCTTTTGCATAGGATGATGATCGTGACACTAGGGCGGACCTGTGCCTTAGAGACTAAAAATAAAGATAGAACTAGTTTAATTATGTTCTGAACTCTTTATTTCCTGTTTGAGACAATGTAACACTCTTGTTTGATAAATAAATTATAACTTTGTATGCCATGGTTGTGAAACAATTAATTCTGTTACAACACTCCCCGACGTTTCCGCCACGTTTTGTATGTTCTACGTGGTCGGGGTGTGACATTGGGGCACATATTTGATGATGTTGAGAAATAAGAAAGACTTTAGCAATCTAACTCTAAATAAGCTCATTGAAAAGCTTGAAGCTCAAGAGATGGAACAGAGGAAGATTTCAAGAATGAAAGATTTTGATGGTGAACAAGATATCGGTCTTTATTACAAAGGAGGTATCAGTGATAGGCCAACCTGTCACCGAAAGTTGAAACTGCATTCAATGTTAAAAGCTCGTCTGGAGGTTCATCTAAAGGATCAAACAACAAAACAAGTTTTTCTTCATATCCATCATTTGATCCTAACTTTTCAACAACCAAGAATGGAAAGAAACTTCAATGCAACATTGTGTTAAATCTTGAGAATGATGAAAATTTTTCGGAAGAGGTTGCAAAAAGTCATATGTCTTTGTTGGGAACTGTGCTGGAATCATATGGAAGTCTAGTAGCAGGAAAGATCGGGAATCCAATGTTGACAAAAGAGGATTACGATCAGATTGATGTTGAGGAGATGGAATTGATGGATATAAAGTGGTGTTTGGCGAGTGTTTTGAGGCGAGCTGAAAAGTTTAAATAAATTACAGGAAGAGATAATTTTCGTGATGCAAATGTGTCTACTTTAGGATTTGATAAATCTAAAGTTACTTGTTTTTGTTGCAGGGAAAAAGGACATTTCAAGAGAGAGTGCACAAATCACGAAGCAAGTGGAGCTCAAAATCCGTTCAACAACAATGATTACTATCGGAAAGCAATTTATCATCAAGTTGCTCAACAATCACATCAACAAGAGCCACAAACTGCACATGCCAGAAAGGTAATTGAGGAATCATCAAAGAGAGCTTGCATGGTGAATAAAGATGGTAAAAAGTCTACAAGTGATTTCAGTTGGGATAAATATGTTTCAGCTGATAGTAAAGCATTTTTGATAAACCAAGATGATGAAAAATTACCAGAAGGGTTTAGCTGGGCAAATTTCAGTTGGGATGATTATGATCCTAACAAAGCTCCAAATCACAAATCTTTTGTTGCTCGAGTTACTGATGACAGTGATAATGATGATGATTATTATGCAAGAAGATTGGAAAAAGACTTAAGAATGATAGAAGAGATTGACAGTGATGATGAAAAAGCTAAAAAGAAAAAGAAGAAAGTTAAAAAACCTGTCAGCAGTGATGATGAAGAAATTCCAGTGATAAGGAAACAGGTCAAAGATATTCCAGTTTTCAAAGTTGATGCAGAAACTGAAGCACAAAAGATTCCAATGATATGTGAAAACTGTGAAACAATGAAGAAGCAAAACAGTACATTGATTCACAACATGAACAGATTGAAAGAATCCTATGATGTCCTGAACAAAGCAATGAATCAGTACAATCTAACAAGCAGTGAACAAGCAACAGCAATGAAGACACTTCAAGGAGCTTTCATGACAAAGCAGAAAAGTGTTAACAGTTACGTTGAAAAATGTGCTGTTCTTGAACAGAAACTGGAAACACAAAGAATTGAAACAGAAAGAGTTAATAGATTGTTAAAAAGTTACTCATGTACTTCTTATGTTATTGACAGGGTTTATCCAACTGTTGAAGGCATGAAGGCATTTGATGAAAAGGAAATATCTGAAGACAAGAGTTCTGAACAGAAAAAGGATACTGAAGTGAAGATTTCTGGTAAGAAACATAGTGCCAGTTATACAAAATGTCCACCCCCGCTTGAAAATGGATCTTCTCCTAGAAATCCAAATTCAGAAAGAGTCAAAAAGGCAACCAATTTACAGTGGGAGTATGAGTCTTCAGAAAATTTGCCAGACAACATTGATGTCATTTTCACATCGTCTGATACTGATCATGAGTCTGAATTAATAAAGAAAGTGGTCGATCAGGTGTTGGATAACGATGAAACTGAGGAGTCAAAGTCGGAGTCAAATTCAGAGTCAAAGTCTGACACGTCAAGTCCAACAATCAAAAAGGATAAAAGGGTTTACAATAAAGAGTTTTTGTTATCATAATCTAATTTGAATGATGAAACAGTCAAAGTAGCATATACTTTGAATGATTCGAACATATTATATTCTGATGAAGAGTTTCCAATAAGAGGTGTTAAACCTGACATAATCAAAAAGGTTTTCAAACTAACATAAATTAATATTTCTGAAATAACAGATGTAAATCTTTCTGAAAAACCTAAAAAGTACATCTCAAGAGTGCAACAAAGAGAAAACAAGAAAAAGGGTTACAGTTCTGGTTCAGGTTTTCAAAAGAAACCAAACCATAACGGTAATTTCAAAAGAAAGGGTTTAGGATTTATTCCATCGAAAAATCATAAAAATGAGAAAACTTATAAACCAAAAACTGTTTTTGTTACAGGAAAATCATCTGAAGAAGAAAAGGAGCAGTTGTTCAGGAATCAATCAAATAAACAATTCCTTGCAAAGAAGCAAGAAGAAATGAAGATGGAAATTGCTCAAAAGAAAGAAACGAGAACTTGTTTTCAATACAAAGTTGTTGGTCATATTGCCAGAAATTGTCCAAAGGCAATTCAAACAAAACATGGAGTCTCAGTTAAACTGAAAGAAAAGATGATTGAGAATGAACCACCAACCAAACCTTTTACAGTTTTCAAAAATTCAAAGTTTGAGGTTGGCGAATGTTCAAAGAGGTTTTACAAGAGAAAAGCAAATCTTGACAATCAAAAATGGGTTGTTAAAAAATCTGATGATAGTTCTAGACATGATTCTGATTCGTCAAAATCAGAGGAGCTATTTTCTGGTGATGAATCTGATTCCACAAAATCAGAGGAGCCACAAGTTGAGATAAAATTGGAAACATCAGTTCCGCCAATGGATGATGCAAATTTTCCACCATTGAGGGCTGAGAATTTTAAACAAAAAGTTGGTAAAGTTGAAATTTCAAATCAATTTTTCTCAGAAAAGAAAGAATTTGATGTTGAGAAAGCTTTTAACCCCAAAGTGCAACATATTTTTGGTAAAATGGTTGACGGAAAGGTCAAAGGGGTGAAGGAGTTTTATGAGCAAAAAATTGAAGAAACCAGGTAAAAATGTGACATCTCAGGTTTGTGACTGGGATGGAACATATTATGATGAGTGAAAAGTATGACTTGCCGGAGCTCCCAGGTTGGTAAGAGTGGAGCAGGAATCGACATCTTTCTTGAGAAATTCAAGAAAGTGATTTCGATTTACAAGTGGTAAATCAGGGACATTAAGTTGTACTTGATTTTCTACTAGTGGTATTTGATGATTGAACATAAATATGTTAAAATTTTCAAGTGGTTTAAAGAACAATGTGATGAAACCCCTAACCTACAAGAGGTTTGAGTAATCAACAAAACTTATTTTCCGGAAAAACCATTTTGATTAAAACAAACTTAAGTGTTTTGAAATCACAATGGGAAAATAGTTTGTTGTGAGGGGGAGTTCTGATTGTTTATGCCAAGTGGATGGCGAATTGAAGTGATTTGATATCAGTTGTCACTTTAGTTGTATAGTTTGTTTTCAAATTTTTGTTTAAATGTGTTTGAATTTTAGGGGGAGTAAGAAATTTCAGAAAATCCAAAAACATTTGAAAAAGTAAAAAACTTGATAAAATCAAAAATGAGTTTTGTTGTGAAAAAGAGGAAATGATAGTACATCAGTGGACGATCATGGCATGCTAAAGAATTGGAAAGTCAAAATGTGATAAACGGTCTCACTGATGATGTGCCAGTAGGTTTTTGCACATTTAGTAGATTGTGACGAGATATAAACCTAAATTCAAACTTACTTATATCGTGGGGAACATCTCTCGGATATATGGGTAACCCCCGAAATCTTGTTTGAAAGGTCCCTCTTTCTGAGATACTAGGTCTTTATACTCAGTGATATCTAGGGTATTATCCCGGGACTTCTGATTTTGCGGAAGCAATGGCCTAGTCCCCGGAGAATACTTTACGCTTGCTTGAAATAAAAGCCTGCCCTCAGTACAAAAAATGATGAAACATTGCAAAATGCTAATCATATGCTGTTGAAGAAAAGATTCTCTAAAGGGAACACACCAAAAGTCGAAGCCGTCATCTCTCTGCTGAACGGAAGTTCTGACCTGAGCTCTCACGGCCCTCGCATTTTAACCCCTTACAGATATCATCTAGGTATACTCACCTGTAAGACTGAATATTGGGATCTGGATACAGGAGTATATTCTGAGGTGGGACACATGAATAAGTTTAAGTGCTTAAAACACTAATCTCGTATCTCGAAACAATTGAACTTTGTGTGAGAATTTAAGTGGATCACTATACTGACAATCTATGTGAATTGTTTAGAACTGAAAATGATAAAAGCTTAACGGTGTTGGTGATTTGTATCATAAACTGATATGATTCTCTTACGCAAACTCACAAAAATATTGTCTGTAAATATTTCTTTTCTGCATTTTTATACTAAAATTCAAAAATATTTTAGTGTGTTTTAGAATAAAATTTTGAAAAATTCAAAAAGATTTTCGACAACTGATGTTGGAGAAGCTGATTTTCAAAATTCCGAGTGCTAAACATGATGAACAAAAGGTTTGGGAAAGTTTGTTTGAGATGTTTTTGAGTCGAAAAATTATTTGAAAAGAAAAATGATATTCCTTCTAGTGGTTCATCAGAGATTAACATTGTAAAATCATTTCTTTTGAATATCTTATCCACAAGTGGCCATCAGAAACATTTTAAATGTTAAATCATTTTTGAGATTAATATCTGCAAATGGTAATTTCTAAATTTGTCAATTGTTAAATTTCTGAAATTTATTTTTGGGTAGAGTTGGTGCAGGTAGACCAGGTTACGATCCTGGAATTGCTGATGCTGATGAACTTAAGGAATCAAGAGATCTGATCAATAGAATAAGAAGACTCAAGAGCCAGATTGTGATTCTGGAATTAAAGATTAGATCAACATCTGAGGGAAAGATAAGTTGATAAAGAGAAGACAAAGATTGAGGATGCTTTACATTGTTAGATACTTCAGAAGAGGTCGAGAAGACTGATAAAGACTGAAGATGTTGAAGACTCGACACTGAAGACTCGTCAACATTCGAGGGGGAGTCTGTTGGTGCATGCGTCTGTCGACTTCGTCTTGTATCGAGTCTTGTATGTTTGTAAATAGATCAGGGCACGTTATACGAGAAAAATGTCAAATATAGGATGAGAGGCAATTTCAAACGAAATTACAAGTTGTAATTCCGCTTGAAATCACCATGTCACGTTCAAACGAAATTACTAATTTCGCTTGAAAGTGATTCCGTTTGAACCATTTCAAGCAGAATTACCATGCTTATATATATCCCTGATTTAGTTTCAGATGTAACTTTTCCGGTCACTGAGTCGAAGTGCTGCCGAAGTGTCTACTCGCTGTAAATCTTTGTCAAATCAATCTAAAGACAGTTTAAAGTGTATATCTTGCTGAATTGAACTCAATACGTCTGTTTCCGCCTTTCGTATTGAAAAAAAAACTCTTCTGAATGACTCGTTCGGGTCTGATATCGATCCTACAGTCTTGGGTAGTTTAGTAACAAAATCCATTGTTATCAATTCCCATTTACAAACTGGCATGTCTAATTGTTGCAACAAACCTGAGGGTTTCTAGTGTTCAGCTTTAACTTGTGAATAGGTTAAACACTTAGAAACATAGGCTGCTATATCCTTTTTCATTCCTATCCACCAGAAATTCTTTCTTAAGTCATGATATATCTTATCACTTCCAGAATGCATCGTATACTTAGACTTATGGGCTTCTTCTAATATACGATGGCGTAGGTTTCCTAATTTAGGTATCCACATTCTTTTCTTATGGAATCTCCAAATTCCATCTGTTCCTTGTTTAAGTTCCTTAATCATTCCTTCCAACTTTTCAGTATCATCCTTGATTACTGATTCTTGTGCTTTTCTAATCTGTTCATTTAAATATACTTGCAGATTTAGTTTAAGAGAACGTACTCTTTTTGGATTTTCGTGATACTTTCAACTTAAAGCATCAGCTACTACGTTTGCCTTTTCTACATGATACTGGATATTACAATCATAATCACTAAGTATCTCCATCCAACGTCTTTGTCTCATATTCAATTCCTTTTGCCCGAAAACATACCTTAAACTCTTATGATCAGTGAAAATGGTAAACTTATTACCGTAAAGGTAATGTCTCCAAATCTTAAGGGAAAAAATTATAGCTCCTAATTCTAAATCATTGGTTGAATAATTTTCTTCATGATTCTTAAGTTGTCTAGAGGCGTAAGCTATAACCTTTTGACGTTGCATCAATACACATCCATAACCTAGTTTAGAAGCGTCACAATAGACTATAAAGTCTTTAGTTCCTTCGGGTAATGCTAGTATGGGTGCGTTGGTTAATCTTTGCTTAAGGATTCTAAAGGCTTCTTCTTGTTTTGGTCCCCATTCAAACTTAATAGATTTACAGGTTAATTTAGTTAAGGGAATGACTATTCTAGAAAAATCTCGAATAAATCTTCTATAATAATCGGGCAATCCTAAGAAACTTCTAACCTCAGTTGGTGACTCAGGGGTTTTCCATTTGGTAATCGCCTTGATCTTTGTGGGATCCACATAAATTCCTTCATGATTGACTAAATTTCCAAGAAACTGTACCTGTTCTAACCAAAATTCACACTTCGAAAACTTTGCATAAGTGTTTCTTTTCTCAATAAACTTAGAAGTGTGTGCAGATGCGCTGCATGTTCCTCCTTATTCTTGGAGTAAATGAGAATATCATCTATGAAGATTATTTATGAATTTATCCAAATACGGCTTACATATTCAGTTCATCATGTCCATAAATGCAGCTGGGGAATTGGTTAGATTAAATGGCATGACAGTAAATTCATAATGGCCATACCTTGTTCTAAATGCGGTTTTAGGAATGTCCTCTTCCTGTACCTTTAATTGATTATATCCTGATCGTGAATCGATTTTAGAGAAAAATCGAGCTCCTTGCAACTGATCAAACAAATCATCGATTCTCGGTAATGGGTACCGATTTTTAATCGTGACTTTGTTTAATTCACGGTAATCAATGTACATACGCCTTGACCCGTCTTTCTTCTTGATGAATAAGATCGGTGCTCCCCATGGCGATGAGCTTGGCTGTATGAATCCTTTTTCCAACAATTCGTCTAATTGTTTCTTCAGTTCCTGCATTTCTGCGGGTGCCAAACGATAAGGTGCTTTGGCAATTGGTGCTGTTCCTGCTAGCAGGTGGATTCTGAATTCAACTTCTCTGTCTGGCGGTTGCCCTGGAAATTCTTCTGGAAATACATCTGGAAATTGGGATACTACTGGAATATCTTTCAATTCTTTTCCTTTAGTATTAATGATTATGGAAATCAAATACACTAATGATCCTTTTCTAAACATAACTTGTTTTTTTCATCACAGAGATGAATTTTGTGGATCTAGAGGGTTTATCTCCTTTAATTGTGATCTTTTCACCCTTTGGTGAATTTACTTGGATCAATTTTTGATCACATAAAATATTGGCTTTATTGGCTATTAACTAATCCGTTCCTAACACAATATCAAATCCTGCCAGATTCATTGGGTAAATGTTTGCAATAATTTTTTGATTTAAAAATTCTATTCTTACTCCCTGCAAGATTTCAGAAATCTTAACGGTTTCCCCATTTGCTGTTTCGACTAGACATTCTTATGGGAGTGTAGTTAATGGTTGATTGAGAAGTTTGCAAAATGAAGTATTAATAAAACTTTGGTTCGCACCAGAGTCAAATAATACTTTAGCAAAAACATCATTAACTAAAACGTACCGGCTATTACGTCCGGGATCATCTTTGCTTCTTCTGTAGTCAGAACAAATGCTCTAGCTTTTTAGTAGTCTTGTTGTTCAGGGCTGGTGCTAGTTTTGGACAGTTCGGCTTGCTGTGACCGTTTTCTCCACCGTTGAACCACATTCCATTATTAGGTTTCTTCCTACAATCTTCTTCCTTGTGTCATGGTATCTTGCAGAAATTGCAGTAAGTGGAGCATCTTCCTGAATGCTTATTCTTGCAGGCCTTACAATAAGGTGCAGAGGTAGAACCTACATTTTTCCCACGGTTAGAATTTCCATAGTGGAATTCTTGGGTAAGCTTTTGAGCTAGGTTCTTCATCTGGTCCTCTTCTAGTGTACGCACTAATTCATCAGTCAAGGTGTTTGCTAGTTCTACGGCTTCTTCTATAGTTAGAGGTCTAGCTGTTTTGACTACATGCCTTATCTCACCGATTAATCCCCATATGTAGCGGGAGATTAATAATGGTTCAGGTGATGCAAGGGTTGGCACTATTCTAGAATATTCAAAGAAAAAAGTAGTGTACCCCTTACTATCCACTCCAATCATTCTAAGGTTTAAGAACTTATTTGCTATCTGTTCCTTTTCATTGGGAGGGCATAATTTTCTTTCCACCATGTTTTTAAATTCTTCCCATTCCATATTGTAAACCCTGTCACTTCCTTTAGACTGGAGGATAGTGTTCCACCATTCTAATGCTGATTTCTTAAATAGATTGGAGGCAAACATTATCTTATCTTATTCTGCGCACTTGCTTATTTTTAAGACTGCCTCGGTCTTTTCTATCCAGCGTAAAGCTGCAATGGGCCCTTCATTGCCAGAGAATTCTATTGGTTTACAGGACCAGAATTCTTTGTAAGAACAACCATAAGACATGGTTCTTCTTTTTTTTGGAATTGGCATTTGAAAAATGGGTCCATTGTGCACGCTGTGACTAGGTTCCATATGGGTTTGCTTACTACCATTACCACTTTTATCATTATTTTCCGCGTCCCTAACATTTTGGATAATAGGTGGCATAGCATCTCTAATTCCTTGGGTTACAAGGTGTCGAATTTCACTATTATTTATTTGATTTTCATTATTCTGGTTTTCCGGATTTGCTGCGTCGGCCATCTGGATTTTAAACAATTACCAAGTATTAATATCGTATGGAAATATCCAATGCAACAATCACACAACAAAAATGTTGATCAAAAATCGTCGAGCATTGCGACTTATTCTATTTTATAGTATGCATCTATATTTATTACAAAAACAACTGGAATAAAAATACAATACTAGTATGCATCACTAACCACAAGATGGTCTATACTACAATGTATTATTATATTGTATATATTATTATTATTATATGTATTTTTTTCAACATACACACACACACACACATATATATATATTTATTATTAGTGTTATTATTATTATTATTATTATTATTATTATTAGTGATAGAGGTTCATCCAAAATTCCATATTACGCTCGTCATATTTCCAGACGATTCGTTCCCCTATTTGTCTCATCCTTTCGCTCTCTTCTAAAATCTCCTCACCAAAGGTTCGGAGTTCTTGCACATTCTCAGTGCTCATGGGTGGTGCAGGTGCTGGTATCGGATCTGGGTACTATGGCATTGGTTCTTCATGAGGATATGGATTCTCTAGAATTTCCCTAATGTATTGATCATTATCATAATAGGGATCTAGAGGGTCCAGACCTTGGTAAGCAGCTAGGTTTAGCATGGGTTCTTCTGGTATTGGGTAGCATTGCTGGTAATCCCTATGGTCGTCAAACCATGGTCGTAGTCTGGGTCTAAGGGATTGGGTGCTGGTACTCTAGGTATCTTAGTCGGGTCAAAAGCTGGTGCTGGGATTTGGTTTTCCGAGTTGACTTCAATCTCCATTAGTTGTGTGGGAAACAAGGGTAATGGTTGGGGTGCTATGAGTTGCTCTAAATTAGGGTCTGCAGCTGTAGTTGCTAGAATATGAAAATTTGCTAGACTCCTATTGAGCATATCCTGGGTGTGAGCATCTGTTTCTCTCTTAGCGGCTGCTAAAACTCGCTGTTGTTGTAACTTTTTCATCCTCTTCCTACGTTTATGCGCACCTCTGCTGAACCATTCTCTCTTCTTAGGAGGGAATGGCTCTTCAGATTGAGCCTTGAACACGGATATCCCGTCTTCATTGTCAGCCGAATACCTTGAAAGGGTAGGCTGTGAAGAGGTGCCTTCGTTTCTAGGTGAGCTGGACAACTGACGGTAGGCGTCGAAAGGTCCTTGGCCGCTCATACTGTAAACTAACAAATAGCCAAATAACACACAATAATAATATACAGATATCCACGAAATCCCATAGATTATTTCCTAATATATTGAATAAATTTTGGTGTCAGCAGAACACTTTTGTGGCTGAATCAGTGGCTTAGCTCTGATACCACCTTCTGTCACAACCCCCGTCCCCTAATTACCCAGGAACGGGCGACCGCGACCAGTTTTGGTGGTATCGGTGTTTATCATTTTGGCAGCGGAAATTACATCAGGACCGTAGTTAGGAAATATTTTATCAGAGTAAAATACCACGCTTTTATAATATTAAACACATGGGAAATTCCCAAGTTTCAAGTACACACATTTTCATAGGGATAAACCCTATTTTATTTAAATAAAAACATCTCTTTATTTAGGTAACTTTTATTGCCACTTTTCCAAGCCTTCAGTGCTGTCCAGATGACTTCTACTTGGCTTTCACATTTTGTTACCTGAAACGCGTTAAAAAATATTTTGTCAGTGGGAAATACTGGTGAGTGAATCCCAGTTTAATCCAGACTGGTAAAACCGTTTTACAGTATTGAGGGCGGTCGCGCAATTACATTTGTTTCCATCTACCTTAATTACCACCCATGGTACTGTCAACCCGACTTGTGGTCATGTTACTACTCACAATGTAGTAACAAATTTTGTATACAAAACCCCAACATACCGACGATAATTGTAGAATACAAATACTCAATCACTGTTTAATATAATGTAAAACATTTGAGGTTTTGTAAAAATAGTTTGCAAAAAGGAGATTACTCACATTGCTGTCTTAGGGTTTTCCTTTAGGATTTCGTGGTGATTATCTATTAATTACACAAATGCACACGTGTTAGTATAATAACCCAATATTTACATTAGTAATACCCTCCCCGAGACGGTATTCCAAAGACTACGTTTGGCAGAACCACGACAGCCGTTACGGAACCCTAGATCAATCGGGCAACGTATCTAATACGTAACCGGGGTTATGATACTAACAACGAGGCGGAACTTCGCTAATTATGGGGTATAATTCCTGGGTATAGTGCCTCCACTATAGAAATTTGAGAGAGAAAGTAGTGAATGAACGAATTCAAATAAGAGCCGAAACTCTCCATTTATAGGGCTGACCAGTCATAGCGTCGCGCCCCGCGATGGAAACAGGAGGGGACGTCGCGCCCCGCGACGTAGGGGGTCTAGGGCATAGGGTTGTCCGGTCAACAGCATAGTCTCGAAAAGTGTTGCCACATGGCGGCTCCGGGTAAAGCCTCGTAGCCAGGCCGTCGCGCCCCGCGTAGGCCTTGTGCCTTCTCCGTCGCGGGCCGCGAGGCCTTATTTTTATTTATTTTATTTGATTTTTGATAAAATTAAGGTATTTGGGGTCGTTTTTCGCATACGAGGAGTATTTTAGGACACATTGGGACATTTTAAACTTATTTAGAATTTCAGAATTATTTTGGAGGGTTGTTATAAACATGTAGCTCAATATAGAAAGAGAATGGAAATCAACCCTGTTAGGGATGGATTTTCCAAATCTAAGGATCACAGATCCACAAGTGCAGCCAGGATCACGGATCCTCAATTCTGTTTGAATTAAGGATCCTCAGAAGACGTTGCAGGTTTAAGGATCCAGGATCCTCATTGTTATCCTAACACTAACGGTTGTTTCCACTATGTTTAAACTTGTTTTGCAGGAATGAACGAGTGGGACTTAGTCTTACCGATATTCCTGGGGAATATGCTCTAATATTCTGCACGTGCACAGATAGAGTGACCGTTTTAGAAGTCGTGGGTAGCTTGCACAATTTGCGGATTGTTTGTTACATAGTTTATTTCTATTTTTAAAGGGGATAGCAGCTTGATAGTTAGAACAATTAGCAAACACACACACTCTCGAAAGCTCTCTGCAACTTATTGGCGATTACACACATATTGCACATTAGTGATCCTTGTAACAAGCTTGTTATCATCCCGATTTGTAACTTTTACTTGTTTAATATAGTTGGTGATTGGTAATTTCCATCACCCGAGGTTTTTTGTGCCGGAGATCATATCTTGATCAGGGGCTTTTTCCTCGTATAACTCCTTGTGTCACTTGTTCATTTCATTTACAAGTTGTTCATACATTTGTTCATTCATTCAAGCATCACACCTCACAAAATAAGATTTGGTTACATTATCCTTGTAGGATCGTTGTTGAACCCGAGACGAGTCGATCAGAGGTGTTCTACTCAAAATGAAATGCGGAAACATACATAATGAGTTGAATTCAGCTAGATATCACTTTTAACTGTCGTTTATATTGGTCTGGAACAGTTTTACAGCAAGACGACACTTCGACAGAGCTTCGCCGTCGGAAAACACCTTACTAATTTCGTACCAAATGAATCAGACACACACATATATATAGGCATGTAATTTCATGCGAAATTACCTATGTAATTTCGTGCGAAATTACCTACATACATACTTTTCTCGTTTTGCGCGCCCTGATCTATCTATTATAATGTAAGACTCGATACAAGACGAAGTCAACAGACGCATGCACCAACAGACTCCCCCTCGGATGTTGACGAGTCTTAAGTGTCGAGTCTTCAACGTCTTCAGTCTTTATCAGTCTGATCTCTCTCTGAAGTATCTGACAGAAAGCATCCTCAAACTTTTCTCTTTCTCTTCTTCAACATTAACAGACTCCCCTTGAACAATCTTATCTACTCGGATGTCTTCAAGCTCCCCCTTTCGATATGCTGGGATCGCAGTCTGGCTATTGAAATCATAAAGTCCTCAGGTATCGGAACATGGCTATATATCTCATAGACCTGCACATTCTCTACTCAAAAGTAAATTTCACAAATTTAACATTTAACAAATTTATATATACAGACACTTCCTCAAATAAATTCAGAATGATTTATCAATGTTAAAAATCTCAGATGACCACTTGAATGCAAATATTCAAAAACTTTTCTCATTTAGAAACAAAAACTCCCCCTCACCACATGCACATCATGTTTAGCACTTGGAACTTTTGAAAATCAGCTCTCCAACATCAGTTGTCGAAAATCTTTTTTCATTTTTCAAAATTTAAGCTAAAACACACTGAAAATCTTTTTGGATTTTTCAATGAAATGGAATGCAATAAAGAAATATCTACAGACAATATTTTTGTGAGTTTGTGTAAGAGCATCATATCAGTTTATAACAAGTCACAAGTACCGTTGAGCTTAGTTACACATTAAGAATTAAACAATTCACTTAGATTGCCGATATACTGATCCGCTTAAATTTTCACACAAATTTCAACAGATTCAAGATATGAATTAGGTGTTTTAAGAACTTAAACTCATTCATGTGCCCACCTCTTGAATATACTCCCGTATCCAGATCCCAATATTCAGTCTTACAGGTGAGTATACCACAGATGATATCTGTAAGGGGTTAAATTGCGAAAAACCGTGAGAGCTCAGGTAAGAATTTCCGTTCAGCAGAGAGATGACGGCTTCGACTTTTGGTGGGTCCCCTTTAGAGGATCTTTTTTACAAAAGCACATGATTATCATTTTTCAATGTTTCATCATTTTTTTTGTACTGAGGGCAGGCTTTTATTTCAAGCAAGCGTAAAGTATTCTCCGGGGACTAGGCCATTGCTTCCGCAAAATCAAAAGTCCCGGGATAATACCCCAGATATCACTGAGCATAAAGACCTAGTATCTCAGAAAGAGGGACCTTTCAAACGAGATTTCAGGGGTTACCTATATATCCAAGTAGTGTTCCCCACGAAATAAGCAAGTTTGAATTTAAGTTTATATCCCGAAAAAGCTTACTAAATGCGTAAAAACCTATCGGCATATCATCAGTGAGACCGTTTAACACTATTTAAACATTACATTTCTTTAGCATACTATAACTGTCTACTGATGTACTATCATTTCCTCTTCTTTGACACCAAGACTCATATTGAATTTTATCATGTTTTTGTCTTTTTCAAATTTTCAAATGTTTTTGGATTTTCTGAAAAAAATTTTACTCCCCCTAAAATGCAAACACATTTAAAGAAATTTAAAAACAAACTGTATAAGTAAATTGACAACTGACATCAAATCACTTCACTTCGCCATCCACTTGGCATAAACAATCAGAACAAACTATTTTCACATTATGATTTCAAAACACTTAAGTTTGTTTTAACCAAAATGATTTTTCCAGAAAATAAGTTTTGTTGGGGTTACCACTTGTAGATTAAAGGTTCATCATATTGTTTTTCTCAATATCACTTGCAGAAAATCAAGTACAACTTAATGTCCCTGATTTACCACTTGTAAGACGAAATCACTTTCGTGAATTTCTCAAGAAATGTGCTGATTCCTGCTCCACACTTACCAACCTGGGAGCTCCGGCAAGTCAGGATTTCTACTTATTAAAAACTGCCATCCAAGCCTGACCAAACTTGGATGTCTCCTCCTCAACTTCACTAGGCGTTGGGCTGTAAGTTGCTTTCTTTGTTTCATAGAATTCTTTTACCCCTTTCACATTTCCCTCGACCATTTTTCCAAAAATCTTTTTAACATTTTTGTTAAATGCTTTCTCAACATCAAATTCTTTCTTCTCAAAATAGAATTGATTCGAGATCTCAACCTTTCCAACTTTTGATTTAAAATTCTCAGCCCTCAATGGTGGAAAATGAACATCATCCAATGGAGGTACTGAGTTTTCATCTTTTAACTCAACTTGTGGCTCGTCTGACTTTGTGGAATCAGATTCATTGCCAGATTTAACATCAAACTTTTTAACATCCTCATGAACCTTCTTAACAACCCACACTTGGTTGTCATTCTTAGCTCTCTTTTTGTAAAAATGTGTCTTTGAACACTCACCAACTTCATAAGTTGAATTTTCAAAAAATTTAAAATTTTTCAGTTGGTGGTTTAATTTCCTCAATAACTTTTTCTTTGAGTTTCTTAGAGACTTCCTGTTTTATTTTTGTTGCTTGAGAACAGTTCCATGCAATGTGACCAGCTTCATTGCATTTGTAACAGGTTCTTGTCTCCTTTCTTTGATAAGCTCCATTCTTCACATTCTCTTGCTTCTTGGCAAGAAATTCTTTGTTTGATTGCTTCCAGAATGAGCTTTTTGATTCCTCTTCACAGCTTGTTCCTGAAACAAATTTCATTTTTGATTTAAAATCTCGAACATATTTTTCATTTTTATAATTTTTTGGTGGAATAAATCCTAATCCTTTCTTTTTGAAATTACCGTTATGGTTTGGTTTCTTTTGAAAACTAGAACCAGAACTGTAACCCCTTTTCTTGTTTAATCTTTGTTGAACTCTTGAAGTGTACTTTTTAAGTTTCTCAATAAGATTTAAATCTTTTATTTCAGAAATATTAATTTCTGTCATTTTGAAAACCTTTTTGATCTTTTCAATTTGAACACTTCTTATTGGAAATTCCTCATCAGAATATAATTTGTCTGAATCAATCAATGTATATGCCACTTTGATTGCTTCGTCATTCAAATTAGATTTTGATAACAGGAATTCTTTGTTGTAAACCCGTTTAACCGACGATTTTGAACTGTTGACCGACGAACTCGGACTTTTGACGGACGAACTTGAACACCCAGACTTGGACTTTGACTTAGACTTTAACTCCGACTCCTCATCTGTATCCAACACCTGATCGACCACCTTTTTATTAACACGGACTCATGATCAGTGTCAGAAGATGTAAAAAAGACGTCAATATTTTCTGGTAATTCATCGGTTATATCGGACTTTAACTTTATATTGACTGCTTTTTCGACTTGCTCCTCATTCGGTTTTCTAGGAGAATACCCTTCCCAAATTGGAGGCGGACACTTGTTATAACTAACACTCTGTTTCTTACCAGTATCCTTCTTCTTTGGCTTCTCATCATCTTTAAATGCTTCAAAACCTGCAACAGTTGGATAAATTCGATCAATGAGATAATCAGAACTAGAATAACTCTGTAATAAACGTCTAATTCTCTCATTCTCTATCTTTTCATTTTCCAACTCTCGCTGCAACTTTGCACATTCTTCAATGTAATGATTAATCGCCTTCTGCTTTGTCATCATCACAGCATTCATCATAGTCAGTGCATCTTCTCTTTCATAATTTGTCTTTTGAAGACCAGTTACTGTTCTATTTAGCACATCATATGATTCTTTCACGTAGTTGAGATTGAACAATAATTGTTCTTTCATCTTTTCTTGCTCACTCGGTTTCTCATATTTTTCTGCACATTGTTTGCAAGATTCCAAACACTTTGAGCAAGGCTTGATGACTTCCACAATCTTTTCTACTTCGATGACTTTCTAAACCTCAATCACTGTTTCAGCTTCAATCACCTTCTCAGCTTTAACTTCTTCATTTTGAACAGTCTCTTCTTTTTTATCAACACTTTCACTCTTCATTTTCTTTTGTTCTTTTGCTGCACGTCTCTCCTTCAGCTTCTCCAAGCGATCTGCAAAATAGAATTGAAAACTTTCAGGAGATAGATGAGTTTTTGCAACATTAATATGCCTTTCTTCCTCATCATCACCACTGTCATCAGTTGGTGATTGATCAAAATCTATTTTCTTCTCAGAACTCTCATCTGAAGAACTAGAATCAGATGGTGTTTGATCAAAATTTAATGTCTTTTCAGAACTATCATCTGAAAAACCAGAATCAGATGATGTTTGATCAACAACAGTTGCTTCTTCTGAGCTTTCATCGGATGAAACAGATTCTTCTTCTCAATTCTTCTCATGAACACCAATTACTTTCATCCATTCTGTAAACAAATTAGGTTCTTGAACTATCTTTGCAATGAAAGCTTTAAAATTCCCATTCTCATCCGCAAACCTATCCCAGCTGAATCCTTCATGTAACTTTTCATCATCTTGATTTATTAAACATGCTTTACTATCAGCTGATATATATTTGTCCCAACTGAAACCTGGAGCCATTTTATAATCGTCTTGATTAATGATACCATAATAAGCTTTCTTATTTGCATCTTCGATCATCTTCCCATGAGCAGTTTGTGTTTCTTTTTGTTGATATGGTTGATGAGCAACTTGTTGATATATGGCTTTCCGATAGTAGTCATCTTTTCCAAAAGGATTCTTTGCTCCACTCGCTTCCTGATTTTTGCATTCTCTTTTGAAATGACCTTTCTCCCTGCATCGAAAACAAGTAACTTTAGATTTATCAAAACCCAAAGTAGATACATGTGCATCCAGAAAATCATTTCTCCCTATGATCATTTTAAACTTTTCTGCTCCTCTCAAAACACTAGCTAGACACCATTTGATGTCCATGAGCTCCATCTCTTCAGCGTCTATCTGATCGTAATCCTCTTTCTTTAGCATAGGATTTCCAATCCTCCCTGCAACCAAACCTTCATAGGATTGAAGCACAGTCGCAAGTAACGCCATGTGATCTTTTGCAATTTCTTCAGAAAAACTTTGACCATCTGGAAGATTCAATGCAATGTTGCACTGTATCGCACAACCATTTCCTTTTTTTGAGCTTTGAGAATGAAAACTTGAAGTTTAACTTTTTGGATTAACACTCGGATATGATGAGAATCCACTGCTATTGTTTAAACTTTGATCAACATTTCCAGATGAGTTTCCAGCACTAAAAGCAGTTTGGATTTTTGGACTCATTTCAACCTCTTGCACGTTGCCTTTGTAATACATTTTCACATCTTGTTGATTACTCGGATTGTTCATCCTTGCAATCTTTTGCTGTTCAAGATCTTGACCTTCAATCTTTTCAATGAACTGAGAAATCGTCAAACCATCATATTCTCCGGTGTTTTTTAAGATCATCAAAAATATACCCCAATCTTTCTGAGGTAAAGCATCAGCTAATTTGTCGATCCACTCCTCTCGTTCTTTGGTTATGCTTAACAACGACATAGAACACACTAAGTGACAATATCTTTCAATCAATTTCTTTGTATCTTCCCCTGGCAAACTTATGAACAGATCAAATTCTTTCTTAAGCAATGCCTTTTTACTTTTGATCATCTTCTCACTTCCCTCAAATTTGATTTTAAGAGCATCCCAAATTGATTTTGAAGTTTTGTCATGTTGAAGCAATACAAAGATGTCTTCTTTAATAGCTTGCTGAAGTAGAATAATCATCATCTTTTTGGCTCTGTACATGTCTCGTTAATTATCAGTGAATTCAGAGATTTCTTTTTCAACCTGCAGATCAGTACGTGGTAGTACATATTTTTTCAAAATACACTCCCAAGATCTCAAGTGATTAGTGTTTTGGTCAAAAAATCTGATGAGGATAATGCAACCAAACTCTTTGTTACGGGGAATGATGCTTTAAATGTAGAACAATAATAAGGATCACTTCAATGTAAATTGCACAAACGACACAAGGATTTATACGGGGAAAAAGCCCTTGATCAAGAGTTGATCTCCGGCACAAAAAACCCCGGGTGATGGAAACTACCGATCACCAAGCTCAAATAAATCAATAAATGTTTACAACTTCGGATAATAACGAGCTAGGTACAAGGATCACTATGGTGAAATGTGTAAAAATGAGTGAAAACTAATAAGTGTTCGTCGAGAGCTTCAAGAGTGCGATTGTATGAGAGTGTGTGTAGCTGAAAATGGCTAAATGTTCTAATTCTAGCTCGTCACCCCTATAAAAATAGAAGTTAGCTATAATAACAAACTATCCGACTTTTGTGCCAAGCTCCCACGTTCTCCACAACGTCCACTTCCAGTCAAACGTGTGCGAAATACCCGTGGAATATTCCATAGTAACGTTGCCAAGACCAAGTCAAGCTTGTTACTCCTGTGAAATAATACGAAACATAAACAAACAATCGTTAGTATGAGGATCCTTAAGGTGATCCATGATCCTGATCCTGAAGCTCTTCTGAGGATCACTATCTGTCACAGAAGTAAGGATCATTAATTAGGATAACAAGTAAGGATCACTAATTGTTAGAAAATCCTCCCCTAACAATTGCCCCCAAAATATAAGGAGTGAAATGTAAAATGAGCGAATTATATTTCTTGATCTTATCCGCAACTAACTATCGGAAATATAGCCGTTGATGTAGAACTATCCGTTGCAACTATGACGTCATAGAAGTGACAACCCTGCACAATCATGATTATAAATAGGAGATAGAGATAGGATCGATTGCATTTAAAATTTCAGAGATACTCCCTTTATAACTACATTCCGAAGATAAACAGGTATTCTCTCTTCATCTTCTTCCTTCTTTTGCTCTGTTTTCCTTCTCTTCCATCATTCTATCAAAGATGTTGCTCCGGAACTCCCCAGCTAAGGATCACCCGAAGAACAGCCCACCGAAAAGCCAGGGGATCATCGAAGATTCCATAAAAGAACGCTGTTGTTTCAACGATGCACAAATTGATAGGATCCGCCCCTGCTTCCCGGTGAATACCGAGTTTAGACCTTTTGATCCCAATGCCCTGAGCGATCATATTTCCGATAAATGGGATGCTTTTCCTGTCACACCGTTCAGCATAGGCTATACATATCCTTTTCCAGCCTTCACCCAATCTTTCTTTTCCCTAACCGGCATCTCTTATATCCAAGCCATGCCGATGATATGGAGGGTTTTGTACACCCTTGAAAGGATCATCGAGCACGAAGGGATAGACTTTGGAATGCCAGAGCTGGGAGAGCTGTATGATCTTACTACCTTTGGTTCTCATCGTTATTTGTTTAAACGTAAACCTGGTGAGGAACACCCGATCTTCAAAGCTACCAAGAATGATGCTAATTGGAAGCGGTGTTTCTTTTTCGTCAAGAGAGATTCTATTGATGACGGAAAGGATTTACCCAAGAAATGGGCTACCCATGGTAGGGTGGAGGATCCTGAGAGGGATCAGCATAGAACTTTCCTTTGATATAAGGATCACTTATATACTTTTGCTGTCTTGTTATGCAGCTATCACCGTTTCACACCTCAGACTGTCTCCTGCTGCCAAAGAGAGACTCCTCGCTTTCAAGAAACTTGATCCTGAAACAAGAACTTTCAAGACAACAACCCAAGACTCTCAGGAGGTATCCTCAGGCTCTGTCACGTTGTCAAGTAAGTATCTTTGTTTAAAAATTTAAATAAATAGTGAAATATAAGTAAAGTTAAGATACTTATCTTGTTTTGGTTGTGTAGGTGCTGGAAAATCCACCAAGCCTGCTTCTCAATTCGACACGGCTGACCTTGATACTGTTAGACCCAGGAAGAAGAGGTCCACTACCAGTCCTAGCATCTCCATTCCCAAGGCACCCACTAAAGGAAGGGGTGGCAAAGAGAGAAAGACCTCCGAGGCTGAGGATCTGCAGGGTCTGCCTCTGATCCGTCACCAATTCCTCGAGTACTTCAATGATGTAAGGATCACTGTATCTGCCTGTATATCCTGGTGGCATATCCTGCTGACATATCCTTCTGATTTAAGGATCACTTGGTCCTGACCTTATCTTTAACCCCCTTTGCAGAAATTCGCTGAGATTGAGGACTATGTGGGAAACGTCGAGGAGCAGGACAAGAAGATTGCTGACCTCCAACAAGTTGGAGTGCTAAAGGACCTCAAAATTGCTGATCTTCAGAAGGAACTCCAAGATGCCAAGACTAAGACGGCTAAACTTCTGATCGACCTTGACTATGAAAAGAATGATCGCATAGAAGGTGCAAAGGTCTCTGCTACCATCACAATGTATCAGACTAAACTGAAGATGGCCCAGGAAGCTCAAGATCCTAACTTCGACATAAGCAGCTGGGATGTTGAGGGCTGGAAAGCAAGGTTGGCTGATCTTGAAGATGATGACGAGGCTGAGGAAGTTTTGGCGATTGAGGCTGGAGGCAAGGGTGATGGTGGTGAAGCAAGTGGAGCCGGAGGTGGTGATGCAGGGAAGGTTTAGGATGCATGATTGGGCGATGATGGAAACTTCTAGACATAGCCGGAGGCCAATTTTTTAGTTTGATGGTTGTTTTGTTGAACAATTTGATGGTTTGTACTGAACAATAGTTTTTAGGATTAAGGATCATGTATGATCCTTTGGACAATAGGCAGGATTGCAAATGGTGGAGGGATCCTCTGTTTTGGGGATGAAGCCTTTGTGATCCTGCCGCCTTTATATTCCTGCACTACTTTTGAACCTATTATCATGGACACCCTTTACCTACCCCAGCGGACAGGCCACGTTTTGCTGGTAGATGCTCGGGGTAGGTAATTTTGACAACCTTTTAAGGGTTAGTCTTTTGTTGATAAATAAAACCTTAATCTTTTGTCGCTTATCTTGTGTTGTTATCCTTTTTGTTTCTTTAACTCTCCTTTGTTATGATGTACACTTATTGAATAAACAATTTTGAATAAGTCAGATTAAAATATTTAGGACATGATCCATGATCAAATATCCTATAGTTAAAGAATCCCAAAAAGCAATATATTTTAAGGATCACAAGTTTAGTTGTCAAATTTTAAGGGTTATTCAAATAAATAATGAATAGAATTAAAAATAGTTAAGGATCATACCTGAGGATCCAAGTTAGGATCCTTACCATAATCAGGATAACTACAAAATGAATCTTAGAGAGAAGTAAGGATCAAGGATCCCTAGTTACTTATCTTCAAGGACCTGAAATAGAGCATAACTTGGGACTAAGCCAATATAAGATAAGAGTTAGCAACTGGGGACAAGCCCAAGGATAACTGGGGACAAGCCCAAGGATAACTGGGGACAAGCCCAAGGATCGTATGTAAACTGGAGTATGGCCCTAACTGGCGACTATCCAAACTTAGTGACATGAAAATGCCAAAACCTTAGCTAACGTGAAAACGTTAGAAACCTTAGGAACGGATGTATGGTACGTCTACCATTATACATAGGATCCTAGGTATAGCCAGTACAATGGAATTATCAGCCCCTAAAGTGAGTACTGGTCCCACTGCCTTGAACTATACCAGGATCATCATGCGCTACAGGCGGAACTGGGGTCAAGCCCAAATAGCTGGGGTTAAACCCAAGGAACGGTTTGCTTCTGCAGATAACCAATATTTTGCTAAGGATACCTGAACTTTCAAAACTTAAAATCACGTGAGAGATGGATAAAGGACACATGATCCTTATCCTTATATGAGAAAATAAAGAAATGAAATAGTTCAAGATCAGGATATTACCAAAGTAAGGATCACCAATACTTTAAGGATCCTTCAAGGATACCCCTATCGTAAGGATCATCTGTGCCATGAGGATCCTGGTCACATGAAATATTTCTTCAAGTGGACAGCATTCCAAGCTCTTGGTAGCAAATCACCTTCCATGGTCAGCAATCTATATGCCCCCTTTCCTGCTTCAGCTTCAATCAAATAAGGGCCTTCCCATTTTGGAGCCAATTTTCCATCAGTAGGATTGGTGGTATTCTGAAATGCTTTCCTTAATACCATATCTCCAACTTGAAACTTCCTGATCCTGACATTTTTGTTATAAGCACCAGCCATTCTTTGTTGATAACTGGCCATCCTTATCCTAGCCAGATCCCTGATTTCTTCAATAGTATCCAGGTCTTGAGCCAAGTTCTCATCATTTTCCTCAGGATCACGAGTACTTGTTCTAGCAGTTGGAACCACCATTTCTGTTGGGATCACTGATTCTGCCCCAAATACCAAAGAGAATGGTGTTTGACCAGTAGCATTCTTAGGGGTTGTCCTGTCAGCCCAAAGCACATAAGGTAGTTCTTCTGCCCATTTCCCTTTCTTGGATCCAAGCTTCTTCTTCAAATTGTTGATGATGATTTTGTTGGATGATTCTGCTTGACCATTAGCTTGTGGGTGGACTGGTGTTGATGTTATCATCTTAATCCCCCAGCTGTCACAAAAGTTAGTGGTTCTGCCCCCAATAAATTGGGAACCATTATCACATATAATTTCAGAAGGAATACCAAATCTAGTTATAATATTTCTTTTAATGAAGGATATAACTTCCTTTTCTCTGACTTGGGCAAAAGCTTCAGCCTCTATCCACTTGGAGAAGTAATCAGTCATAGCAAGCATGAATACTTTTCCACCAGGTGCCTTAGGGAGCTTACCAACTATATCCATACCCCATCTCATAAATGGCCAAGAGGAGGATATAGGATGCAATAATTCAGCTGGTTGATGAAGGATATTGCTGTGTCTCTGACAAGGATCACATCTCGGATGGAGAGCATTTACCAAAAATGACAAAGATTGGAAACGTCGCTTCTTCTTTGTAAGAAGGGATACCATTTCGGATGGAGAGCATTTACCAAGAACATGGTCCACCCACGGTAGGCCGGAGGATCCTGAGGAGGATCAGCAGGTAGTCTTGTTTTCGCAATAGGATCACTAATCCCTTTTTTGTCTTGTGTTATGCAGCTATTTCTGTCTCACACATCATCACATCACCTGAAACCAAGGATAGACTCGCTACTTTTTGGAAGCTTGATCCTGAAACAAGGACATTCAAGATAGACACCCAAGACTCACAAGAAGTATCCTCAGGTTCCATTACCATGTCAAGTAAGTATCCTGCCTTTTACATAGTTTAAATGTTAAAATAAATAAATAAATTGAAATAGGATAAGGATACTCATCTTGCTTTAAATGTGTAGGCGCTGGAAAATCTGCCAAGCCTGTATCCCAATTCAACACAGCTGACCTTGATGTCGTACGATCCAGGAAGAAGAGGTCCACTACCAGTCCTAGCATCTCCATTCCAAAGGCACCCACTAAAGGAAAGGGTGTCAAGAAGAGGAAAACTTCTGATGCTGAGGATCTTCAAGGCCTACCACTGATCCGCCACCAGTTCCTTAAATACTTCAATGAGGTAAGGATCCTTAATTCTGCCTAGGTATCCTACTCGTATGAGGATCACTTGATCTTGAACTGCTTTATCCTCTTCTTTGCAGAAATTTGCCGAGATCGAGGATTACGTGGGGAATGTTGAGGAGCAAGACAAGAAAATTGCTGATCTCCAACAGGTTGCCGTGCTCAAAGACCTTGCACTTGCTGATCTTCGGAAGGAACTCCAAGATGAGAAGACCAAGACGGCCAAACTTCTGATTGACCTTGACTATGAGAAGCATGATCTCATAGAAAATGCTAAGGTTTCTGCCGCCATCACGATGTATCAGACAAAATTGAAGATGGCCCAGGAAGCTCAAGATCCTAGTTTTGACAAAAGCAGCTGGGATGTTGAGGGCTGGAAGGCAAGGCTGGCTGATCTTGAGGATGATGAGGAGGAGGCAACTGAGGTCTTGGCAATTGAGGCAAGTGGCAGTGGAAAGGATCTGATGAAGGATACTGCAGCTGGAGGGGAAGAGGAAGCAGCAAAGGCATAGGTTGCATGAATGGGCGATGAAGGACATTTCTAGACGTAGCCGGAGCCCATTTTTTAAGTTTGATAGTTTGTTTTGGTTGTGGTGTTTTTTGCTAAACAATGATGGGTTGTACTTGAACAATAGGTTTTAGGACTAAGGATCATGTATGATCCTTTGGACAATAGGCAGGATTGCATATGGTGGAGGGATCCTCTGTTTGGGGGATGAAGCCATTGTGATCCTGCCGCCTTTATATTCCTGCACTACTTTCGAACTTGTTATCATGGACACCCTTTACCTACCCCAGCGGACGGGCCACGTTTTGCTGGTAGATGCTCGGGTAGGTAATTTTGACAACCTTTAAAGGGTTAGTCTTTTGTTAATAAATAAAATCTTAACCTTTTGTCGCCTATCTTGTGTTGTTATCCTTGTGTTTCTTTGATTTTCCTTTATTTCGATGCATATTTATTAAACAAATAATTTTGAATAAGTCAAATTGAAAATACTTAGGATATGATCCATGATCAAATATCCTTTAGTTAAAGAATCTCAGAAAGCAATATGTTTCAAGGATCACAAGTCTAGTTGTCAAACTTTAAGGGCTATTCAAATAAATAATGAATAGAATTAAATATAGTTAAGGATCATACCTGAGGATCCAAGTTAGGATCCTAACCATTATAAGGATAACTACAAGATAAACCTTAGAATAAAGTAAGGATCGAGGATCCCTAGTTGCCTATCTTCAAGAACCTGAAATAGAGCATAACTTGGGACTAAGCCAATATAAGATAAGAGTTAGTAACTGGGGACAAGCCCAAGGATAACTGGGGACAAGCCCAAGGATAACTGGGGACAAGCCCAAGGATAACTGGGGACAAGCCCAAGGATCGTATGTAAACTTGAGTATGGCCCTAACTGGCGACTATCCAAACTTAGTGGCATGAAAATGCCAAAACCTTAGCTAACGTGAAAACGTTAGAAACCTTAGCTAACGTGAAAACGTTAGAAACCTTAGGAACGGATGTATTGTACGTCTACCATTATACGTAGGATCCTAAGCATAGCCAGAACAATGGAATTATCAGCCCTAAAACGAGTACTGGTCCCAAAGCCTTGAACTACACCAGGATCATCGTGCGCTACAGGCGGAACTGGGGTCAAGCCCAAATAACTGAGGTTAAACCCAAAGAACGGATTGCTTCAGTGGATAACCAATGTTATGCTAAGGATACCTGAACTTTCAAAACTTAAACTCACGTGAGAGACGGATAAAGGATACATGATCCTTATCCTTATATGAGGAAATAAAGAAATGAAATAGTTAAGTTTAGGATGTTACCTAAGTAAGGATCACCAATACGTTGAGGATCCTTTAAGGATATCCCTTTCGCTAGGATCACCTCTGCCATGAGGATCCTGCTCACATGAAATATTTCTTTAAGTGGACAGCATTCCAAGCTCTTGGTAGCAAATCACCTTCCATGGTTAGCAATCTATATGCCCCCTTTCCTGCTTCAGCTTCAATCAAATAAGGGCCTTCCCATTTTGGAGCTAACTTTCCATCAGCAGGATTGGTGGTATTCTGAAATGCTTTCCTTAATACCATGTCTCCAACTTGAAACCTCCTGATCCTGACATTTTTGTTGTAAGCACCAGCCATTCTTTGCTGATAACTGGCCATCCTTATCCTAGCCATATCCCTGATTTCTTCAATAGTATCCAGGTCTTGAGCCAAGTTTTCATTATTTTCCTCAGGATCACGAGTACTTGTTCTAGCAGTTGGAACCACCATTTCTGTTGGGATCACCGATTCTGCCCCAAACACCAAAGAGATTGGTGTTTGACCAGTAGCATTCTTAGGGGTTGTCCTGTCAGCCCAAAGCACATAAGGTAGTTCTTCTGCCCATTTCCCTTTCTTGGATCCAAGCTTCTTCTTCAAATTGTTGATGATGATCTTGTTAGATGATTCTGCTTGGCCATTAGCTTGTGGGTGGACTGGTGTTGATGTTATCATCTTAATCCCCCAGCTGTCACAAAAGTTAGTGGTTCTGCCCCCAATAAATTGGGAACCATTATCACATATAATCTCAGAAGGAATTCCAAATCTAGTTATAATATTTCTTTTAATGAAGGATATAACTTCCTTTTCTCTAACTTGGGCAAAAGCTTCAGCCTCTATCCACTTGGAGAAGTAATCAGTCATAGCTAGCATGAATACTTTTCCACCAGGTGCCTTAGGGAGCTTGCCAACTATATCCATACCCCATCTCATAAATGGCCAAGAGGAGGATATAGGATGCAATAATTCAGCTGGTTGATGAAGGATATTGCTGTGTCTCTGGCAAGGATCACATCTTCTGGCATACTCCACAGCATCTTTCTTCATGGTTGGCCAGTAGTATCCTGTCCTCAGGATCCTTGAGAATAATGCCCTGCCCCCAGTGTGGTTTCCACAATCTCCTTCATGGAAGTCTTTTAAAACTTCTTGAACTTCAGGATCCTCAATGCATCTCAAGTATGGTCCTGCAAGAGATCGTCTATACAACATATTATTCATAATTGTGAATTGAGATACCTTAGATTTGAAAGCCCTAGGGTTTTCTCCTGTAGGAATCTCTCCATGTTGTAAGTATCTCATAATTGGTGAGATCCATGATCCTGATCCTGAATGGGATTGAGTATCCTCACAAGGGATAATTGCAGAATCATTTCCTATCTCCATAGCCTCGTGATCCTCGATAGCCGGGGTCAGGATATGGATAATAGGAATCTTGATATCCTCCGGGATCTTCAAGGATGATCCTAAGTTAGCCAATGCATCAGCTTCTGTATTTTCTTCCCTTGGTACCTGTGACAAACTAAAGGAAACAAAAGAGAGTGCCAAAATTTTGACTATCTCCAAATACTTGGTTAGCTTTTCACCTTTAACAGCATATGATCCATTAAAATGGTTTGTAATCAACAAAGAATCTACGTGTACCTCAAGATACCTGATCCCCATATGCTTTGCAATTTGCAAACCAGCAATTAAGGCTTCATATTCAGCCTCATTGTTAGTGGTTTGGAACTCACAAGCTATAGAATGGGGTATTATGTCCCCCTGTGGCGATTTTAGTAGTATTTCAAGCCCTGTGCCTTTGACATTTGAGGATCCATCAGTATAAAGTATCCAAGGATCCTTGGTCTCTTCTAGCTGCTGGACTTCTAGCTCAGCTTCTTCTTGTAAATCACTACTGAAATCAGCCACAAAGTCAGCTAATGCTTGGGATTTGATGGCTGTCCTAGGCTCATATCTTATGTCATATGCACTCAGCTTCACTGCCCACTTAGCCATCCTTCCTGACATCTCTGGTTTCCTGAGGACATTCTTAATTGGAAAATTAGTTTTAACAATGATAACATGAGTTTCAAAATAATGTCTTAACTTGGTAGAGGCCATAATTAATGCAAGAATAAGCTTTTCAAGGTGTGAGTACCTGGATTCGGCATCAAGTAAACTTTTACTTACATAATAGACAGGATGTTGTGTACCTTGATGATCCTTAACAAGGACCGCACTTACTGCTTTTGAGGATACTGCAAGATACAAGGATAACACATCACCTTTTTCTGGTTTCATCAAAGCCGGGGCCGAGGATAGGTAATCTTTGAGGGCTTTTAAAGCATTTTCATGCTTCTCCGTCCACTCAAATTTCTTGTTCTTCCTTAGGATATCATAGAATTCTTTACACTTCTCGGAGGACTTGGATATAAATCTGTTCAAGGCTGCTATCCTTCCTGTTAGCCTTTGAACATCCTTAGCATTGGCCGGAGATTTGATGTTCACTATTGCTTTGATTTGTTCCGGGCTAGCTTCAATGCCTCTCTTTGTCACCATATATCCTAAGAATTTACCTGCTTTAACACCAAAGCGACATTTTGAAGGATTAAGTTTCATGTTTTATTTGTCAAGGATATCGAATGCTTCCTCCAAGTCTCTTAGGTGATCCTCAGCTTTTAAGGATTTCACCACCATATCATCTATGTAAACCTCCATAGTTTGTCCAATCTGATCCTTGAACATCATATTCACCAGCCTTTGATATGTTGCACCTGCATTTCTTAATCCGAACGGCATAGCAATATAGCAGTATATACCAGTTGGGGTCATGAAGGCTATATCCTCTTGGTCGGATGGTTCCATTTGGATTTGTTGGAATCCAGATGAAGCATCCATAAAAGTTAACAGTTCATGACCCGCAGTTGCATCCACCATGGAGTCAATGTGGGGTAAAGGGAAAGGATCCTTGGGACATGCCTTATTTAAATCGGTAAAATCGACACATACCCTCCACTTTCCGTTTTTCTTTTGAACAACAACCACATTGGCCAACCACCTTGGATACTTGACCTCTCTAATCATACCTGCCCGGAGCAATTTCTCTACCTCTTCTTGGATAATGGCATTCCTTTCCGGTGCAAACTTTCTTCTCCTTTGATGGATTGGTTTGAAGGATCTGTCAATGCCGAGTTTATGAGTGATAACATCTTTGGATATACCAGTCATGTCTTCGTGTTTCCATGCAAAGGTAGTCTTTCTCCTTTTGAGGAAGGATACGAGGTCTTCTTTCATTCCGCCAAGGATCCCTGTTCCGATATAGATTTTGGATTCAGGATCATCAGGATCCATGAGGATTTCTACCACATCCTGCTCTCTGGCCTCCAAGACATTCCTCGGAGGATACCTTGATTGCTATTGCTCCCTTGACTTCGAAGCTGGTTTCATCGATGAAGTGTAGCAATTCTTAGCCTCCTGCTGATCACTATCAATCTTTATTATTCCCCAAGGACTAGGGAGCTTTACACATTGATGGTAAGTAGATGGGACTGCTTTCATATCGTGTATCCAGGGCCTGCCAAGGATAACATTACAACAAGATAAACAGTCAATAACACAAACTTTTTGATAAGAGTGTAAGCCTTCAATATATATTGGGAGTTTAATGTCCCCCAGGGTGTTCTTAGTTTTGCCACTAAATCCCACGAGCACGGAGGATCTTGGTGTGATCTCTGATTCAGGGATACCCATCTTCTTTAGAACATCAAGCTGGATAACGTTCACTGAACTTCCTCAGTCTATAAGGATCCTGCGGACAAAATGGTTAGATATGAAAAGAGTAATAACTAAACCATCGTGATGAGGATCCTGGATATCAACACGATCCTCTTCATCAAAGGTTATGACTTTTCCTTCGGAGACACTTGATGTTCGAACTGGTCTTTCTCCATTATCCATTTTAGTTTCCTTTGCATGCCTTTTAGCTGCTGAGAAGGATGTGCCACAAATGTCGGATCCTCCAGAAATAAAGTTTATCACTTGTGCATCTGCTGGAGGAGCTGGAGCCTTCTCAGGGATCCTTTCAGGATCCTGAGTCCTTGACTTTTTTCTTCCCAACAACTCTTTTAGATGCCCCTTGCTCAACAAGTATCCAATTTCCTTTCTTAATGCAATGCATTCTTCTGTGAGGTGCCCAAAATCTTCATGATATGCACACCACTTTGATTTATCCTTAGTTGCAGCCGGCCTATCTTTCTTTCTCGGCCATCTAGCTTTATCACCTAGGTTCTGCATGGCAAGGATTAGTTCATTGTTATCAACACTAAAGCAATATTCAGAAATTGGAGGATAATCCTCATCATCCTCTTCTTGATCAACAGAGTGCACGCTCTGATTATCAGATCTGTTGTAGGATCTGAATTTGTTGTTCCTGAATGAGGATCCTTGCTTATCCTGCTTTGAGGATCCTGCTAACCTCTCCTGGATCCTCTTGTCATCCTCTAGCCGAATGAACCTAAGTGCTCGGGTTCTTACCTCATCTAAGTTCCTGCATGGTGTCATAACAAGATCATCATAGAAAGACGAATCCCTAAGCAATCCCATTTTGAAGGCCTCAACAGCCGTAGCTATATCTAAGTTGGGAATGTCTAAAGATTCTTTACTGAATTTGGTAATGTAATCCCTTAATGATTCATTATGACCCTGGGTTATCCTATATAAATCACTAGTTAATCGTTCAAATTTTCTACTACAAGAAAACTGATTATTAAACAAGTTAACTAGGTTAGCAAATGAGGTAATAGAATAGGGAGGAAGACTTAGCAGCCATTTGAGAGCTGATCCAGTAAGAGTGGATCCGAATCCCTTGCACAGGCACGCTTCTTTTAACCTTTCTGGAATTGGATTGATTTCCATCCTCTCCCTGTATTGTGCTATGTGTTCTTCAGGATCCGTTGAACCATCATACAACTTCATTGTTGGCACATGGAATCTCTTGGGTATCTCAGCATCACAGATTGGTGGTGCAAAACGAGATATCTTGTGGCTCCCATCTGCAATCTCTGGGATAGGTTTAACTACTCCCGGAACACTTGATATCATATCCTTTAGCTTTTGCAATTCTCTAGCCATGGCATGATTGATACCTGGATCCTGCATAAGACCATGGTTAGTAGTATGAGAATTATTAAAAGTGTTACCTCCCATTGGATTCAAATTAGGAAGAATGGATGTTAATCCATATTGTTGAGGCTCTGGAATGATCGAGGGACCAGTAAAGGCATTGGTCTGCATCGGAATAAAATCTCCCTGATGGACATCTGAACTTCCTGTTTGCAAATTCCTCAAGGATCCTGGCATCTGGAAGGATCCCTGAAACTGGGACGATCCTGGAACAAAGGAGGATCCTTGAACCTGGGATGATCCTGGAACGAAGGAGGATCCTTGAACCTGGGATGGTCCTGGAACGAAGGAGGATCCTTGAACCTGGGATGGTCCTGGAACGAAGGAGGATCCTTGAACCTGGGATGATCCTGGAACGAAGGAGGATCCTTGAACCTGGGATGCTCCTGGAACGAAGGAGGATCCTTGAACCTGGGATGATCCTGGAACGAAGGAGGATCCTTGAAACTGCTGCATTCCTGAATATCCTCCTGAACTTGTGAGGGATCCCATATACTGAGGATAGGATCCTGCTGGTTGGAAACATGAACCTGATGCCTGGGTCATTGTTGTTGTTCCATAGTGCACTCCTTTCGGTCCACCCACATATTGAATGTCTGGAACCACTGACGGCTGAGAAGTAATCACCGGAGTATCAAAATTCAAAGATCTGGGCATCAGGGGGGAACGATCCTCTGCCGTTTTCTTTTGTTTCTTGATTTCGTCAATCTCCCGGAGGATCCTTTCGTTGGTCTTATCCTGCTCTTGTGCATGATTCCTCATCTGCAAAATCAAGGCATAGAGATCATTAGTAGTAGGATTAGTTGAAACAGAAGAAGTAGGTGGGTTTGAGAAAATGGGAGTTGGTTTCTTCGCGGCATTCTCAGTATTCTTCTGGGATCCAGAAGGTGGTGGAGGCAAAGGAGGGACGCCTTGTGAAGAAGTGAATGAAGGCATCAAGTTTGAAGTATTCTTCGCTGAGAAAGCCATTTGCTTGGTTGTAGTGAACCGAAATGAGCACAGAAATGCGAATTTTTCTAAGGACGAAGCACCAATTGCCCCACGGTGGGCGCCAAACTGTTTTAGTCAAAAAATCTGTTGAGGGTATTGCAACCAAACTCTTTGTTACGGGGTATGATGCTGATTATGTATATCAATGACAAGGATCACTTTAATGTAATTTGCACAAATGACACAAGGATGTATACGGGGAAAAAGCCCTTGATCAAGAGTTGATCTCCGGCACAAAAAACCCCGGGTGATGGAAACTACCGATCACCAAGCTCAAATAAATGATTAAATGTTTACAACTTCGGATAGTAACGAGCTAGGTACAAGGATCACTATCGTGAAACGTGTATAAGTGAGTGAAAATGAATGTGTGTTCGTCGAGAGCTTCAAGTGTGCGAGTATACGAGTGTGTGTAGCTGTAAAAAATGGCTAAGTGTTTCTCTACTAGCTCGTTACCCCTTTTTAAAATAGAAATCTAACTACCAAACTAACTATCCGACTTTCGTGCCATGCCTCCACGTTCTCCACAACGTCTATTTTTGGTCAAGCACGTGCAGAATAGTTTGGGAATATTCTCCAGGAATGTCGCCAAGACTTGGTCAAGCTTGTTATACCTGCGAGATGCTACAAAACATAAATAAACAATCGTCAGTACGAGGATCCTTAAAGTGATCCATGATCCTGATCCTAAAGCCCTTCTGAGGATCACCACCTGTCACAGAAGTAAGGATCACTAATTAGGATAACGAATAAGGATCACTAATTGTTAGAAAATCCTCCCCTAACAGCAAGGATTAGTTCATTGTTATCAATAGAGAAACAATACTCAGAAATTGGAGGATAATCCTCATCATCCTCTTCCTGATCAACAGCATGCACGTTCTGGTTATCAGATCTGTTATAGGATCTGAACCTGTTGTTCCTGAATGAGGATCCTTGCTTATCCTGCTTTGAGGATCCTGCTAACCTCTCCTGGATCCTTTTGTCATCCTCTAGCCGGATGAACCTAAGTGCCCGGGTTCTTACCTCATCTAGGTTCCTGCATGGTGTCATAACAAGATCATCATAGAACAATGAATCCCTAAGCAATCCCATTTTAAAGGCCTCAACAGCCGTGGCTATATCCAAGTTGGGAATATCTAAGGATTCTTTACTGAATTTGGTAATGTAATCCCTTAATGATTCATTATGACCCTGGGTTATCCTATATAGATCACTAGTTAATCGTTCAAATTTTCTACTACAAGAAAACTGATTATTAAATAGGTTAACTAGATTAGCAAATGAGGTAATAGAGTAGGGGGGAAGACTTAGCAGCCATTTGAGATCTGATCCAGTAAGAGTGGACCCGAATCCCTTGCACAGGCATGCTTCCTTCAACCTTTCTGGGATTGGATTGATCTCCATCCTCTCCCTGTATTGTGCTATGTGTTCTTCAGGATCTGTCCAACCGTCATACAGCTTCATAGTTGGGACATGGAACCTCTTGGGTATCTCAGCATCACAGATCGGTGGTGCAAAATGATATATCTTGTGGCTCCCATCTGCAATCTCTGGGATAGGTTTGACCACTCCTGGAACACTTGATATCATATCCTTCAACTTTTGCAATTCTCTGGCCATGGCATGATTGATACCTGGATCCTGCATAAGGCCATGGTTAGTAGTATAAGAATTATTAAAAGTGTTACCTCCCATTGGATTCAAATTAGGGAGAATGGATGTTAATCCATATTGTTGGGGCTCTTGAATGATCGAAGGACCAGTAGAAGCATTAGTCTGCATTGGAATAAAATCTCCCTGATGGACATCTGAATTTCCTGTTTGCAAACTCCTCAAGGATCCTGGCATCTGGAAGGATCCCTGAAACAGGGACGATCCTGGAACAAAGGAGGATCCTCGAACCTGGGATGATCCTGGAACAATGGAGGATCCTTGAACCTGGGATGATCCTGGAACAATGGAGGATCCTTGAACCTGGGATGATCCTGGAACAGAGGAGGATCCTTGAACCTGGGATGATCCTGGAACAATGGAGGATCCTTGAACCTGGAATGATCCTGGAACAAAGGAAGATCCTTGAATCTGGTGCGCTCCTGAGTATCCTCCAGAATTCATGAAGGATCCCATATGCTGAGGATAGGATCCTGCTGGCTGAAAATATGAACCTGATGCCTGGGTCACTGTTGTTGTTCCGTAGTGCACTCCTTTCGGTCCACCCACATATTGAACATCTGGAACCACTGATGGCTGAGAAGTAATCACCGGAGTATCAAAATTCAAAGATTTGGGCACCAGTGGGGAATGATCCTCTGCCGTTTTCTTTTGTTTCTTGAGATCTCCGATTTCTTTGAGAATCCTTTCATTGGTCTTATCCTGTTGCTGTATATGATCCTTCATCTGCAAAATCAAAGTAAACATGTCACTAGTAGTGGGAGTGTAAGAAGCAGAAGAAGTTGGAGGTTTGGATAAAATGGGAGTTGGTTTCTTCTCGGCATTTTTCTGAGGTCCAGAAGGTGGTGGAGGCAAAGGTGGAATGCCCTGAGATGAATTGACCGCAGACATTGCAGTAGAAGTATTCTTCAATGATGAAGCCATGTATTTGTATGCAATGAACCGGAATGATCACCAACATAAAAATTTCTTAGGAATGAAGCACCAATTGCCCCACGGTGGGCGCCAAACTGTTTTGGTCAAAAAATCTGATGAGGATAATGCAACCAAACTCTTTGTTACGGGGAATGATGCTTTAAATGTAGAACAATAATAAGGATCACTTCAATGTAAATTGCACAAACGACACAAGGATTTATACGGGGAAAAAGCCCTTGATCAAGAGTTGATCTCCGGCACAAAAAACACCGGGTGATGGAAACTACCGATCACCAAGCTCAAATAAATCAATAAATGTTTACAACTTCGGATAATAACGAGCTAGGTACAAGGATCACTATGGTGAAATGTGTAAAAATGAGTGAAAACTAATAAGTGTTCGTCGAGAGCTTCAAGAGTGCGATTGTATGAGAGTGTGTGTAGCTGAAAATGGCTAAATGTTCTAATTCTAGCTCGTCACCCCTTTAAAAATAGAAGTTAGCTATAATAACAAACTATCCGACTTTTGTGCCAAGCTCCCACGTTCTCCACAACGTCCACTTCTAGTCAAACGTGTGCGAAATACCCGTCGAATATTCCATAGTAATGTTGCCAAGACCAAGTCAAGCTTGTTACTCCTGCGAAATAATACGAAACATAAACAAACAATCGTTAGTATGAGGATCCTTAAGGTGATCCATGATCCTGATCCTGAAGCTCTTCTGAGGATCACTATCTGTCACAGAAGTAAGGATCATTAATTAGGATAACAAGTAAGGATCACTAATTGTTAGAAAATCCTCCCCTAACAATTAGCTTGAACCCAGTTTTCAAATCGATCTTTCCAACCGTAATACTCTTCAATGCTCATTAGCTTCGGGGGTTTTTGTGTAGTTCCAGTTTCATTTTCCAAATTCATATTTTGAGCAATGGTAGCCGGAGTAGTTGGGGATGTTGCAAATGCGTTGTAAAATTCGGAATCCATGTTTCGGTAAACTTTTTCACAAAACAGACTTTTCAAGCGAAATTAACCTGCACAAACTTCAAACGAAATCAGAAATTCAAACAAAATTAGACCCTTTGGAGTGAAATAAATGATTTCGTACGAAATTAGGTGATTTCATAAGAAATTACAAACTGATTTCGTGCGAAATACCAAACCTGAAGTGATTTCGCATGAAATAACACAAAAACAGTAATTTCGTGCGAAATTATGCTGATGTCATCATTTCAGCCAAATTTTTGTCAAAATGATCAGGTTTTTGCTCGATTTTAGATCCAATTCCCTCAAGGCTTTGTTAAAACACTGTTTCGCTTATGATATGTGAAATTCAGATCATTTTCACCGTGAAATCTTGTTCAATTGATAAAAGAAGGTGTAGAAGATAGAAAATGAGATGAAATCAAGCTGAAATCTATAGAACTCCTCCTCCTGTGCTCTGATACCACTTGTAGGATCGTTGTTGAACCCGAGACGAGTCGATCAGAGGTGTTCTACTCAAAATGAAAGGCGGAAACAGACATAATGAGTTGAATTCAGCTAGATATCACTTTTAACTGTCGTTTATATTGGTCTGGAACAGTTTTACAGCAAGACGACACTTCGACAGAGCTTCGTCGTCGAAAAACACCTTACTAATTTCGTACCAAATGAATCAGACACACACATATATATAGGCATGTAATTTCGCATGGAATTACACTTGTAATTTCGTGCGGAATTAACATCTTAATTTCGTGCGAAATTACCTATGTAATTTCGTGCGAAATTACCTACATACATACTTTTCTCCTTTTGCGCGCCCTGATCTATCTATTACAATGTAAGACTCGATACAAGACGAAGTCGACAGACGCATGCACCAACAATCCTAGTCTGATTTTTTGACCAAAACAGTTTGGCGCCCACCGTGGGGCAATTGGTGCTTCATTTCTGAGAAATTCTGTTCATTGTGATCATTTCGGTTCATTACCTTCAACCATATGGCTTCTTCAGTGAAGAACACTTCAAGCTCTATGCCGACAGTCACTTCTTCACAGGGCATTCCACCTTTGCCTCCACCACCTTTTGGATCCCAAAAGAATGCGGAAAATGCTGCTAAGAAACAAAGCCCCGTTTTCTCAAAACCACCAACTTCTGCTGTATCTTCTAGCCCTTCTAACAGTAATTTTTATTCTTTGATTTTGCAGATGAGGGATTATATCAGCAGCAGGACAAAACTAATAACAGGATCCTTCAAGAGATTGATGACATAAAGAAATTGAAGAGATCAGCGGAGGATCACTCTCCATTGGTACCTAGATCACTGGATTTTGACACTCCAGCTATAACTGCCCTGCACTCTGCGGCTCCGGATATCCAGTACCAGAGTGGATCATTGGGAAGGCGTTATGGATTAACAACAATGATTCAGGCTTTAGGGTCCTACTTCTAGCCTTCAGGATCCTCTTTTCAGCCTTTAGGATACTCCTTCCAGCATCAGGGATCCTTCACTAGCTCAGGAGGATACATGGGGACGCAGACAGTTCAAGGATCCTCCTCTCAGCTTTAAGGATCCTCATCTCAGGTTCAGGGATCCTCACAGGTTCAAGGATCCTCCTTTCAGGTTCAAGGATCCTCATCTCAGGTTTACGGATCCATGGATCATCCTCCAAGACCCCCAGTCACAACACATCAAGGATCCAACTCCTTTCAGGATCAAGGATTCTTAAGGAGTGTGCAACCCGGAAGTTCAGATGTTTATCTAGGAGACTTCATCCCAATGCAAACTATTGCTTCTTCTGGTCCCTCAGTTATACCAGAATCCCGTCAATATGGATTCACATCTGGAATTCCAAACTTGAGTCCTTCAGGAGGTAACATTTTAAATAATTCTCATAATACTAACCATGGCTTTGTGCAGGATACAGGTATCAATCAAGCTATGGCTAGGGAATTACAGAAACTGAAGGATATGATATCCAGCGTTCCAGGAGTGGTTAAGCCCATTCCTGAAATTGCAGATGGAAGTCACAGGATATCTCGTTTTGCACCACCTATTTGTGATGCTGAGATATCGAAAAGGTTTCAAATTCCAACCATGAAGCTATATGACGGCTCAACGGATCCAGAAGAGCATGTAGCTCAATATAGAGAAAGGATGGAGATCAATCCCATCCTGGAGAGGTTGAAAGAAGCATGTCTATGCAAGGGTTTCGGATCCACACTAACAGGATCAGCTCTTAAATAGCTGCTAAGTCTTCCCCCTTACTCTATTACTTCATTTGCTAATCTAGTTAATCTGTTTAATAGCCAATTCTCATGTAGTAGAAAATTTGAATGTTTAACTAGTGATCTATATAGGGTAACACAAGGTCAAAATGAATCACTTAGAGATTATATCACTAAGTTTAGTAAAGAATCCTTAGATATTCCTAATCTAGATATAGCTACGGCTGTAGAAGCCTTTAAAATGGGTTTACTTAGGGATTCATTGTTCTATGATGATCTTGTCATGACCCCTTGCAGGAATCTTGATGAAGTAAGAACCAGGGCCCTTAGATTCATCCGATTAGAGGATGATAAAAGGATACAAGGAAGACTGGCAGGATCCTCGAAACAGGAAAAACAAGGATCCTACTTCAGGAACAACAAGTCCAAGTCTTATAACAAGTCTGATAACCAGAATGTGCACACAGTGGAACAGGAAGAGGATGATGAAGATTATCCTCCAATTTCTGAATATTGTTTTTCTGTTGATAACAATGAACTAATCCTTGCGATGCAGAACCTAGGTGAAAAAGCAAGATGGCCCAGAAAAAGTGATAAGCCAGCTGCAACGAAAGACAAATCCAAATGGTGTGCATACCATGAAGATTTCGGTCATCTCACTGAAGAATGTATTACACTTAGAAAAGAGATTGGTTACCTGTTAAGCAAAGGACATTTGAAGGAGCTGTTGGGAAGAAAAAAGTCAAGGATCCAGGATCCTGAAAAGGTTCCAGAAAGAGCTCCTGCTCCTCCGGCTGATGCACAAATTATAAACTTCATATCCGGTGGATCAGACATTTCTGGCACTTCCTTTTCAGCAGGCAAAATGCATGCTAAGGAGACCAAGATGGATAATGGGGATAGACCCATCCGAACCTCTACTGTTACACAGGAAAAAATTATAACTTTTGATGAGGATGATCGTGTTGATGTCCAGGATCCTCATCATGATGGTCTTGTTATTACTTTGTTTATATCTAATCATTTTGTTCGCAGGATCCTAATAGATGGAGGAAGCTCAGTAAACATCATTCAGCTTGATGTCCTAAAGAAGATGAACATCCCTGAATCAGACATTATCCCAAGATCCTCAGTACTTGTCGGATTCAGTGGAGAAACCAAGAACACATTGGGGGACATTAAACTTCCCATCTACATAGGGGGACTTAATTCTTTTAAAAAATTTTGTGTTATAGATTGCTTATCCTGTTGCAATGTTTTCCTTGGCAGGCCATGGATACATGACATGAAAGCAGTTGCATCTACATACCATCAGTGTGTAAAGCTTCCTAGTCCATGGGGGTGATAAAGATTGAGAGTGACCAACAGGAAGCAAAGAATTGCTATACCTCATCCATGAAACCAGCCTTAAGACCCAGGGAGCAATAGCAATTAAAGCACCCTCCAAGAAATGTCCTGGAGGCTAGAGAACAAGATGTTAAGGATATCTTGATGGATCCTTAGGATCCTGAATCCAAAGTTTTTATAGGATCCGGGATCCTCAACGACATTGAAGAGGATTTAGTATCCTTCCTCAAAAAGAGAAAAACTACCTTTGCCTGGAAGCACGAATATATGACAGGTATCTCTAAAGATATTATTACTCACAAGCTTGGTATTGACAGGTCATTCAAACCCATACATCAAAGGAGGAGAAAGTTTGCACCTGGGAGGAATGCTATTATCCAGGAGGAGGTAGACAAGCTACTCCGAGCAGGTATGATTAGAGAGGTTAAGTATCCAAGATAGTTAGCCAATGTGGTTGTTGTTCAAAAGAAAAATGGAAAGTGGAGGGCATGTGTCGATTTCACGGATTTAAACAAGGCATGTCCCAAGGATCCTTTCCCATTACCCCATATTGACTCCATGGTGGATGCTACCGCGGGTCATGAGTGTTATGGGTAATTTTCCGCTCATATATCCTGACTGATATTCTGACTTTGTTTTATTGTGTCCAGGATGCTGAATTAGGATATTGGTGACATTCTGATATCCTGGTAGTAATTAATTAACCACGTGCAGATTAAGGAGTGCAAGTCTCCAACATTCAAATGGACTTCTTTTCCTCAAGACTCGGTCAAATCGGTTGGGTTATAGACGTTGAAGCCGGAAGACGTGGACTACAACGTTCACTTGAGGAATATTCGAAGCATCCTGGTTTAATAGGGTAGTTTGTTATTTTCATTTTACTATAAATGGACTACAACACACACAAAGTTTCGCACACTCTTTCTCTCTACTTGCAAACACTCACAACGCACTAACACTTGTACTCGAATTGCATTGTAACACTTAGTTGATCCGCATCATATCCTGCACTGTATCCTGATATTTGAAGCAATAAGAAGAACAAGGAAGTTGCGATTGTCAGCTCCCGAGGTTTTATGCCGGCGATCTAGATTGATCAAGGGCTTTCCTCGTACATCTCATGCCACCCTTTACATTTTTGCTCATTGTTTGATCATAGATATAGCTCAATATCCTGAGCTATATCCTGAAACTGTTTTTGCAAACAACTTAATAAGCATATCTTCTACACATTATCTTAGCACACTACCTCACTTAACTAATTTGATCACTTAATTGCTTCGGTAATTTTTGACCAAAACAATTTGGCGCCCACCTGGGGCAAGTGGTGCTATTTCTACTAAAAGTTCTTGCAAAATCGTTACTTGGTTTTTTATTTTCAAAACTTTTTGCCACACTATTTTCAATGGCCTCGAGATCAAACATGAGCTTTTCCACCGTGTCAGCTACAACCTCTGCAACAATTGGTTCGGTGCTTCCACCACCTCCTCCGAGAATGCAACCCTCTTCACAGGGAACTGAATGTCATGTGGCTCAGGATATCCGGCTCGGGATGTTATCCTCGCTCGCAATGTCCAGGGATCTGGTCCTGTTTTGGCTTCTAATGAAGAAATTCTAAATTTGTTTGGTAGTGTATAGGAACAGATGAGGCAGCAGTAGGAAACTAATCAGATACTGATGAGAGAGATACAACTCTTGAAATCCGGCCCAATTAGGCCTGCTGAAGATACTGTCACTCCCTTGCAACCCAGGGCTTTGAACTTCAGTTCTGCAGTTTATACTGAGGATAACCGGGGGAATATTGTGCCCAGCCGTTCCCAGAATCATACTCCTAAGATACCTTCTTCAGTAAGAGTATCGACTGTGAGAAGCTCAGGATATGCTTCAGGATATGGCCAGAATCCTCAGACTGGTAATGTATCTAATAATAATAATAATACTCTTGCTACTAATGGTGTTGGATCTTTGCAGGATGCAGGTATGACATCAGCATTTTCCAGGGAGCTTCAAAAACTGAAAGACATGATATCCAGTGTACCTGGGGTGGTCCAGCCAATTCCAGAAGTATCCCAGGACAGCCACAGGATATCACGGTTTGCATATCCTATTTGTGTTGCTGAAATCCCAAAAAGATTTCAAACCCCTAACATGAAACTCTATGACGGAACTACGGATCCTGAGGAGCATATTGCCTAGTATAGGGAAAGGATGGAAATCAACCCTATCCCTCCAGAGCTCAAAGAAGCATGCCTGTGCAAGGGTTTTGGTTCTACCTTAATAGGATTAGCCTTAAAATGGCTCTTAAATGTTCCTCCTCACTCGATTACTTCATTTGCTCATTTGGTTAATTTGTTTAATAGTCAATTTTCTTGCAGCCGAAGTTTTGAGAAACTAACCAGTGATCTTTACAGGATAACTCAAGGACCTCAGGAATCCTTGAGGGATTATGTGAACAAATTTAGCCAGGAATCCTTAGATATCCCACATCTTGACATTGCAACAGCTGTGCAGGCTTTCAAGATGGGATTGCAAAAAGATTCTCAATTCTACCAGGATCTTTTGATGAATCCCTGCAGGAATTTGGACGAAGCTCGTAACATGGCTTTAAGATACATTCGGCTGGAGGATGACAAAGAGATGCAAGAGAGGATGAATTCGTCAACAACCTATGAGTCAACCAACAGGAAATGAGAATCCTCGTACAAACCATATCGCTCTAAGCCATATGGCAGAAATGACAGCAAGAAAGTGAATGCTGTTGAAGATGAGGATCCTGAGGAGTATCCTGAGTTGTCTGAATATTGTTTTTCCATTAATGTAACACCTGTGTCATTTCAACCATCAAACAAATGCCAAACCAATGAAATAATGTATTTCATACTTTGGACTTGTATAAATATGTGTATCTTTTGCACATATCGACTCATGTTCGATTTCAAGCTCTAAATCGCTTTCTGGAAGGTTATACGCGCACTAATGCGTAAATATAACCAGTTTAATGCAACGAACACTCCGGAATAGTGAAATAGGCTTAACATACCTTAAATAACCTATACATAACTTAGATATAAGTTTTGGAAGGTTTGGTGTGGTGAAATCAAAGTTAAATCGCTTACAGGGACTAAAGTTGACAAACTGCGAAAGTATGCCAATTTGAACTGTAACAGACATTCCGGAACATGACCATAAGTTAAACATACCATAAATATCCTTTACATAGCTTAGAAATAGGCTTTGAGGGGTTCGGTGTGCTAAAATAAACTTTTGGGTCATTCAGGGACTAAAAGTGTCAAAAAGTGCACAAGTTTGCATTTTCGCGCATATCTTACGTTCTGAATACATCCGGACATCCAAAAATTTATGTAAGCATGACTATATTATATTTTAGTGTTCTCCTTAAGAAAAATCCATTCGTCGCGTCATTTGGATCATTTTTCGCGCTTATGCGCATTCCGTCGTAATTAAGCGAACATCGCGTTCGTACGACCGAACGAACCAACATCCGGCATATTTTTGAGCATGTTTTGAGTTCCCTATACTTTAACTTCATTTTAGAGCCTTGAAATGAGGTTAACGGGGTTCAAACGCATCGAAAAAGGCCTTAAACACGTGCAGGGACCATTCCTGCCACTTTTGAAACTTTTCTGAAACTGGGGGGTCAGTGGCGTAGCGCGACTGCCTAGGCCCTCACCGTCGCGCTACGCGACTGCCTAGTCTGGGGCAGAAACATGCAGAAAACTCATTTTTCGCATTTTCGGGACCGGATTCGATGTATCGACAGCTGTTTACAGTTGTTATCCACTCCCAAATCCCTTGCCAAGTGTTGATTCCCTATGGTTAGTGGCAATTTAGGCACCATAACATTCCGACACTTGTACGGACATGATTAAGGCACGATTTTCGACAAACGATCCTAACTGTTCGGGTATTCCTATAAATACCCAACCCACACAACATCAAAACCCACTAGAATTCTGATTTTGAGAGCTCTAAGTTGAAACCATTGTTTCATACCTGAGTTATTGGATCGGGATTAGCATTCGGGGACCCTTCGTAAGTATTCTTTCGTTCTTTTCCTTATTTTATTGCTTTTCGAGTCCGAAAGTCAAACTTTGTTTGACTTTCAGCGTTGACCAGTAATGGTCAATGCGAAGTTCTTTTGAACTTCGCAACGTGAGTGTAATCACGTTGGTCATAGTCCCTTGGGACTATGCCCACTGATTACCACGTTGTCTAGGGTCGTAGGGTAAGCGATCTGATGAATCGCTTATACCTCGAACCCGACCCAGTTTGGTCGATCATTAGGATCCGACCAAACACATTTAGGTGACCATAGTAGGTAGGGAATAACCTTCCGAGGTTATACCCTATGGTCACATCGTTTAAGTAGTTGTATGATAGGTAGTTTATATGCCTTAGGTAAATTACCAGAATACCCTTTTCATGTATAATTGGTAATTAAGCATATGTAACCTAAACCTTTGTCACATAACAGATTATGTAATATGTTTAGGCATATAACACTTGTCATAGGGCTAGTTAGGCGGTCCGAACGCGTTTCACGCGAACGACGCGTTAAAGTAGCATAAGCTACCTAAACGGGTCGTAATGGGTCGTAGACACTTAGGTTAAGTTTCATTTAGTATGTAGGCTTTGTTAAACCAAATGACACGAGTCTCTACACTCGTTTGGTTTACAAACCCTAATGCTACCCGATCTTCCGATTTAGGTCCGGTTTATTAATGTAGCTACCTATACTAGGTGCCGTTTGATATCCGCGATCTCTAGCATTGTTTAGTTGTTACTCAAGGACTACTGAGCAATCTCAAGTGAGTACATAGACCCCTCTTTTACTGTTTTCCAAACTGTTTTGGGGTGGAACACATGTGCCTACTTGTTACTTTCATGCTTTCCTGTTTTCACATCATATACATGCTATGTTCGTTAGTACATTATAGTACATGATTTCATTACATCTTATGCTAGGTGTGCCCATTGTGTGCATTACTTGGTACATCGTTTTACATTACATTTCATGCTAGGTGTGCCCATTGTGTGCATTACTTAGTACATCGTTTTACATTTCATCTCATGCTAGGTGTGCCCATTGTGTGCATTACTTAGTACATTGTTTTACATTGCCTTTCTGTTGCATATGCTTATCCAGCGTATGAACACATTATACTACATTTTGAACCGTTGTAATCATTTGACTATGTGATCCGTTGATATCTGTGAACCGTTTGTATTTGTAACCGTTGAACCACGTGAACCGTTTGTAACCGTTGAACCATGTGAACCGTTTGTAACTATTGAACCGTTTGTATCCATTACATGATTTACATTAGACATGAACATTACTTTGGTGGTTTGGTTTGATTAAGTGATTAAGTAACGATGCGTGTGTAATATGATACAAGCATGGTGGATACGCCGCTGGTACTTCCTATATATAAGTGTTTGTATGGTATTACATATTGTAGCGTTATCTGAAACATTTCAAGTTGAGACATAGAACATTTTATGCAAATAACATATTTTTCACAAGACATTGATTTACAAACAACTTATCTAATACAAACTCATTTTACATGGTTATTCATTTAACCATACATTATTTATACATATCATCTGATCTTATCGATTTTCAAATGATTTACAAAACAAAGCAAATAACAAGGTTCATGACTAAACATTTTCTCAAACAAAAGTCACGGAACCTATTTTCACAAAACCTATGTATCTCACCGGCATTTTTATGCTGACGTACCATATTTTCACATGTGTTTTTCAGGAGCTATTGCATAAGATGATCAAGATACACATAGGCAGACTTGGGCTTTAGTGACAATAAAAGATGCAAGACTAGTTAATTATGTTGTATTTCTTTGTTTGTTAAGACATTGTAACACTTTTAATCAATAAAACGAAACTTCAATTGCCATGGATTTGAAACAATTAATTCTGTTACAACACTCCCCGACGTTTCCGCCACGTTTTGTATGTTCTACGTGGTCAGGGTGTGACAGAAAAGATGGTATCAGAGCCAATGGTTATAGGGAATTAGGTTATTAGTAATGCTTTGACCTAGTCTATAACTTTCTAGGACCCTAACGCGAGTTTACTTGCGTTTAGTCATAAAACAATACCGTCACCTATCCTTAGGCGACGACCACAACAAGAACATAAATTTCAAAACCGCTTTGAAAACTAATCATCTGTTCTAGGATGATTGATTTATAGGTTTTGAACCCTCTATTATAAGGTTTTGAACCCTTTGAGTTTTCAAAATCTCGTCAAGGTTTTGGGTTTTAAATAATGTGAACACGTGCAAACTGGAAGGGTGAATGCCTGTATTCTGAGTTTTCTGTCTAGGCAAGCACTTCGTATACATCTCATCAGACGCGAGACCAGTTGTGCTTACCTGGGAATTCTTGGGATGAGTGTTCACTTATAGGCGAGCATGTCTTCGCGATACATTATGAGGACCTATTTGCTTTGATTCAGCCTTTGTGTGTCGTTTGTTTGCCTCATGGTTCAAACAAATGACCATCACCCGTGATTTTGGTCGGTAACTGTAACATCCTATTCTTACCCACTGCCATTTCATTTGTTTTCTCTCTTGTTCTTCTCTTTTAGAATGCCTCCACGACGCGAAAATCCAGTATCTATTGACGAGCTGGCAGCTGTCATTACACAGCAAATGACTGCTGCAATCCCGAACGTCGTTGCTCAATGTTATCAAGTTATCAACAACAATAATGCCCTCTGCAACTTCAAGACGTTCAACTCGGCCAAGCCATCAAAGTTTTCTGGGTCTCAAGGAGCGACTGCACTTCTGCAATGGTTCGAGAGTCTAGAGAGCACCTTCAGGCATGTACAATGTCCAAACGAGTGAAAGGTAGACTTCGCATCTAGTGTCTTCGAGAAACGAGCTTTGACATGGTGGAACGGTGTGGTGAGGGATAGGGGTGCCGAAGTGGCACTGGCCCAAACTTGGGAAGAACTTCGAGCACTGATGATGAAGGAATTCTGCCCTCGACACGAGATCAGGGCATTGGAAAGGGAATTCGACGATCTTAAGCAAGACAGCGGCGAACATCGAGCATACACTGATCGATACGAGGAGCTGAGCCTGTTGTGTCCTACCATGGTTACGCCTTTTGATAAGGCGATCGAAAAATACATTGATGGTCTCCCTGACTCAGTTCAAGACATTGTTACTGGTAGTAACCCCACTACGGTTAGGCAAGCCATTGAGCTATCTGCAACGTTGACTGAATCTCAGATCAGGAAACGTAAGCTTTTCCGAAAGGGTGACAAGAAACCAATTGAGGAATCAAAGACCATGGATGTACAGACTGGATCCCTTGAACGGTCAAAGAAGCAAAAGGTTTCTCAGAACTTCGCCATGGTTGCTCACAATGGTCAAGTCATCCCCAACCAACCAGCTCAACCCCGTGCTAGGAAGCCATACAATGGAACTTCACCTTTGTGCAACAAATGTAACCTTTATCATCATGCTATGGTGAAGTGCCGCGAATGCCAAATTTGTGGACGTAAAGGTCATACAGCAAAAGTTTGCGTAGCAGCAGTTGCACCAAATCAAGCTGACAACAAACCTGCTCAAGCTCGCTTTCCACCAGGTTCTTGCTACAAGTGTGGCGAGATGGGACATTTCCGAAGAAATTGCCCAAAGCGTGCTAATGCTAATCCAGCACAGAGATGAGCCTCTGACCGACTAGAAGACAACACTCTTTAGAAATAATCACATCTTATGTATTATTTTCTTTTGTTGTCAAGGTCCATGAAACAGTTGTTAACATTGTTTATAAATAAATCTTTTATTTACATTACAATGTATTTATGTGATTGTATGTATAAACAACATATCCCCTACAATACCGACAATCAAGGAACCGCATTCCTTGAAGAACAAACTACTCCCAAAATTCTTCCATTTTACAATCTCTTGCGTTTTACACAAAGATCCTAAGTACCCGTCTCTTGTAAAGAGACGAAGTACAAGGTGCAAGTTATAATTCTGTACGAATACCCCGAGTACCACTATAAATTCTTAATAGGGTACCTAAGGGCATTTCCGTATGTCCTAAATTATTGTGTACCTTAATTCGAATATTGCGTTTTCCTGAAAACGAAAATCGAATTTTTGGTAGATCATCCTATCTTCATGGATGGATTCTTGAAATGATTAAAGTGCCAAATGAAATCCACGAGTTGGATTCCTGGTGTGCTTTAAGTATCCGCGTCCAAAGATAACAAATCAGTAACCAAGTTAAACAACTATGTAATTATATGCTTATGTGTTTCCTTTTATGTTTTTGGTGTAATCCAAGTTTTTGTTATCCAAATCCTCGTAGAATCTTCCATGTCTTCGTATAAGGGATTCATAGTAGGATATCCAAAGGTGCTATATTAAATCCTTAACGGGCTTTTACGTGATAGTAAAGACCTTTGGATTATATTGTACCATTCCATAATTAGACCCTTGAGTGGTCTAGGTAAACAGATTGATCCAAAAATCTGGTTAGGAATATCATGTGATGATATAGCTGAAAGGACTCCTTTGTGGTCTAATTAAAAAGGATCCTTTGTCGATCTAATTAAAAGGACCCTATGGTAGTCTAGTCACACTCATCACAAGTTTGATCTTTCCTCCCCTTCACATTACAAACAAATTGTGCGGACTATGCAAGGAATTGCGTAATTATGGATGCATACATAATTATGGAATTCAGTGCACGGAAACCACAGCTAGTTTGGTCGTGTGGTGAAAAATGACTCGTTTCGTTCGTTTTTGGTTTCTGAAGAAATGGTGAAAAATGACTCATTTCGTTCATTTTTGGTTTCTGAAGAAATGGTGGAAAATGACTCATTTCGTTCATTTTCGGTTCTGCAGAAGTTGTGGAAAATGACTCATTTCGTTCATTTTCGGTTCTGCAGAAGTTGTGGAAAATGACTCATTTCGTTCATTTTCGGTTCTGCAGAAGTTGTGGAAAATGACTCATTTCGTTCATTTTCGGTTCTGCAGAAGTGTGGAAAATGACTCATTTCGTTCATTTTCGGTTCTGCAGAAGTGTGGAAAATGACTCATTTCGTTCATTTTCGTTTCTGAAGAAGTTATGGAAAATGACTCATTTCGTTCATTTTCTGTTCTGAAGAAGTTGTGGAAAATGACTCATTTCGTTCATTTTCATTTCTGAAGAAGTTGTGGAAAATGACTCATTTCGTTCATTTTCGGTTCTGAAGAATGTCCGTCAAGGAAATGTCAGGATTATGCCTTTCATATCTTTGATGGTTATTTGACACAAAGCCACAGATAGACTCCTACGAATGAATTTCGGGACGAAATTTCCTAAAGTAGGGGAGACTGTAACACCTGTGTCATTTCAACCATCAAACAAATGCCAAACCAATGAAATAATGTATTTCATACTTTGGACTTGTATAAATATGTGTATCTTTTGCACATATCGACTCATGTTCGATTTCAAGCTCTAAATCGCTTTCTGGAAGGTTATACGCGCACTAATGCGTAAATATAACCAGTTTAATGCAACGAACACTCCGGAATGGTGAAATAGGCTTAACATACCTTAAATAACCTATACATAACTTAGATATAAGTTTTGGAAGGTTTGGTGTGGTGAAATCAAAGTTAAATCGCTTACAGGGACTAAAGTTGACAAACTGCGAAAGTATGCCAATTTGAACTGTAACAGACATTCCGGAACATGACCATAAGTTAAACATACCATAAATATCCTTTACATAGCTTAGAAATAGGCTTTGAGGGGTTCGGTGTGCTAAAATAAACTTTTGGGTCATTCAGGGACTAAAAGTGTCAAAAAGTGCACAAGTTTGCATTTTCGCGCATATCTTACGTTCTGAATACATCCGGACATCCAAAAATTTATGTAAGCATGACTATATTATATTTTAGTGTTCTCCTTAAGAAAAATCCATTCGTCGCGTCATTTGGATCGTTTTTCGCGCTTATGCGCATTCCGTCGTAATTAAGCGAACATCGCGTTCGTACGACCAAACGAACCAACATCCGGCATATTTTTGAGCATGTTTTGAGTTCCATATACTTTAACTTCATTTTAGAGCCTTGAAATGAGGTTAACGGGGTTCAAACGCATCGAAAAAGGCCTTAAACACGTGCAGGGACCATTCCTGCCACTTTTGAAACTTTTCTGAAACTGGGGGGTCAGTGGCGTAGCGCGACTGCCTAGGCCCTCACCGTCGCGCTACGCGACTGCCTAGTCTGGGGCAGAAACATGCAGAAAACTCATTTTTCGCATTTTCGGGACCGGATTCGATGTATCGACAGCTGTTTACAGTTGTTATCCACTCCCAAATCCCTTGCCAAGTGTTGATTCCCTATGGTTAGTGGCAATTTAGGCACCATAACATTCCGACACTTGTACGGACATGATTAAGGCACGATTTTCGAAAAACGATCCTAACGGTTCGGGTATTCCTATAAATACCCAACCCACACAACATCAAAACCCACTAGAATTCTGATTTTGAGAGCTCTAAGTTGAAACCATTGTTTCATACCTGAGTTCTTGGATCGGGATTAGCATTCGGGGACCCTTCGTAAGTATTCTTTCGTTCTTTTCCTTATTTTATTGCTTTTCGAGTCCGAAAGTCAAACTTTGTTTGACTTTCAGCGTTGACCAGTAATGGTCAATGCGAAGTTCTTTTGAACTTCGCAACGTGAGTGTAATCACGTTGGTCATAGTCCCTTGGGACTATGCCCACTGATTACCACGTTGTCTAGGGTCGTAGGGTAAGCGATCTGATGAATCGCTTATACCTCGAACCCGACCCAGTTTGGTCGATCATTAGGATCCGACCAAACACATTTAGGTGACCATAGTAGGTAGGGAATAACCTTCCGAGGTTATACCCTATGGTCACATCGTTTAAGTAGTTGTATGATAGGTAGTTTATATGCCTTAGGTAAATTACCAGAATACCCTTTTCATGTATAATTGGTAATTAAGCATATGTAACCTAAACCTTTGTCACATAACAGATTATGTAATATGTTTAGGCATATAACACTTGTCATAGGGCTAGTTAGGCGGTCCGAACGCGTTTCACGCGAACGACGCGTTAAAGTAGCATAAGCTACTTAAACGGGTCGTAATGGGTCGTAGACACTTAGGTTAAGTTTCATTTAGTATGTAGGCTTTGTTAAACCAAATGACACGAGTCTCTACACTCGTTTGGTTTACAAACCCTAATGCTACCCGATCTTCCGATTTAGGTCCGGTTTATTAATGTAGCTACCTATACTAGGTGCCGTTTGATATCCGCGATCTCTAGCATTGTTTAGTTGTTACTCAAGGACTACTGAGCAATCTCAAGTGAGTACATAGACCCCTCTTTTACTGTTTTCCAAACTGTTTTGGGGTGGAACACATGTGCCTACTTGTTACTTTCATGCTTTCCTGTTTTCACATCATATACATGCTATGTTCGTTAGTACATTATAGTACATGATTTCATTACATCTTATGCTAGGTGTGCCCATTGTGTGCATTACTTGGTACATCGTTTTACATTACATTTCATGCTAGGTGTGCCCATTGTGTGCATTACTTAGTACATCGTTTTACATTTCATCTCATGCTAGGTGTGCCCATTGTGTGCATTACTTAGTACATTGTTTTACATTGCCTTTCTGTTGCATATGCTTATCCAGCGTATGAACACATTATACTACATTTTGAACCGTTGTAATCATTTGACTATGTGATCCGTTGATATCTGTGAACCGTTTGTATTTGTAACCGTTGAACCACGTGAACCGTTTGTAACCGTTGAACCATGTGAACCGTTTGTAACTATTGAACCGTTTGTATCCATTACATGATTTACATTAGACATGAACATTACTTTGGTGGTTTGGTTTGATTAAGTGATTAAGTAACGATGCGTGTGTAATATGATACAAGCATGGTGGATACGCCGCTGGTACTTCCTATATATAAGTGTTTGTATGGTATTACATATTGTAGCGTTATCTGAAACATTTCAAGTTGAGACATAGAACATTTTATGCAAATAACATATTTTTCACAAGACATTGATTTACAAACAACTTATCTAATACAAACTCATTTTACATGGTTATTCATTTAACCATACATTATTTATACATATCATCTGATCTTATCGATTTTCAAATGATTTACAAAACAAAGCAAATAAATAGGTTCATGACTAAACATTTTCTCAAACAAAAGTCACGGAACCTATTTTCACAAAACCTATGTATCTCACCGGCATTTTTATGCTGACGTACCATATTTTCACATGTGTTTTTCAGGAGCTATTGCATAAGATGATCAAGATACACATAGGCAGACTTGGGCTTTATTGACAATAAAAGATGCAAGACTAGTTAATTATGTTGTATTTCTTTGTTTGTTAAGACATTGTAACACTTTTAATCAATAAAACGAAACTTCAATTGCCATGGATTTGAAACAATTAATTCTGTTACAACACTCCCCGACGTTTCCGCCACGTTTTGTATGTTCTACGTGGTCGGGGTGTGACAATTAATATACTTGAACTAATGTATGCTATGTAGGGTTTAGGAGACAAAGCAAGATGGCCCCGAAAAAATCAACAGAAAGCTTATTGGAAGGATAAGTCCAAATGGTGTGCCTTCCACGAAGATTTCGGACATGTTACTGAGGATTGCATCGCTTTAAGGAAAGAAATAAGCTATCTCTTAAGCAAGGGATATTTGAAGGACCTCTTGGGAAGAAAGAAGAATAAGGGTCAGGATCCTGAGATGGATCCCGAGTGAGCTGCATCACCTCCTGCGGATCCGAAAATAATCAACTTTATTTCAGGAGGATCCGACATCTGCGGCACATCATATTTTGCGGCAAAAAGACACGCGAAGGAAGCCAAAGCAGAGAGGGGAGATAAGCCAACCAGGCTGTCAACCCTCACGACTGATAAAGTGATCACCTTCGATAATGATGACAGGGATACTATCCAGGATCCTCATCATGATGCTTTAGTAATAACGTTATATGTTGCTAATCATTTTGTGCGCATGATATTAGTGGATAATGGCAGCTCAGTCAACATAATTCAGCTGGAAATGTTGAAGAGGATGAATGTATCCCCGATGGATATTACTTCGAAGTCCACTGTGCTCGTTGGTTTCAGTGGAGAAGCTAGGAATACCGTAGGATAGATAAAGTTACCCGTGTATGTTCAAGGGGTCAACTCGATGCAGTGCTTTTGTGTCATGGACTCTATATCTTGCTATAATATTATATTAGGTAGGCCTTGGATCCATGATATGAAAGTTGTTCCGTCAACCTACCATCAATGCATCAAGATCCCTACCCCTTGGGGAATTGTCAAGGTGGAAAGTGACCAACAGGAAGCAAAGGAGTGTTATTCTTCTTCAATGAAACCCTCAACAAAACCTAGTGCAGGATAGCAATTAAAGATGCGAGGCCAGGATATCATGGAGGCTTCAGAGCAGGATGTAAAGAAAATTATCCTGGATCAGGATAATCCGGATATCTCGGTGCTCATGGGAACCAATATCCCTCAGGATATTGAAGATCAATTGACTAATTTTTTGAAATGCAGGATGTCAACATTCGCGTGGAAGCACGAGGATATGACAGGTATTTCCAAGGATATTATAACACATAAGCTCGGTATTGACAGGTCATTCAAGACTGTCCAACAAAAGAGAAGGAAATTTGCTCCGGAGCGAAATATAATTATTCAGGAAGAAGTAGAAAGGTTATTGAAATCCAAAATGATCAGAGAGGTCAAGTTTCCAAGATGGCTAGCAAATGTAGTGGTGGTGCAAAAGAAAAATGGGAAATGGAGAGTTTGTGTAGATTACACAGACTTGAACAAAGCTTGTCCCAAAGACCCATTTCCTCTTCCTCATATTGACTCAATGGTGGATGCTACTGCCGGCCATGAGATGTTAACCTTCATGGATGCATCCTCAGGATTCCAGCAGATCCAAATGGAACCTTCAGACCAGGAGGATACTGCCTTCATTACACCAATAGGTATTTATTGTTACACTGCTATGCCCTTTGGTTTGAAAAATGCAGGTGCAACATATCAAAGATTGGTGAACATGATGTTCAAAGAGAAGCTGGGGGACACTATGGAGGTGTACATCGACGATATGGTAGTAAAATCCAAAAAGGCTGAGGATCATCTCCAGGATATTAAGGGAGCATTTGATATCCTGGATCAGTATTACATGAAGCTAAATCCTGCTAAGTGCCATTTCGTAGTGGGGGCATGAAAGTTTCTAGGATATATGGTGACTAAAAAGGGAATAGAAGCAAGCCCAGAAGATCAAAGCCATCCTGGATATCAAGTCACCTTCAAATATGAAGGATGTTCAGCGATTAACAGGGCGAGTAGCAGCATTAAACAGATTTATTTCAGGATCCTCAGAAAAATGCAAGGAATTTTACAATATCCTGAAGAAGAATAAGAAGTTCGAATGGGGAGTGAAGCATGAAGCAACCTTGCAGGATTTGAAGCAATATATTACAACTGCACCCCTATTAATGAAGCCTGAAAATGGTGAACCATTATCCCAATACCTCGAAGTATCAGGGAATGTTGTAAGTGTTGTCCTTGTAAAGGATCACGAAGGTCAGCAATATCCCGTCTATTATGTTAGCAAAAGTTTATTAGATGCTGAAACTAGATATTCACACTTAGATAAATTGATATTAGCCCTAGTTATGGCGTCAACAAAACTTAGACATTACTTCGAAACACATAGGATTCATGTTAAAACCAACTATCCTGTAAAAAATGTGCTTAGGAAACCGGAGATGTCAGGTAGGATGGCTAAGTGGTCACTAAAATTAAGTGCATATGATCTAGTGTATGAACCTAGAAACGCCATAAAGTCTCAGGCTTTAGCTGACTTTGTGGCTGATTTCAGTAGTGATATTCAAAGTGAAGTAGACCTAGAAGTACAACAGCTAGGAGAAAACTTAGAATCCTGGACATTATATGCTGATGGTGCGTCTAATGTAAGAGGTGTAGGCTTGGGTATACTACTAAAATCGCCACAAGGGGGACATATTACCCCAGGCTATTAGATGTGAGTTTCCCGCCACTAATAATGAAACAGAATATGAAGCTTTAATTGCAGGATTAGAATTGGCTAAGAGCATGAATATCAAGAGTTTACAAGTATTTGTTGATTCTTTGTTAATTACTAATCATTTAAATGGATCCTATGCAGTTAAAGGTGAGAAGTTAATCGAGTATCTCGAAATTCTCAAAAAATTAGCAGGATATTTCGATATTTTTACACTTGAACAAGTACCAAGAGAGGATAATGCTGAAGCTGATGCCTTGGCAAATCTGGGATCATCAGTCAGGATACCGGAAGGGACCCGAATACCAATATTACATATCCTGTATCCTACGACGGATCCTTAGGATAAGGAAGTAGTAAGTGTTCAGGATCCTGATGATGAGTATCCTGAGGAGAATCCTAAGTCCTGGTCGGCTCCAATCATGAGATATCTCAAGGAAGGATACATCCCAAAGGATGAGAATCCTAAGGCCTTTAGAACGAAGGTATCATGATTCACTATTATAAATAATGTTTTGTATAAGAAATCTCTTGCAGGACCATATCTGAGGTGCTTAGAGGATACCGAAACCAAAGAAGTGCTTCAGGATATACACGAAGGGGATTGTGGTAACCATACTGGGGGCAGATCGTTATTCTCAAAGGTATTAAGAACAAGATACTTTTGGCCGACGATGAGAAAATATGCTGTAGAATATGCTCGAAGATGTGATGCGTGTCAAAGACACTGTAATATATTACATCAACCTACTGAGCCACTTTATCCTATCGCTTCCCCTTGGCCATTCATGAAGTGGGGAATGGATATAGTAGGGAAATTGCCAAAGGCTCCAGGAGGAAAGGTCTTCATGCTGGCAATGACTGATTATTTCTCTAAGTGGGTTGAAGCCGAAGCATTTGTTCAAGTCAGAGATCAAGAAGTAGTATCCTTCATAAAAAGGAATATCCTGAGTAGGTTTAGAGTACCAGCTGAGATAATTTGTGACAATGGATCTCAGTTTATAAGTAAGAAGACTACTAACTTTTGCAAGAGTTGGGGAATCAAAATGATCACATCCACACCGGTGCATCCTCAAGCAAATGGACAAGCAGAATCCTCAAACAAGATAATTGTCAACAATTTAAAGAAAAGGCTTGGAGCTAAGAAGGGAAGATGGGCAGAAGAATTACCCTTTGTTTTATGGGCTGATAGAACAACGGTGAAAAGTGCAACTGGCCATACCCCGTTTTCCTTGGTATTTGGAGCAGAAGCGGTGATCCCGACAGAAATGGTGATACCTACGGCAAGATCCAATCTTCGGGATCCTGAACAGAATCCTGAAGCCCTTTGCCAGGAATTGGATACTATTGATGAAACAAGAGATGTAGCAACGTTAAGAATGACAGCATATCAACAGAGGATATCCAGAGCATATAACAAGAATATAAGGACTAGAAGGTTCCAGGTTGGAGATTGGGTATTGAGAAAGGCTTTTTTCAGAATACTACAAATCCTACTGACGGAAAGTTGGCTCCGAAGTAGGAAGGACCCTATGAGATTGAATCAGAATCAGGAAAAGGAGCATATCGACTCAAGAATATAGAGGGGGATATGCTACCAAGATCCTGGAATGCTATACATCTAAAGCTCTATTTCAAGTGAATTTGGAATTTAAATTCTAACTCCGGATGGTATGGATTCTATCTCTTTTAATATATTTTAATATTATTTATTCTTTTGAACCCATTACTGACTTAAGCATCAGAGGGGTGTTAGCCAGGCTAACACCCACCTTAGTTTACAGTTGTTTTGCAGTATATGCTTCTGGATATAGCTCCAGGATACACACTCAGGATACTTCGAGAGATTAGAGGATTGGCCCCCTCTCTCACGTTTAAGGGATCCTGATCCCTTCACAGGTTTAAAGGTATTCACCTTTCTCTCGAGTTGGGTTTAAACACCCCGCCTAGAGTGCAAGTTATCCAGGGATAGTTCAAGATAGCGGGACCAGTCCATGTAAAAGTGGCTGACAATTTCGTTATTGTTGGCTATATCCTGGATCCTAAAGGTATATGAGGATTGATCACCCTCTCTCACGGAAGGGTATTTTCATATTATCTAAGGTTTAAAGGTTATCACCTTTCTAAGTATTGGAGTTTGTACACTCCCGCCTGTAGCGCATGAAAATTAGGGATTTTCCCCAGGATACCTATGGGTGTATCCCCAGCATACTAAGGATTTATTTCCAGTATATTTTAGGGCTTGTCCCCAGTAACACAAGAACTGTTCAAACGGTTGGAATTGATGTTCAGAAAATTTCTAAGTGTTCAAAGACTTTATGCACAGGGGACATTCCTTCTGAGGCGATTGTGTAAAGCTCGAAGGATCAAATTTGGACTTAGTGTATTAAGTATCTCGGACTGGGGACATCTTACTGGAAGAAAATTGCAAAAGGATTGAAGCTCAAAAACTAGGGTTACACTCTATTTCTGGTATGATCTTTCCTTTGTAAACCTTATATAAGTCATTCGAACTTTTGAGACTATGTTTGAAAAAGGCTTGAATATCCTGATTAGGACATATTCTTAGGATATATTCTCGAAATGTGTTTTCGGAATATGTTTCAGGATATTTGGTTAGAATAATTGGATGTAATACTTGGGTTAAAAACTAAAACTCTAATCAAACAAGTGTTGTCAAAACGAACTTTGTAAAATAAACTGCCCTTTTTTCTTTATGAACTTTACCTGAATTGTTTGAATTTTGAAAAACCCTATTAGACGAGAGTCTTGGTAGGATATCGCCGAGTATACTGATCAGGATATTTTCAAATAAAAATGGCATTAATTTTGGAAAGATAAAATTTAAACTAAGCAATGAAAGGCAACAACAAATAAGACAAAAGGAGGTGGTATTAGCCAAAATAAGCGATACTAGTTGATAACCGAAGGCTTCATCCTGAAACCTAGGACCCATCCACCTTTGGTTATCAAATCGTTTTAATTCAGAAAAAGAGAATTGTTCAAAGGACAAGAAATAAAATTGTTCAAACAAACATAACCATTAAATTTAAAAGAAATGAGTTTTAGGGGGCAACGCCTTCTTCGTTCATCGCGTCTTCACCAACATCCGCTTCAGGATTAGCTTGAACCTCCTTCTCAGCCTCGTCGTCAGCACCCGTTAGCTTTTTCATTGCTTTTGAAGACCCTACAGCCGCATATTTAACGGGATGTTCCACAGGACTGCCTCCAAGACTTCTTAGCTTGGTCTCCCAGGCGTCGACATTCCAAGAAGGGCATTCCAAGCCCAGGGCTTTGGCTTCGTAAGCCATTTTTAGCCGAGCCTGCAGAAGGGAGATAACAACGGAGCTTTTGAGGCCTTCCCGTTAAGTGGCCATATCCTACTCATGTTGGGCGTGGGCAGCGTCCAGACGGGCTTGGGCTTCATGAGTGGCTTTTTTGAGAGCAACCTGATGCTCCTGAGTCATGGTCTTGAACTTGTCTTCGTAGTGTCGAGTTTTGGCAGCAGCGATCATACCTTGGTCGGAAATGGTAACCTCAGCTTTCTTCAACTTGGATTCGAGCATCTTGTTGAGCCCACAGGATTCTTGGTACAAATGAACTAGACGTTCGAGGCCCTACAGCCAAAGACATAGGTATTATGATAACCAGGATATTGGTTTGACGTATATGTGCAGGATATGGAATAGGAATTTATACCTGGTTAAGAAAGGAAGTCATGAACCCGCTTGCCTCAATAAAGCCATGATTCTCATTGGGGAACGTATCGGAGATGGTAGGTGAGTCAGTCTCTTTCCTTTTGTGAGAACTTGAACTCCGGGGCTTAGTAGTTGGCGAAGGCTTGGGAATGATGATGGCTTTAGAGCTGCTGGGCTTGGATGAGGCAGTAGCCTTGGGACTGGGCTCCTTCTTGACCTGGACGTGATCGGAGTAACTGTCCAGCTCCTCAAGGCCGAAAACCACTGGGATCTTGGCTGGTGCTGCATAAAGGGGAAGTTCTAAATCCTTATTACTCTTCCATTATATTACGCTAATAAATTATTTACGAAATGAACCTTACCGGACATATCAGATGATAAATATTGACTGGAACTTGGGATGTGTGTGGAAAAACTCCTGTCACCTTCCGGTAACTGGTAAATTGCTTCGATTCTTTTTTCGGATTCTGCAGTTGGAGGGGCTACTTCTTTAAAGTTCACTGTATAAAGACCAAATAAGAAAATATTAGCACATGATAAAGGCCTGGAAGTATCTGGGGATATTCTTGAAATCCTAAACCCTACCGGTGGTTAACCACTCCACCGGAAGGCTAGCACCCTCATAGATGCAGTCTCGCTTGACGAAGAAGAATTTCCGTTGCCATCCATCCTCGTTCTTGGTGGCTTTAAGAATGAGGGGTTTGCTGGAAGTTGAAAAGAGTAAGAACCGACTGGAACCGTGTGATCGGAGGCGGTAAGCAATCGGGATATCCTCGATGCGGAGGTCAGGACAATGAAGATTTTTGATTTGGTTGAGTACGATCAGTACTCTCCAAACCATGGGATTATTTGGGCAAAGGAAATACCAGTGGTTCGGAAAAACTGCATCATGAATTCAGGAAATGGGTACCAAAGACCCAGCGAGAAAGGGTATGCCGGAAAACAGATCCAATCGGCAGAAGAAACATCTAAATGAATTGATCGATCAAATGGCCTAATGATTGTGCCATCGGGGAAAGCGCCGAAGGCTCTCAACCCTGCAATGTATGCGTTATCAAAGGCACAGATCTCCTTTTCGGGATTTTTGAGAAGGTTTGCTGGACGAAGGACCCCGACGATTCACCAGTTTGAGAGTAGGATCTAGTGGCCATTGGAAGTAGAATAAAATTAATAGGAAATGAGGAAGGAATGAGTAATTACCTGGAGACTCTGTTGATGATATTTGGTTTTCAAACAAAAAGAGAGAAGATATAGGGGCGTAATAGATATCCATCGAGTGAAAACCGCGTTGGAAGTTACATAGTGCTATCTTGACCGTTGTTTCAATTTAATAACCTCGATTCGAGGGATAAGGTTTAAAATATATCCGTTGGAATTGGTATACCAACAGATATATTTTGGGGACAATTGTTATGGGCGATTTTCCGCTCATATATCCTGACTGATATTCTGACTTTGTTTTACTGTGTATAGGATGCTGAATCAGGATATTGGTGACATTCTGATATCCTGGTAGTAATTAATTAACCACGTGTAGATTAAGGAGTGCAAGTCTCCAACGTTCAAGTGGACTTCTTCTCCTCAAGACTCGGTCAAATCGGTTGGGTTATAGACGTTGAAGCCGGAAGACGTGGACTACAACGTTTACTTGAGGAATATTCGAAGCATCCCGGTTTAATAGGGTAGTTTGTTATTTTCATTTTACTATAAATGGATTGATCGGATCAGGTAGAAACACACACAAACTTTCGCACACTCTTTCTCTCTACTTGCAAACACTCATAACGCACTAACACTTGTACTCGAATTGCATTGTAACACTTAGTTGATCCGCATCATATCCTGCACTGTATCCTGATATTTGAAGCAATAAGAAGAACAAGGCAGCTGCGATTGTCAGCTCCCGAGGTTTTATGCCGACGCTAGATTGATCAAGGGCTTTCCTCGTACATCTCGTGTCACCCTTTACATTTTTGCTCATTGTTTGATCATAGATATTGTTTTGGTCAAAAATCAAGCAATGACAATGTAACCAAACTTTCTGTTGTGAGGTATGATGCTTGAATTGATGAACAATAATAAGGATCACTACGAAATGTAATGAACAAGTGACACGCAGATTTATACGAGGAAAAAGCCCTTGATCCATGAATGATCTCCGGCATAAAAAACCTCGGGTGATGGAAACTACCGATCACCAACTCAAATTAAACAAGAAATGTGTTACAACTTTGGATGATAGCGAGCTAAGTATAAGGATCACTATAGTGTATTGTGTGGAAAAAGAGTATAATCGCCAAGTGAGTTAACGAGAGCTGATGAGAGCAGTTGTAAGAGTGTGTGTGTAGCCAAAAATAGCCAAGTGTTTTCTAATTAGCTCGCTACCCCTTTAAAAATGGAAAATATATGCTACAGGAATATCGCCAAGACCAAGTCCAAGTTGATACTCCTGCAAAAAAATTTCGAATTAAAAGTAGACAACCGTTAGTACAAGGATCCTTATGATGATCCATGATCCTGATCCTGCAACACTTCTGAGGATCACTACTTCAGACATAATTGAGGATCACTAAACCCAACAGTAAATGAGGATCACTGATCATTTAGAAATCCACCCCTAACAATTGCCCCCAAAATATAAGGAGTAATTATGTAAATAAATGAGTTATATTTTGTTCTTATCCGCAATTAACCAACGGATAACTAGCCGTTATAATCGGACTAGCCGTTGCGAATATGACGTCACTGAGGTGACTATCCTGCAAAATCATCATTATAAATAGGAGTTAGAGATAAGGATCATTTCACATTTAAATTCAAGAGTAACTCCCATTAAATTCACATCCGCTGACCAAGCAGGTATTTCTCTTCTCCTTCCTCCTTTACGTTTTCTTTCTCTGCTCCTTCTTTCTTCACCTTCTTCACGTTCAAGATGATGCTACGATCCTCACCAGCCAAGGATCATAAGAAGGACAGTCCTCTCAAGAGCCAGGGGATCATCAAAGATTCACCGAAAGAAAGATGTTGCTTCTCTGATCCACAAATAGACAGAATTCGCCACTGTTTTCCGGCGAATACCGTTATCAAGCCATTTGACCCCACCGTTCTAAGTGATTACATTTCAGAAACTTGGGTAGCTTTCCCAGTCACTCCTTTCACAATAGGATACTCGTATCCTTTCCCTGAATTCACCCAATCCTTTTTCTCCCTCACCGGCATCTCCTATATTCAAGCTATGCCAATGATCTGAAGGGTCTTATATACCCTTGAAAGGATCATTGAGCAAGAAGGAATTGACCTTGGAATGTCGGAGTTGGCCGAGATGTATGACCTCACCACATTTGGATCCCACCGATATCTATTTAAGCGTAAACCCGGAGAAGAACATCCCATTTTTAAAGCTACTAAAAATGATACCAATTGGAAACGGCGGTTCTTCTTTGTCAGAAGGGATTCTATCCCGGATGGAAAGAATCTGCCAAGGAAGTGGAGCACCCATGGTAGGATAGAGGATCCTAAGAAGGATCACCAGATAACCTTATTTTTGTATAAGGATCACTAATACCCTTTTGTTTCCATTGTGCAGCTATCTCTGTTTCTCACCTTATACCATCACCTGCCACCAAGGAAAGACTCGCTGCTTTCAGAAGACTTGATCCTGCAACAAGGTCATTCAAAACAAACACCCAGGATTCACAAGAAGTATCCTCAGGTTCTGTTACTATGTCAAGTAAGTATCCTGTACTTTTTATATTTAAATGTTTGAATAGATAGTTAAAAAGAAACAGGATAAGGATACTTATCTGTTTTAGGTGTGTAGGCGCTGGAAAGTCATCAAAATCTGCATCCAAATTCAGTGTCACTGAGCTTGACACCGTCCGATCCAAGAAAAAGTCTGCTGCTAGCCCCTCCGTTGTAATCCCCAAAGCTACCACTTCAAAGGGAAGAGGTGGAAAGAAGAGAAAAACCTCTGAAGCTGACAACCTCCAAGGCTTACCTCTGATTCGTCATCAATTCCTCGAGTACTTCAATGATGTAAGGATCACTGACTCAGTTTAATTACCCTATCCACTTGAGGATCACCTGATCCTAATCTTTGCATTGTCTTTTTTGTAGAAATTTGCAGAGATCGAGGACTATGTTGGGAATGTTGAAGAGCTAGAGGAGAAACACTCTGACTTCCAAAAAGTAGCCATGCTCAAAGACCTCAAGATCGCTTCCCTTGAAAAGGATCTCAACGATGCCAAAGCTCAAACAGCTGCCATTCTGATCAACTTTGATTATGAGAAGCACGAGATCACAGAGGATGCTAAGGTCTCCGCTGCCATTGCCATGTACAAGACCAAGCTACAGATGGCTCAAGAAGCTTAGGATCCCGCATTTGATAGGAGCAGCTGGGACATGGAAGGCTGGAAGGCCAGGCTGGCTGAGTTGGAGGATGAGGATGAGGCTGACGAGGTCCTAGCAATCGAGGCTAGTGGTAGTGGTAAGGATCATGCGAAGGATACTGGAGCTGGAGGGGATGATGATGCAGCGAAGGTGTAGGCTGCATGAATGGGCGATGAAGGACATTTCTGGACGTAGCCGGAGCCCATTTTTTAGTTTGGTTATGGTTTTTATTCTGATGATGTTTTGATGAACAATAGTTGGTCTGTACTTAAACAATAGTAATTAGGGTTGAGGATCATGGATGATCCTTTGAACAATAGGTAGGATTACAAATGGTGGATGGATCCTCTGTTTGGGGGATGAAGCCATTGTGATCCTTCCGTCTTTAATTTCCTGCACTACCAAGACCTTTAGACAATGGACACCTTTTGCCAACCCATGTGGACGGGCCACGTTTTGCTGGTAGAAACGTGGGTTGGCAATTTTGATAACCTTAAAGGGTTTAATCTTTTGTGAATAAAATAACTTTAACTTTTTGACTATATCCTGTGTTGATATCCTTGTTAGTATTTTACTTTCTAACTGTTGTGTTGTTCAATTTGTTTAAACTTATCAAGTAAAGAAAGAATTTAAGAAATATCCTCAAAATTTTTTTAGGATACGATCAAGAATCACATATCCTATAATCGATAAGTTCTGAAAAGTAATACAGTTTAAGGATCACAAGTTCAGTTGTCAAAGGATAAGGGTTATTCAAATAAATAATGAATAAAATCAAAATAGTTAAGGATCATACCTGAGAATCCAAGTTAGGATCTTATCCTTTAACACTTAATACCAGGATAACCCAGAAGACAAACCTTAGTAAAAGGTAAGGATCAAGGATCCTTAGTCGTTTAATTTCAAAAACCTGCAATAGGATACAACTTGGAACTAAGCCAATATAAGATGAAAGTTAGTAACAGGGGACAAGCCCAACAATTCTGGGGACAAGCCCAATATACTGGGGACAAGCCCAAAAGATAACTGGGGACAAGCCCAAAGGATAACTGGGGACAAGCCCAAAGGATAAATGGGGACAAGCCCAAAGGATAACAGGGGACAAGCCCAAAGGATAACTGGGGACAAGCCCAAAGGATCGTATGTAAACTGGAGTATAGCCCTCACTGGCGACTATCCAAACTTAGTGACATGAAAATTCCAAAACCTTAGCTACCGTGAAAACGTTAGGAACCTTAGGAACGGATGTATGGTACGTCTACCATTATACGTAGGATCCCGAATATAGCCAGTACAATGAAATTGTCAGCCCCTAAAGCGAGTACTGGTCCCATTGCCATGAACTATACCAGGATCATCGTGCGCTACTGGCGAAACTGGGGACAGGCCCAAACTGGGGACTAGCCCAAATAACTGGGGTCAAGCCCAAATAACTGGGGTCAAGCCCAAATAACTGGATACTTCTGTGGATACTCAACCCTTAGTTAAGGATACCTGAACCTTCAAAACTCAGAATCAAGTAAACGGAGGATAAAGGATGCAGAATCCTTATCCTTATATAAGAGAATAAAAGAATGAAATAGTTTGAGATTAGAATGTTACCAGAAAGAGGATCATCTGTCTGTAAGGATCCTTCAAGGATACTTGTCAAATGAGGATCATGGATCCTAGTCACATAAAATACTTCTTCAAATGGACAGCATTCCAAGCTCTTGGCAGCAAATCACCTTCCATTGTTAGCAATCGATATGCCCCCTTTCCTGCTTCAGCTTCAATCAAATAGGGGCCTTCCCATTTTGGTGCTAGCTTTCCATCAGCAGGATTGGTGGTATTTTGAAATGCTTTCCTTAATACCATATCACCAACTTGGAATTTCCTGATCCTGACATTTTTGTTGTAAGCTCCAGCCATCCTTTGTTGATAACTGGCCATCCTTATCCTTGCCAAGTCCCTGATTTCTTCTATAGTATCCAGGTCTTGAACCAAGTTTTCAGCATTTTCTTCAGGATCACGAATGCTTGTTCTTGCAGTTGGGACCACCATCTCTGTAGGGATCACTGATTCTGCCCCAAATACCAAAGAAAATGGAGTTTGGCCTGTAGCATTCTTGGGAGTTGTTCTATCAGCCCAAAGCACATAAGGTAGTTCCTCTGCCCATTTTCCTTTCTTGGATCCAAGCTTGTTCTTCAAATTGTTGATGATGATCTTGTTAGATGATTCTGCCTGACCATTAGCTTGTGGGTGGATTGATCTTGATGTTATCATCTTAATCCCCCAACTGTCACAAAAGTTAGTGGTTCTATTCCCAATAAATTGGGATCCATTATCACAAATAATCTCAGAAGGGATACCAAATCTAGTAGTAATGTTTCTTTTAATAAAGGATATAACTTCCTTTTCTCTGAATTGAGCAAAGGCTTCAGCCTCTATCCACTTAGAGAAGTAATCAGTCATAGCAAGCATGAATACTTTTCCACCAGGTGCCTTGGGAAGCTTTCCAACTATATCCATTCCCCATCTCATGAATGGCCAGGAAGAGGATATAGGATGCAAAAGTTCTGCTGGTTGGTGAAGGATATTACTATGCCTCTGACAAGGATCATACTTCTTGGCATACTCTACAGCATCCTTCTTCATAGTGGGCCAATAGTATCCTGTTCTCAGGATCCTTGAGAACACTGCTTTGCCCCCAGTGTGGTTTCCACAATCTCCTTCATGGAAATCCTTTAGGACTTCTTGGATGTCAGGATCCTCAATGCATCTTAAATATGGTCCTGCAAGAGATCGTTTATACAACATATTATTTAATATTGTAAATTGAGATACCTTGATTTTGAAAGCCCTCGGGTTTTCTCCTGTAGGCATCTCTCCATGTTGTATGTATCTCATGATTGGAAGGATCGATGATCCTGAAGGAGACTGAGTATCATCACTAGGGATAATTGCAGAATCCTCCCCTATCTCCATAGCCACATGATCCTCGATAGCCGGGGTCAGGATATGGATAATAGGGATCTTGATATCCTCCGGGATCTTCAAGGATGATCCTAAATTGGCTAATGCATTTGCCTCTGCATTCTCTTCCCTTCATACCTGTGCCAAACTAAAGGATACAAAAGAGAGTTCCAATTTTTTGACTATCTCCAAATATTTGATTAGCATTTCACCTTTAACAACATAGGATCCATTAAAGTGATTAGTGATCAGTAAAGAATCTACATGTACCTCAAGATACCTGATCCTCATATGCTTTGCAATTTGCAAACCAGCTATCAAGGCTTCATACTCAGCCTCATTGTTGGTAGTTTGAAATTCACAAGCTATGGAGTGGGGTATTATGCCCCCCTGTGGCGATTTTAGTAGTATTCCAAGCCCTATTCTGTTTACATTGGAGGATCCATCAGTGAACAGTATCCAAGGATCCTTGGTTTCTTCAAGCTGTTGGACTTCTAGTTCAGCCTCCTTTTGCAAATCACTACTAAAATCTGCCACAAAGTCAGCTAAGGCTTGGGATTTGATGGCAGTCCTTGGTTCATATCTTATATCATATGCACTCAGCTTTACTGCCCACTTATCCATCCTTCCTGACATTTCAGGTCTCCTGAGGACATTCCTAATCGGAAAATTAGTCTTAACAATAAAGATACGAGTCTCAAAATAATGTCTTAATTTAGTAGATGCCATAATTAATGCAAGGATAAGTTTTTCTAAGTGTGAATACCTGGATTCAGCATCAAGTAAACTCTTACTTACATAATAGACAGGATGTTGTGTACCTTGGTGATCCTTAACAAGGACCGCACTTACTGCTTTTGAGGATACTGCTAGATACAAGGATAATACTTCCCCTTTTTCTGGTTTCATCAAGGCAGGGGCTGAGGATAGGTAATCCTTAAGAGCTTTGTGGGCACTTTCATGCTTCTCAGTCCATTCATATATGTTGTTCTTCCTCAGGATGTCATAGAATTCCTTGCACTTTTCTGAGGATTTGGATATGAATATGTTCAAGGCCGCGATCCTGCCTGTCAATCTTTGCACATCTTTTGCATTAGCAGGAGATTTGATATTCACAATAGCCTTGATTTGCTCTGGACTTGCTTCAATGCCCCTCTTTGTCACCATATATCCTAAGAATTTACCTGCCTTAACACCAAAATGACACTTAGAAGGATTTAGTTTCATATTAAATTTATCAAGGATATTGAATGCTTCCTCCAAGTCTTTAAGGTGATCCTCAGCTTTCTTGGACTTAACCACCATGTCATCAATATAGACTTCCATAGTGTGTCCAATTTGTTCCTTGAACATCATATTGACTACCCTTTGATAAGTAGCACCTGCATTCCTTAAACCAAATGGCATAGCAATATAACAGTATATACCAGTTGGGGTCATAAAGGCTGTATCCTCTTGATCAGATGGTTCCATCTGAATTTGTTGAAATCCAGATGAAGCATCCATAAAAGTCAACAATTCATGACCCGCGGTAGCATCCACCATGGAGTCAATGTGGGGTAATGGGAAAGGATCCTTGGGACATGCCTTGTTTAAATCTGTAAAATCGACACATACCCTCCACTTTCCATTTTTCTTTTGAACAACAACCACATTGGCTAACCATCTTGGATACTTAACCTCTCTTATCATACCTGCCCGAAGTAGTTTATCTACCTCTTCCTGGATAATAGCATTCCTTTCAGGTGCAAACTTCCTCCTCTTTTGATGAATTGGCTTGAATGACCAGTCAATGCCGAGTTTGTGAGTAATTACATCCTTAGATATACCTGTCATGTCTTCATGTTTCCAGGAAAAGGTGGATTTCCTTCTCTTAAGGAAGGGTACTAGCTCATGTTCGATGTCACCAAGGATCCCTGATCCTATAAAGATCTTGGATTCAGGATCCTCAGGATCCATGAGGATTTCTTTCAAATACTGCTCTCTTGCCTCCAAGACATCTCTTGAAGGATACTTTAATTGCTATTTCTCCATTGATCTTGAGGCTGGCTTCATTGAGGATGTATAACAATTCTTAGCCTCCTGTTGATCACTCTCAATTTTCACCACTCCCCAAGGACTTGGAAGCTTTACACATTGATGATAGGTGGATGGGACTGCCTTCATATCATGTATCCATGGCCTGCCAAGGATAACATTACAACATGATAAGCAATCTATAACACAAAAATTTTGATAAGAATGCAATCCTTCAATATATATTGGGAGTTTGATGTCCCCTAATGTATTCTTAGTTTCTCCACTAAATCCCACAAGCACTGAGGATCTTGGGATAATATCAGACTCCGGGATATTCATCTTCTTGAGGACATCAAGCTGGATGATGTTCACAGAGCTTCCTCCATCAATAAGGATCCTGCGAACAAAGTGGTTAGAAATAAACAATGTAATTACAAGACCATCATGATGAGGATCCTGGACATCAACACGATCATCCTCATCAAAAGTTATGACTTTATCCTGGGTGACAACAGAGGTCCGAACGGGTCTGTCTCCATTATCCATCTTGGTTTCCTTAGCATGTCTTTTTGCTGCTGAAAAGGATGTACCACAGATGTCTGATCCACCGGATATGAAATTTATGACTTGTGCATCTGCTGGAGGAGCAGGAGCCCTCTCCGGGATCCTTTCAGGATCCGGGACCCTTGACTTCTTTCGTCCCAAAAGCTCTTTCAAATGCCCCTTGCTCAACAAGTAACCAATTTCCTTTCTCAGTGCAATACACTCTTCAGTGAGATGCCCAAAATCCTCATGGTATGCACACCATTTGGACTTATCCTTTATAGCAGCTGGTTTATCCTTTGTAGCGAGCTAAGTACAACTCAAATTAAACTAGGTGAGAAAGCTAGGTGGCCAAGGAAGAATGATAAACCAGCTGCTACAAAGGATAAGTCCAAGTGGTGTGCATATCATGAGGATTTTGGGCATCTCACTGAGGAGTGTATTGCACTGAGAAAGGAAATTGGTTACTTGTTGAGCAAGGGGCATTTGAAGGAACTCTTGGGTCGAAAGAAGTCAAGGATCCAGGATCCTGAAAGGATCCCGGAAAGGGCTCCTGCTCCTCCAGCAGATGCACAAGTCATAAATTTCATATCCGGTGGATCAGACATCTGTGGTACATCCTTTTCAGCAGCAAAGAGACACGCTAAGGAAACCAAGATGGATAGTGGAGACAGACCCGTTCGGACCTCCGTTGTCACCCAGGATAAAGTCATAACCTTTGATGAGGATGATCGTGTTGACGTCCAGGATCCTCATCATGATGGTCTTGTAATTACATTATTTATTTCTAACCACTTTGTTCGCAGGATCCTTATAGATGGAGGAAGCTCTGTGAACATCATTCAGCTTGATGTTCTCAAGAAGATGAATATCCCAGAGTCTGATATTATCCCAAGATCCTCAGTACTTGTGGGATTCAGTGGAGAAACTAAGATTACATTGGGGGACATCAAACTCCCAATCTATATTGAAGGATTGCATTCTTATCAAAAGTTTTGTGTTATAGATTGCTTATCATGTTGTAATGTTATCCTTGGCAGGCCATGGATACATGACATGAAGGCACTCCCATCCACCTATCATCAATGTGTAAAGCTTCCAAGTCCTTGGGGAGTGGTGAAAATTGAGAGTGATCAACAGGAGGCAAAAAATTGCTATACCTCATCAATGAAACCAGCCTCAAGACCAAGGGAGCAATAGCAATTAAAGTATCCTTCAAGAGATGTCTTGGAGGCAAGAGAACAGGATTTGAAAGAAATCCTCATGGATCCTGATGATCCTGAATCCAAGATCTTCATAGGATCAGGGATCCTTAGCGATATTGAACATGAGCTAGTATCCTTCCTTAAAAGAAGGAAGACCACCTTTGCCTGGAAACATGAGGATATGACAGGTGTATCTAAAGATATAATTACTCATAAACTTGGCATTGACAGGTCATTTAAGCCAATTCATCAAAAGAGGAGGAAATTTGCACCTGAAAGGAATGCCATTATCCAGGAAGAGGTAGATAAACTACTTCGGGCAGGTATGATTAGAGAGGTTAAGTATCCAAAATGGTTTGCCAATGTGGTTGTTGTTCAAAAGAAAAATGGAAAGTGGAGGGTATGTGTCGATTTTACAGATTTAAACAAGGCATGTCCCAAGGATCCTTTCCCCTTACCCCACATTAACTCCATGGTGGATGCTACCGTGGGTCATGAGTTGTTAACTTTTATGGATGCTTCATCTGGATTTCAAAAAATTCAGATGGAACCATCTGATCAAGAGGATACAACCTTTATGACCCCAACTGGTATATACTGTTATATTGCTATGCCGTTTGGATTAAGGAATGCAGGTGCCACTTATCAAAGGCTAGTTAATATGATGTTCAAGGAACAAATTGGACACACTATGGAAGTCTATATTGATGACATGGTGGTTAAGTCCAAGAAAGCTGAGGATCACCTTAAAGACTTGGAGGAAGCATTCAATATCATTGATAAATTTAATATGAAACTAAATCCTTCTAAGTGTCATTATGGTGTTATGGCAGGTAAATTCTTAGGATATATGGTGACAAAGAGGGGCATTGAAGCAAGCCCAGAGCAAATCAAGGCTATTGTAAATATCAAATCTCCTGCCAATGCTAAGGATGCGCAAAGATTAACGGGCAGGATCGCAGCCTTGAACAGATTCATATCCAAATCCTCAGAAAAGTGTAAGGAATTCTACGATATCCTGAGGAAAAATAAGAAATTTGAATGGACTGAGAAGCATGAAGGTTCCCTCAGAGCTCTTAAAGATTACCTATCCTCAGCCCCAGCCTTGATGAAACCAGAAAAAGGAGATGTGTTATCCTTATATTTGGTGGTATCCTCAAAAGCAGTAAGTGCGGTCCTTGTTAAGGATCACCAAGGTACACAACATCCTGTTTTTTATGTAAGTAAGAGCTTACTTGATGCTGAATCCAGGTATTCACATTTAGAAAAACTTATCCTTGCATTAATTATGGCATCCACTAAATTAAGACATTATTTTGAGACTCATGCCATTATTGTTAGGACTAATTTCCCAATTAAGAATGTTCTCAGGAAACCTGAAATGTCAGGAAGGATGGCTAAGTGGGCAGTGAAGCTAAGTGCATATGATATAAGATATGAACCAAGGACTGCCATCAAATCCCAAGCCTTAGCTGACTTTGTGGCAGATTTTAGTAGTGATTTGCTAAAGGAGGCTGAATTAGAAGTCCAACAGCTTGAAGAAACCAAGGATCCTTGGGTACTGTTCACTGATGGATCCTCCAATGTAAACGGAACAGGGCTTGGAATACTACTAAAATCGCCACAGGGGGACATAATACCCCACTCCATAGCTTGTGAATTTCAAACTACCAACAATGAGGCTGAGTATGAAGCCTTGATAGCTGGTTTGCAAATTGCAAAGCATATGAGGATCAACTATCTTGAGGTACATGTAGATTCTTTACTGATCACTAATCACTTTAATGGATCCTATGCTGTTAAAGGTGAAAAGCTAATCAAATATTTGGAGATAGTAAAAAAATTGGCACTCTCTTTTGTATCCTTTAGTTTGACACAGGTACCAAGGGAAGAAAATGCAGAGGCAGATGCATTAGCCAATTTAGGATCATCCTTGAAGATCCCGGAGGATATCAAGATCCCTATTATCCATATCCTGACCCCGGCTATCGAGGATCATGTAGCTATGGAGATAGGAGAGGATTCTGCAATCATCCCTGGTGATGATACTCAGTCTCATTCAGGATCATGGATCCTTCCAATCATGAGATACATACAACATGGAGAGATTCCTACAGGAGAAAACCCTAGGGCTTTCAAAATCAAGGTATCTCAATTTACAATATTGAATAATATGTTGTACAAACGATCTCTTGCAGGACCATATTTAAGATGCATTGAGGATCCTGAAATCCAAGAAGTCCTAAAGGATTTCTGTTAGGGGAGGATTTTCTAACAATTAGTGATCCTTACTTGTTATCCTAATTAATGATCCTTACTTCTGTGACAGATAGTGATCCTCAGAAGAGCTTCAGGATCAGGATCATGGATCACCTTAAGGATCCTCATACTAACGATTGTTTGTTTGTGTTTTATATTACTTCGCAGGAGTAACAAGCTTGACTTGGTCTTGGCAACGTTACTATGGAATATTCCACGGGTATTTCGCACATGTTTGACTGGAAATGGACGTTGTGGAGAACGTGGGAGCTTGGCACAAAAGTCGTATAGTTTGTTATTGTAGTTAACTTCTATTTTTAAAGGGGTGAAGAGCTAGAATTAGAACACTTAGCCATTTTCAGCTACACACACTCTCATATAATCGCACTCTTGAAGCTCTCGACGAACACTTATTAGTTTTCACTCATTTTTACACATTTCACCATAGTGATCCTTGTACCTAGCTCGTTACTATCCGAAGTTGTAAACATTTATTGATTTATTTGAGCTTGGTGATCGGTAGTTTCCATCACCCGGGGTTTTTTGTGCCGGAGATCAACTCTTGATCAAGGGCTTTTTCCCCGTATAAATCCTTGTGTCGTTTGTGCAATTTACATTGAAGTGATCCTTGTCATTGTTCTACATTTTAAGCATCATACCCTGTAACAGAGAGTTTGGTTGCATTATCCTCATCAGATTTTTTGACCAAAACAATTTCCATGAAGGAGATTGTGGAAATCACACTGGGGGCAGAGCATTGTTCTCAAGGATCCTGAGGACAGGATACTATTGCCCCACTATGAAGAAGGATGCTGTGGAGTATGCGAAGAAATGTGATCCTTGTCAGAGGCATAGTAATATCCTTCACCAGCCAGCAGAGCTCTTGCATCCTATATCCTCTTCTTGGCCATTCATGAGATGGGGAAAGGATATAGTTGGAAAGCTTCCTAAGGCACCTGGTGGAAAAGTATTCATGCTTGCTATGACTGATTACTTCTTTAAGTGGATAGAGGCTGAATCCTTTGCTCAAGTCAGAGAAAAGGAAGTTATATCCTTCATTAAAAGAAACATTATTACTAGATTTGGTATCCCTTCTGAGATTATTTGTGATAATGGATCGAAATTTATTGGGAATAGAACTACTAACTTTTGTGACAGCTGGGGGATTAAGATGATAACATCAACACCAGTCCACCCACAAGCTAATGGTCAGGTAGAATCATCCAACAAGATTATCATCAACAATTTGAAGAAAAAGCTTGGATCCAAGAAAGGAAAATGGGCAGAAGAACTACCTTATGTGCTTTGGGCTGATAGGACAACTCCCAAGAATGCTACAGGCCAAACTCCATTTTCTTTGGTATTTGGGGGCAGAATCAGTGATCCCTACAGAGATGGTTGTTCCAACTGCAAGAACAAGCATTCGTGATCCTGAAGAAAATGCTGAAAACTTGGTTCAAGACCTGGATACTATAGAGGAAATCAGGGACTTGGCAAGGATAAGGATGGCCAGTTATCAACAAAGGGTGGCTGGAGCTTACAACAAAAATGTCAGGATCAGGAAATTCCAAGTTGGTGATATGGTATTAAGGAAAGCATTTCAAAATACCACCAATCCTGCTGATGGAAAGCTAGCACCAAAGTAGGAAGGCCTCTATTTGATTGAAGCTGAAGCAGGAAATGGGGCATATCGATTGCTAACAATGGAAGGTGATTTGCTACCAAGAGCTTGTAATGCTGTCCATTTGAAGAAGTATTTTATGTGACTAGGATCCATGATCCTCATTTGACAAGTATCCTTGAAGGATCCTTATAGACAGATGATCCTCTTTCTGGTAACATTCTAATCTCAAACTATTTCATTCTTTTATTCTCTTATATAAGGATAAGGATCTTGCATCCTTCATCCTCCGTTTACTTGATTCTGAGTTTTGAAGGTTCAGGTATCCTTAACTAAGGATTGAGTATCCACAGAAGTATCCAGTTATTTGGGCTTGACCCCAGTTATTTGGGCTAGTCCCCAGTTTGGGCCTGTCCCCAGTTTCGCCAGTAGCGCACGATGATCCTGGTATAGTTCATGGCAATGGGACCAGTACTCGCTTTAGGGGCTGACAATTTCATTGTACTGGCTATATTCGGGATCCTACGTATAATGGTAGACGTACCATACATCCGTTCCTAAGGTTTCTAACGTTTTCATGGTAGCTAAGGTTTTGGCATTTTCATGTCACTAAGTTTGGATAGTCGCCAGTGAGGGCCATACTCCAGCTTACATACGATCCTTTGGGCTTGTCCCCAGTTATCCTTTGGGCTTGTCCCCAGTTATCCTTTGGGCTTGTCCCCAGTTATCCTTTGGGCTTGTCCCAGTATATTGGGCTTGTCCCCAGAATTGTTGGGCTTGTCCCCAGTTACTAACTTTCATCTTATATTGGCTTAGTCCCAAGTTGTATCCTATTTCAGATTTTTGAAGTTAAACGACTAAGGATCCTTGATCCTTACCTTTTACTAAGGTTTGTCTTATGGGCTATCCTGATGTTAAGTGTTAAAGGATAGGATCCTAACTTGGATTCTCAGGTATGATCCTTAACTATTTTGATTTTATTCATTATTTATTTAAGTAACTGTTTTGGTCAAAAATCAAGCAATGACAATGTAACCAAACTTTCTGTTGTGAGGTATGATGCTTGAATTGATGAACAACAATAAGGATCACTATGAAGTGTAATGAACAAATGACACGAAGATTTATACGGGGAAAAAGCCCTTGATCAAGAGTTGATCTCCGGCCCAAAAAACCCCGAGTGATGGAAACTACCGATCACCAACTCAAATTAAACAAACAATCTGTTACAACTTCGGATGATAGCAAGCTAAGTACAAGTGTTTTGGTCAAAAAATCTGTTGAGGATATTGCAACCAAATTCTTTGTTACGGGGTATGATGCTGATTATGTATATCAATGACAAGGATCACTTTAATGTGATTTGCACAAATGACACAAGGATGTATACGGGGAAAAAGCCCTTGATCAAGAGTTGATCTCCGGCACAAAAAACCCCGGGTGATGGAAACTACCGATCACCAAGCTCAAATAAATGATTAAATGTTTACAACTTCGGATAGTAACGAGCTAGGTACAAGGATCACTATCGTGAAATGTGTATAAGTGAGTGAAAATGAATGTGTGTTCGTCGAGAGCTTCAAGTGTGCGAGTATACGAGTGTGTGTAGCTGTAAAAAATGGCTAAGTGTTTCTCTACTAGCTCGTTACCCCTTTTTAAAATAGAAATCTAACTACCAAACTAACTATCCGACTTTCGTGCCGTGCCTCCACGTTCTCCACAACGTCTATTTTTGGTCAAGCACGTGCAGAATAGTTTGGGAATATTCTCCAGGAATGTCGCCAAGACTGGGTCAAGCTTGTTATACCTGCGAGATGCTACAAAACATAAATAAACAATCGTCAGTACGAGGATCCTTAAAGTGATCCATGATCCTGATCCTAAAGCCCTTCTGAGGATCACCACTTGTCACAGAAGTAAGGATCACTAATTAGGATAACGAATAAGGATCACTAATTGTTAGAAAATCCTCCCCTAACAATTGCCCCCAAAATATAAGGAGTAATTTGCAAAATTAGCGAGTTATATTTTCTTGATCTTATCCGCAACTAACTAACGGATATATAGCCGTTAAAATAGAATTAGCCGTTATTATCATGACGTCACGGAAGTGACAATCCTGCAGAATCATAATTATAAATAGAGATATAGATAGGATCATTATGCATTCAAATTCGAAAGAAACTCCCTTTAAATTCTCAGTCGACGATCAACCAGGTATTTCTTTCTCCTCTTTCTTCCTCTCTTACTCTGTTTTTCTTTCTTTATCTCCATCACTTCGAAAATGTTGCTCCGAAGTTCTCCGGCCAAGGATCACAAAAAGGATAGCCCTTTGAAGAGTCAAAAGATCATCAAAGACTCAGTGAACGCGAGGTGTTGCTTTAACGATGCACAAGTAGATAACATCCGTCACCGTTTTCCGGCGAATGCCTTTTTCAGACCTTTCGATCCAACTGCCCTGAGCGACTATGTTTCAGAAACATGGGTTGCCTTTCCAGTTACTCCATTTGCCATAGGATACACCTATCCTTTCCCAAAATTTACACAATCCTTCTTTTCCCTTACCGGCATCTCTTACATCCAAGCCATGCCGATGATTTGGAGGGTTTTGTATACCCTGGAGAGGATCATCGAGCAGGAGGGCATTGATTTGGGCATGTCAGAACTGACACAATTGTATGATGTTACCACCTTTGGATCCCACCGTTATTTGTTCAAACGAAAACCCAGTGCAGAACACCCCCTTCTTAAAGTCACCAAAAATGACAAAGATTGGAAACGTCGCTTCTTCTTTGTAAGAAGGGATACCATTTCGGATGGAGAACATTTACCAAGAACATGGTCCACCCACGGTAGGCCGGAGGATCCTGAGGAGGATCAGCAGGTAGTCTTGTTTTCGCAATAGGATCACTAATCCCTTTTTTGTCTTGTGTTATGCAGCTATTTCTGTCTCACACATCATCACATCACCTGAAACCAAGGATAGACTCGCTGCTTTTTGGAAGCTTGATCCTGAAACAAGGACATTCAAGATAGACACCCAAGACTCACAAGAAGTATCCTCAGGTTCCATTACCATGTCAAGTAAGTATCCTGCCTTTTACATAGTTTAAATGTTAAAATAAATAAATAAATTGAAATAGGATAAGGATACTCATCTTGCTTTAAATGTGTAGGCGCTGGAAAATCTACCAAGCCTGTATCCCAATTCAACACAGCTGACCTTGATGTCGTACGATCCAGGAAGAAGAGGTCCACTACCAGTCCTAGCATCTCCATTCCAAAGGCACCCACTAAAGGAAAGGGTGTCAAGAAGAGGAAAACTTCTGATGCTGAGGATCTTCAAGGCCTACCACTGATCCGCCACCAGTTCCTTGAATACTTCAATGAAGTAAGGATCCTTAATTCTGCCTAGGTATCCTACTCGTATGAGGATCACTTGATCTTGAACTGCTTTATCCTCTTCTTTGCAGAAATTTGCCGAGATCGAGGATTACGTGGGGAATGTTGAGGAGCAAGACAAGAAAATTGCTGATCTCCAACAGGTTGCCGTGCTCAAAGACCTTGCACTTGCTGATCTTCGGAAGGAACTCCAAGATGAGAAGACCAAGACGGCCAAACTTCTGATTGACCTTGACTATGAGAAGCATGATCTCATAGAAAATGCTAAGGTTTCTGCCGCCATCACGATGTATCAGACAAAATTGAAGATGGCCCAGGAAGCTCAAGATCCTAGTTTTGACAAAAGCAGCTGGGATGTTGAGGGCTGGAAGGCAAGGCTGGCTGATCTTGAGGATGATGAGGAGGAGGCAACTGAGGTCTTGGCAATTGAGGCAAGTGGCAGTGGAAAGGATCTGATGAAGGATACTGCTGCTGGAGGGGAAGAGGAAGCAGCAAAGGCATAGGTTGCATGAATGGGCGATGAAGGACATTTCTAGACGTAGCCGGAGCCCATTTTTTAAGTTTGATAGTTTGTTTTGGTTGTGGTGTTTTTTGCTAAACAATGATGGGTTGTACTTGAACAATAGGTTTTAGGACTAAGGATCATGTATGATCCTTTGGACAATAGGCAGGATTGCATATGGTGGAGGGATCCTCTGTTTGGGGGATGAAGCCATTGTGATCCTGCCGCCTTTATATTCCTTCACTACTTTCGAACTTGTTATCATGGACACCCTTTACCTACCCCAGCGGACGGGCCACGTTTTGCTGGTAGATGCTCGGGTAGGTAATTTTGACAACCTTTAAAGGGTTAGTCTTTTGTTAATAAATAAAATCTTAACCTTTTGTCGCCTATCTTGTGTTGTTATCCTTGTGTTTCTTTGATTTTCCTTTATTTCGATGCATATTTATTAAACAAATAATTTTGAATAAGTCAAATTGAAAATACTTAGGATATGATCCATGATCAAATATCCTTTAGTTAAAGAATCTCATAAAGCAATATGTTTCAAGGATCACAAGTCTAGTTGTCAAACTTTAAGGGTTATTCAAATAAATAATGAATAGAATTAAATATAGTTAAGGATCATACCTGAGGATCCAAGTTAGGATCCTAACCATTATAAGGATAACTACAAGATAAACCTTAGAATAAAGTAAGGATCGAGGATCCCTAGTTGCCTATCTTCAAGAACCTGAAATAGAGCATAAGTTGGGACTAAGCCAATATAAGATAAGAGTTAGTAACTGGGGACAAGCCCAAGGATAACTGGGGACAAGCCCAAGGATAACTGGGGACAAGCCCAAGGATCGTATGTAAACTGGAATATGGCCCTAACTGGCGACTATCCAAACTTAGTGGCATGAAAATGCCAAAACCTTAGCTAACGTGAAAACATTAGAAACCTTAGCTAACGTGAAAACGTTAGAAACCTTAGGAACGGATGTATGGTACGTCTACCATTATACGTAGGATCCTAAGCATAGCCAGAACAATGGAATTATCAGCCCCTAAAACGAGTACTGGTCCCAAAGCCTTGAACTACACCAGGATCATCGTGCGCTACAGGCGGAACTGGGGTCAAGCCCAAATAACTGAGGTTAAACCCAAAGAACGGATTGCTTCAGTGGATAACCAATGTTATGCTAAGGATACCTGAACTTTCAAAACTTAAACTCACGTGAGAGACGGATAAAGGATACATGATCCTTATCCTTATATGAGGAAATAAAGAAATGAAATAGTTTAAGTTTAGGATGTTACCTAAGTAAGGATCACCAATACGTTGAGGATCCTTTAAGGATATCCCTTTCGCTAGGATCACCTCTGCCATGAGGATCCTGCTCACATGAAATATTTCTTCAAGTGGACAGCATTCCAAGCTCTTGGTAGCAAATCACCTTCCATGGTTAGCAATCTATATGCCCCCTTTCCTGCTTCAGCTTCAATCAAATAAGGGCCTTCCCATTTTGGAGCTAACTTTCCATCAGCAGGATTGGTGGTATTCTGAAATGCTTTCCTTAATACCATGTCTCCAACTTGAAACCTCCTGATCCTGACATTTTTGTTGTAAGCACCAGCCATTCTTTGCTGATAACTGGCTATCCTTATCCTAGCCATATCCCTGATTTCTTCAATAGTATCCAGGTCTTGAGCCAAGTTTTCATTATTTTCCTCAGGATCACGAGTACTTGTTCTAGCAGTTGGAACCACCATTTCTGTTGGGATCACCGATTCTGCCCCAAACACCAAAGAGAATGGTGTTTGACCAGTAGCATTCTTAGGGGTTGTCCTGTCAGCCCAAAGCACATAAGGTAGTTCTTCTGCCCATTTCCCTTTCTTGGATCCAAGCTTCTTCTTCAAATTGTTGATGATGATCTTGTTAGATGATTCTGCTTGGCCATTAGCTTGTGGGTGGACTGGTGTTGATGTTATCATCTTAATCCCCCAGCTGTCACAAAAGTTAGTGGTTCTGCCCCCAATAAATTGGGAACCATTATCACATATAATCTCAGAAGGAATTCCAAATCTAGTTATAATATTTCTTTTAATGAAGGATATAACTTCCTTTTCTCTAACTTGGGCAAAAGCTTCAGCCTCTATCCACTTGGAGAAGTAATCAGTCATAGCTAGCATGAATACTTTTCCACCAGGTGCCTTAGGGAGCTTGCCAACTATATCCATACCCCATCTCATAAATGGCCAAGAGGAGGATATAGGATGCAATAATTCAGCTGGTTGATGAAGGATATTGCTGTGTCTCTGGCAAGGATCACATCTTCTGGCATACTCCACAGCATCTTTCTTCATGGTTGGCCAGTAGTATCCTATCCTCAGGATCCTTGAGAATAATGCCCTGCCCCCAGTGTGGTTTCCACAATCTCCTTCATGGAAGTCTTTTAAAACTTCTTGAACTTCAGGATGCTCAATGCATCTCAAGTATGGTCCTGCAAGAGATCGTCTATACAACATATTATTCATAATTGTGAATTGAGATACCTTAGATTTGAAAGCCCTAGGGTTTTCTCCTGTAGGAATCTCTCCATGTTGTAAGTATCTCATAATTGGTGAGATCCATGATCCTGATCCTGAATGGGATTGAGTATCCTCACAAGGGATAATTGCAGAATCATTTCCTATCTCCATAGCCTCGTGATCCTCGATAGCCGGGGTCAGGATATGGATAATAGGAATCTTGATATCCTCCGGGATCTTCAAGGATGATCCTAAGTTAGCCAATGCATCAGCTTCTGTATTTTCTTCCCTTGGTACCTGTGACAAACTAAAGGAAACAAATGAGAGTGCCAAAATTTTGACTATCTCCAAATACTTGGTTAGCTTTTCACCTTTAACAGCATATGATCCATTAAAATGGTTTGTAATCAACAAAGAATCTACGTGTACCTCAAGATACATGATCCCCATATGCTTTGCAATTTGCAAACCAGCAATTAAGGCTTCATATTCAGCCTCATTGTTAGTGGTTTGGAACTCACAAGCTATAGAATGGGGTATTATGTCCCCCTGTGGCGATTTTAGTAGTATTCCAAGCCCTGTGCCTTTGACATTTGAGGATCCATCAGTATAAAGTATCCAAGGATCCTTGGTCTCTTCTAGCTGCTGGACTTCTAGCTCAGCTTCTTCTTGTAAATCACTACTGAAATCAGCCACAAAGTCAGCTAATGCTTGGGATTTGATGGCTGTCCTAGGCTCATATCTTATGTCATATGCACTCAGCTTCACTGCCCACTTAGCCATCCTTCCTGACATCTCTGGTTTCCTGAGGACATTCTTAATTGGAAAATTAGTTTTAACAATGATAACATGAGTTTCAAAATAATGTCTTAACTTGGTAGAGGCCATAATTAATGCAAGAATAAGCTTTTCAAGGTGTGAGTACCTGGATTCGGCATCAAGTAAACTTTTACTTACATAATAGACAGGATGTTGTGTACCTTGATGATCCTTAACAAGGACCGCACTTACTGCTTTTGAGGATACTGCAAGATACAAGGATAACACATCACCTTTTTCTGGTTTCATCAAAGCCGGGGCCGAGGATAGGTAATCTTTGAGGGCTTTTAAAGCATTTTCATGCTTCTCCGTCCACTCAAATTTCTTGTTCTTCCTTAGGATATCATAGAATTCTTTACACTTCTCGGAGGACTTGGATATAAATCTGTTCAAGGCTGCTATCCTTCCTGTTAGCCTTTGAACATCCTTAGCATTGGCCGGAGATTTGATGTTCACTATTGCTTTGATTTGTTCCGGGCTAGCTTCAATGCCTCTCTTTGTCACCATATATCCTAAGAATTTACCTGCTTTAACACCAAAGCGACATTTTGAAGGATTAAGTTTCATGTTTTATTTGTCAAGGATATTGAATGCTTCCTCCAAGTCTCTTAGGTGATCCTCAGCTTTTAAGGATTTCACCACCATATCATCTATGTAAACCTCCATAGTTTGTCCAATCTGATCCTTGAACATCATATTCACCAGCCTTTGATATGTTGCACCTGCATTTCTTAATCCGAACGGCATAGTAATATAGCAGTATATACCAGTTGGGGTCATGAAGGCTGTATCCTCTTGGTCGGATGGTTCCATTTGGATTTGTTGGAATCTAGATGAAGCATCCATAAAAGTTAACAGTTCATGACCCGCAGTTGCATCCACCATGGAGTCAATGTGGGGTAAAGGGAAAGGATCCTTGGGACATGCCTTATTTAAATCGGTAAAATCGACACATACCCTCCACTTTCCGTTTTTCTTTTGAACAACAACCACATTGGCCAACCACCTTGGATACTTGACCTCTCTAATCATACCTGCCCGGAGCAATTTCTCTACCTCTTCTTGGATAATGGCATTCCTTTCCGGTGCAAACTTTCTTCTCCTTTGATGGATTGGTTTGAAGGATCTGTCAATGCCGAGTTTATGAGTGATAACATCTTTGGATATACCAGTCATGTCTTCGTGTTTCCATGCAAAGGTAGTCTTTCTCCTTTTGAGGAAGGATACGAGGTCTTCTTTCATTCCGCCAAGGATCCCTGATCCGATATAGATTTTGGATTCAGGATCATCAGGATCCATGAGGATTTCTACCACATCCTGCTCTCTGGCCTCCAAGACATTCCTCGGAGGACACCTTGATTGCTATTGCTCCCTTGACTTTGAAGCTGGTTTCATCGATGAAGTGTAGCAATTCTTAGCCTCCTGCTGATCACTATTAATCTTTACTATTCCCCAAGGACTAGGGAGCTTCACACATTGATGGTAAGTAGATGGGACTGCTTTCATATCGTGTATCCAGGGCCTGCCAAGGATAACATTACAACAAGATAAACAGTCAATAACACAAAATTTTTGATAAGAGTGTAAGCCTTCAATATATATTGGGAGTTTAATGTCCCCCAGGGTGTTCTTAGTTTCGCCACTAAATCCCACGAGCACGGAGGATCTTGGTGTGATCTCTGATTCAGGGATACCCATCTTCTTTAGAACATCAAGCTGGATAACGTTCACTGAACTTCCTCCGTCTATAAGGATCCTGCGGACAAAATGGTTAGATATGAAAAGAGTAATAACTAAACCATCGTGATGAGGATCCTGGATATCAACACGATCCTCTTCATCAAAGGTTATGACTTTTCCTTCGGAGACACTTGATGTTCGAACTGGTCTTTCTCCATTATCCATTTTAGTTTCCTTTGCATGCCTTTTAGCTGCTGAGAAGGATGTGCCACAAATGTCGGATCCTCCAGAAATAAAGTTTATCACTTGTGCATCTGCTGGAGGAGCTGGAGCCTTCTCAGGGATCCTTTCAGGATCCTGAGTCCTTGACTTTTTTCTTCCCAACAACTCTTTTAGATGCCCCTTGCTCAACAAGTATCCAATTTCCTTTCTTAATGCAATGCATTCTTCTGTGAGGTGCCCAAAATCTTCATGATATGCACACCACTTTGATTTATCCTTAGTTGCAGCCGGCCTATCATTCTTTCTCGGCCATCTAGCTTTATCACCTAGGTTCTGCATGGCAAGGATTAGTTCATTGTTATCAACACTAAAGCAATATTCAGAAATTGGAGGATAATCCTCATCATCCTCTTCTTGATCAACAGAGTGCACGTTCTGATTATCAGATCTGTTGTAGGATCTGAATTTGTTGTTCCTGAATGAGGATCCTTGCTTATCCTGCTTTGAGGATCCTGCTAACCTCTCCTGGATCCTCTTGTCATCCTCTAGCCGAATGAACCTAAGTGCTCAGGTTCTTACCTCATCTAAGTTCCTGCATGGTGTCATAACAAGATCATCATAGAAAGACGAATCCCTAAGCAATCCCATTTTGAAGGCCTCAACAGCCGTAGCTATATCTAAGTTGGGAATGTCTAAAGATTCTTTACTGAATTTGGTAATGTAATCCCTTAATGATTCATTATGACCCTGGGTTATCCTATATAAATCACTAGTTAATCGTTCAAATTTTCTACTACAAGAAAACTGATTATTAAACAAGTTAACTAGGTTAGCAAATGAGGTAATAGAATAGGGAGGAAGACTTAGCAGCCATTTGAGAGCTGGTCCAGTAAGAGTGGATCCGAATCCCTTGCACAGGCACGCTTCTTTTAACCTTTCTGGAATTGGATTGATTTCCATCCTCTCCCTGTATTGTGCTATGTGTTCTTCAGGATCCGTTGAACCATCATACAACTTCATTGTTGGCACATGGAATCTCTTGGGTATCTCAGCATCACAGATTGGTGGTGCAAAACGAGATATCTTGTGGCTCCCATCTGCAGTCTCTGGGATAGGTTTAACTACTCCCGGAACACTTGATATCATATCCTTTAGCTTTTGCAATTCTCTAGCCATGGCATGATTGATACCTGGATCCTGCATAAGACCATGGTTAGTAGTATGAGAATTATTAAAAGTGTTACCTCCCATTGGATTCAAATTAGGAAGAATGGATGTTAATCCATATTGTTGAGGCTCTGGAATGATCGAGGGACCAGTAAAGGCATTGGTCTGCATCGGAATAAAATCTCCCTGATGGACATCTGAACTTCCTGTTTGCAAATTCCTCAAGGATCCTGGCATCTGGAAGGATCCTTGAACCTGGGATGATCCTGGAACGAAGGAGGATCCTTGAACCTGGAATGATCCTGGAACGAAGGAGGATCCTTGAACCTGGGATGATCCTGGAACGAAGGAGGATCCTTGAACCTGGGATGATCCTGGAACGAAGGAGGATCCTTGAACCTGGGATGATCCTGGAACGAAGGAGGATCCTTGAACCTGGGATGATCCTGGAACGAAGGAGGATCCTTGAAACTGCTGCATTCCTGAATATCCTCCTGAACTTGTGAGGGATCCCATATACTGAGGATAGGATCCTGCTGGCTGGAAACATGAACCTGATGCCTGGGTCATTGTTGTTGTTCCATAGTGCACTCCTTTCGGTCCACCCACATATTGAATGTCTGGAACCACTGATGGCTGAGAAGTAATCACCGGAGTATCAAAATTCAAAGATCTGGGCATCAGGGGGGAACGATCCTCTGCCGTTTTCTTTTGTTTCTTGATTTCATCAATCTCCCGGAGGATCCTTTCGTTGGTCTTATCCTGCTCTTGTGCATGATTCCTCATCTGCAAAATCAAGGCATAGAGATCATTAGTAGTAGGATTAGTTGAAACAGAAGAAGTAGGCGGTTTTGAGAAAATGGGAGTTGGTTTCTTCGCGGCATTCTCAGTATTCTTCTGGGATCCAGAAGGTGGTGGAGGCAAAGGAGGGACGCCTTGTGAAGAAGTGAATGAAGGCATCAAGTTTGAAGTATTCTTCGCTGAGGAAGCCATTTGCTTGGTTGTAGTGAACCGAAATGAGCACAGAAATGCGAATTTTTCTAAGGACGAAGCACCAATTGCCCCACGGTGGGCGCCAAACTGTTTTGGTCAAAAAATCTGTTGAGGATATTGCCACCAAACTCTTTGTTACGGGGTATGATGCTGATTATGTATATCAATGACAAGGATCACTTTAATGTGATTTGCACAAATGACACAAGGATGTATACGGGGAAAAAGCCCTTGATCAAGAGTTGATCTCCGGCACAAAAACCCCGGGTGATGGAAACTACCGATCACCAAGCTCAAATAAATGATTAAATGTTTACAACTTCGGATAGTAACGAGCTAGGTACAAGGATCACTATCGTGAAATGTGTATAAGTAAGTGAAAATGAATGTGTGTTCGTCGAGAGCTTCAAGTGTGCGAGTATACGAGTGTGTGTAGCTGTAAAAAATGGCTAAGTTTTTCTCTACTAGCTCGTTACCCCTTTTTAAAATAGAAATCTAACTACCAAACTAACTATCCGACTTTCGTGCCATGCCTCCACGTTCTCCACAACGTCTATTTTTGGTCAAGCACGTGCAGAATAGTTTGGGAATATTCTCCAGGAATGTCGCCAAGACTTGGTCAAGCTTGTTATACCTGCGAGATGCTACAAAACATAAATAAACAATCGTCAGTACGAGGATCCTTAAAGTGATCCATGATCCTGATCCTAAAGCCCTTCTGAGGATCACCACCTGTCACAGAAGTAAGGATCACTAATTAGGATAACGAATAAGGATCACTAATTGTTAGAAAATCCTCCCCTAACAACAAGGATCACTAGAGTGTATCGTGTAGAAGTGTATGAAAAATGCTAAGTGTTTTGTCGAGAGCTGGTGAGAGCAGTTGTACGAGTGTGTGTAGCCAAAAAATAGCCAAGTGTCTCTAAAATAGCTTGCTACCCCTTTAAAAATAGAAAATATCAAGCCTAACTAACATTCCGCAATTCGTGCAAGTCTTCCAGGACTCCACAACGTCCATTTCTGACCAAGCACGTGTGGAATAGACTGAGAATATTCTCCAGGAATGTCGCCAAGACTAAGTCCAAGTTGATATTCCTGCAAAACATTTACGAATTCAAAGTAGACAATCGTTAGTACAGGGATCCTTATAGTGATCCATGATCCTGATCCTGCAACACTTCTGAGGATCACTACTTCAGACAGAATTGAGGATCACTAAATCCAACAGTAAATAAGGACCACTGGTCATTTAGAAATCCACCCCTAACAATTGCCCCCAAAATATAAGGAGTAAATATGTAAATAAATGAGTTATATTTTGTCGATCTTATCCGCATTTAACCAACGGATAACTAGCCGTTATAAGCGGACTAGCCATTACGATCATGACGTCAGCGAGGTGATTATCCTACAGAATCATCATTATAAATAGGAGTTAGAGATAGGGATCGATTAGCATTCAAATTCAAGAGAACTCCCTTTAAATTCTCATCTGACGATCAAGCAGGTAACTCTTTTCCTTTTCTTCCTTTATCATATTCTGCTCTTCTTTCTTTACCATCATCTCGTTCAAAAAGGATCACAAGAAGAACAACCCCTTAAAAAGTCAAGGGATCATCAAAGATTCCGCAAAAGAACGCTGTTGTTTCACCGATGCACAAATTGATAGAATCCGCAACTGTTTTCCAGCAAATACTGTTATCAGATCCTTTGATCCCACTGCTCTTAGTGATAACATCTCTGAAACTTGGGTAGCTTTCCCAGTTACACCTTTCACCATAGGATACACCTATCATTTTCCAGACTTTACCCAATCCTTTTTCTCCCTTACCGGCATCTGCTACATCCAAGCTATGCCGATGATCTGGAGGGTCCTATATACCCTTGAAAGGATCATCGAGCAGGAAGGGATTGACCTAGGAATGTCGGAGTTGGCTGAGATGTATGATCTCACAACGTTTGGATCCCACCGATATTTGTTCAAACGTAAACCCGGAGAAGAACATCCCACCTTTAAGGCTACTAAAAACGATACCAACTGGAAACGGCGGTTCTTCTTCGTCAGAAGGGATTCTATCCCGGAAGGAAAGGATTTGCCAAAGAAATGGAGCACTCATGGTAGGATAGGAGGATCCTTAGAAGAATCACTAAGTAAGCTCATTCTGATAATGATTACTAATATGCTTTTGTTTCTTTTTTGTACTGCTATCACATTCTCGCATATCATTCCTTCAGCTGCCACCAAGGGGAGACTTGCTGCGTTTAGAAAGCTTGATCCTGAAACAAGATCATTCAAGACAATCACCCAGGATTCACAAGAGGTATCCTCAGGCTCTGTCACCATGTCAAGTAAGTATCCTGTTCTTTTTATATTCAAATGTTTAAATAAATAGTTATATATGAATAGAATTAGGACACTTATCTGTTTTGGGTGTGTAGGCGCTGGAAAATCATCAAGCTCCGCTTCCAAATTTAGTGTCACTGAGCTTGACACCGTCCGATCCTCCAATAAGAAGCTTCCTGCTAGCCCAACTTCTTCGATCCCCAAGGCACCCGCTAAAGGAAGGGGTGGCAAGAAAAGAAAAGCCTCCGAAGCTGAGGATCTGCAAGGTCTGCCCCTGATCCGCCATCAGTTCCTTGAATACTTCAACGAGGTAAGGATCCTTGTCCCTGCTTTAGGTATCCAGCTTATTTGAGGATAACCTGTTCTTGAACTGTTCTCTACCTTCTTTGCAGAAATTTGCTGAGGTTGAAGACTACGTTGGGCACGTCGAGGAGCAGGACAAGAAGATTACCGACCTCCAACAAGTCGCATTGCTTAAGGATCTCAAGATTGCTGACCTCCAAAAAGACCTCCAAAATGCCAAAGCTGAAACGGCCAAAGTTCTGATCAATGCTGATTACGTAAAGCACGAGATCACAGAGGATGCCAAAGTCTCCGCTGCTATTGCCATGTACAAGACCAAACTACATATGGCTCAAGAAGCTCAGGATCCTGCCTTTGATAGGAGCAGCTGGGATGTGGAAGGCTGGAAGGCTAGGCTGGTTGAATTGGAGGATGAAGACGAGGCTGATGAGGTTCTGGCAATTGAGGCTAGCGGTAGTGGCAAGGATCATGGTGGTGAAGCTAGTGGAGCTGGAGATTGTGATGCAGCGAAGGTGTAGGCTGCAACAATGGGCGATGAAGGACATTTTTAGACGTAGCCGGAGCCCATTTTTTAGTTTGGTTATGGTTTTTTTGTTTTGATGATGTTTTGACAAACAATGGTTGGTCTGTACTTGAACAATAGTAATTAGGGTTGAGGATCATGGATGATCCTTTGAACAATAGGTAGGATTACAAATGGTGGAGGGATCCTCTGTTTGGGGGGGATAAAGCCATTGTGATCCTGCCGTCTTTAATTTCCTGCACTTGTTAGACCTACAAACAATGGACACCCTTTGCTGGGCCACGTTTTGCAGGTAGAAACGTGGGTTGGCAATTTTGACAACCTTGAAAGGGTTTAAGCTTTTGTGAATAAAATGACTTTAACTTTTTGGCTATATCCTGTGTTGATATCCTTATTGTTATTTTATTTTTCAATCTATTGTGATGTTCATGTCGTTTAAACTCATCAAGTAAGGAAAAATTTAAAAGAAACCCCTTAAGAGTTAAGGATATGATCAAGGATCACATAAAAAATAATTTAAGGATCATAATTTCAGTTGTCAAAGGATAAGTGTCACTTAAATACATAATGAATAAAATCAAAACAGTTAAGGATTATACCTGAGAATCCAAGTTAGGATCCTATCCTTCAACACTTAAAATTAGGATAACCCAAGATACAAACCTTAGTTGAATGTAAGGGTCAAGAATCCTTGGTCATTTATCTTCACAAATCTGAAATAAGATATTACTTGGGACTGAGCCAATATAAGATGAATGTTAGTAACTGGGGACAAGCCTAACAATTCTGGGGACAAGCCCAATATACTGGGGACAAGCCCAAAGGATCACTGGGGACAAGCCCAAAGGATCACTGGGGGCAAGCCCAAAGGATAACTGGGGGCAAGCCCAAAGGATCGTATGTAGACTGGAGTATGGCCCTTACTGGCGACTATCCAAACTTAGTGACATGAAAATGCCAAAACCTTAGCTAACGTGAAAACGTTAGAAACCTTAGGAACGGATGTATGGTACGTCTACCATTATACGTAGGATCCTAAATATAGCCAGTACAACGAAATTGTCAGCCCCTAAAGCGGGTACTGGTCCCATTGCCATGAACTATACCAGGATCATCGTGCGCTACTGGCGAAACTGGGGACAGGCCCAAACTGGGGACTATGCCAAACAACTGGATGCTTCCGTGGATACTCAACGCTTAGTTAAAGATACCTGAACCTTCAAAACTCAGAATCAAGTAAAAGGAGGATAAAGGACGCAGGATCCTTATCCTTGTAAGAATAAAAAGAATGAAATAGTTTAAGATTGGAATGTTACCAGAAAGAGGATCATCTGTCAGCGGGGATCCTTCAAGGATACTTGTCTGGTAAGGATCATGGATCATGATCACATGAAATATTTCTTCAAATGGACAACATTCCAAGCTCTAGGTAGCAAATCACCCTCCATTGTTAGCAATCGATATGCCCCCTTTCCTGCTTCAGCTTCAATCAAATAGGGTCCTTCCCACTTTGGTGCTAGCTTTCCATCAGCAGGATTGGTGGTGTTTTGAAATGCTTTCCTTAATACCATATCCCCAACTTGGAATTTCCTGAGCCTGACATTTTTGTTGTAAGCTCCAGCCATCCTTTGTTGATAACTGGCCATCCTTATCCTTGCTAAATCCCTGATTTCTTCTATAGTATCCAAGTCTTGAATCAAGTTTTCAGCATTTTCTTCAGGATCACGAACGCTTGTTCTTGCAGTTGGAACCACCATCTCTGTAGGGATCACTGACTCTGCCCCAAATACCAAAGAAAATGGAGTTTGGCCTGTAGCATTCTTGGGAGTTGTTCTATCAGCCCACAGCACATAAGGTAGTTCTTCTGCCCATTTTCCTTTCTTGGATCCAAGCTTCTTCTTCAAATTGTTGATGATGATCTTGTTGGATGATTCTGCCTGACCATTAGCTTGTGGATGGACTGGTGTTGATGTTATCATCTTAATTCCCCAACTGTCACAAAAGTTAGTGGTTCTACTCCCAATAAATTGGGATCCATTATCACAAATAATTTCAGAAGGGATGCCAAATCTAGTAATAATATTTCTTTTAATAAAGGATATAACTTCCTTTTCTCTGACTTGAGCAAAGGCTTCAGCCTCTATCCACTTAGAGAAGTAATCAGTCATAGCAAGCATCAATACTTTTCCACCTGGTGCCTTAGGAAGCTTTCCAACTATATCCATTCCCCATCTCATGAATGGCCAAGAAGAAGATATAGGATGCAAGAGCTCTGCTGGTTGGTGAAGGATATTACTATGCCTCTGACAAGGATCACCCTTCTTGGCATACTCCACAGCATCCTTCTTCATAGTGGGCAAATAGTATCCTGTCCTCAGGATCCTTGAGAATAATGCCCTACCCCCAGTGTGGTTTCCACAATCTCCTTCATGGAAATCCTTTAGGACTTCTTGAATTTCAGGATCCTCAATGCATCTCAAATATGGTCCTGCAAGAGATCGTTTATACAACATATTATTTAATATTGTAAATTGAGATACCTTAATTTTGAAAGCCCTTGAGTTTTCTCCTGTATTAATTTCTCCATGTTGTATGTATCTCATGATTGGGAGTATCCATGATCCTGAATGAGATTGGGTATCATCACTAGGGATGATTGCAGAATCTTCTCCTATCTCCATAGCTACATGATCCTTGATAGCAGGGGTCAGGATATAGATAATAGGGATCTCAATATCCTCAGGAATCTTCAAAGATGATCCTAGATTGGCTAATGCATCAGCTTCTGCATTCTCTTCCCTTGGTACCTGTGTCAAACTAAAGGATACAAAAGAGAGTGCCAATTCTTTGACTATCTCCAAATATTTGATTAGCTTTTCACCTTTAACAGCATAGGATCCATTAAAGTGATTAGTGATCAATAAAGAATCTACATGTACCTCAAGATACCTGATGCTCATATGCTTTGCAATTTGCAAACCAGCTATCAAGGCTTCATATTCAGCCTCATTGTTGGTAGTTTGAAATTCACAAGCTATGGAGTGGGGTATTATGTCCCCCTGTGGCGATTTTAGTAGTATTCCAAGCCCTGTTCCATTCACATTGGAGAATCCATCAGTAAACAGTATCCAAGGATCCTTGGTTTCTTCAAGCTGTTGGACTTCAAGTTCAGCTTCCTTTTGCAAATCACTACTGAAATCTGCCACAAAGTCAGCTAATGCTTGGGATTTAATGGCTGTCCTAGGCTCATATCTTATATCCTATGCACTCAACTTCACTGCCCACTTAGCCATCCTTCCTGACATTTCAGGTGTCCTGAGAACATTCTTAATTGGGAAATTAGTTTTAACAATAATGGCATGAGTCTCAAAATAATGTCTTAATTTAGTAGATGCCATAATTAATGCAAGGATAAGTTTTTCTAAATGTGAATACCTGGATTCAGCATCAAGTAAGCTCTTACTTACATAATAAACAGGATGTTGTGTACCTTGGTGATCCTTAACATGGACCGCACTTACTGCTTTTGAGGATACCGCCAAATATAAGGATAACACATCTCCCTTTTCTGGTTTCATTAAGGCTAGGGCTGAGGATAGGTAATCTTTAAGAGCTTTAAGGGCACTTTCATGCTTCTCAGTCCATTCAAATTTTTTGTTTTTCCTCAGGATGTCATAGAACTCCTTGCACTTTTCTGAGGATTTGGATATAAATTTGTTCAAGGCTGCGATCCTGCCAGTCAACCTTTGCACATCCTTAGCATTGGCAGGAGATTTGATATTCACAATAGCCTTAATTTGCTCTGGACTTGCTTCAATGCCCCTCTTTGTTACCACATATCCTAAGAATTTACCTGCCTTAGAAGGATTTAGTTTCATATTAAATTTATCAAGAATATTGAATGCTTCCTCCAAGTCTTTAAGGTGATCCTCAGCTCTTTTGGACTTAACCACCATGTCATCAATATAGACTTCCATAGTGTATCCAATTTGTTCCTTGAACATCATATTGACAAGCCTTTGGTAAGTAGCACCTGCATTCCTTAATCCAAATGGCATAGCAATATAACAATATATACTAGTTGGGGTCATAAAGGCTGTATCCTCTTGATCGGATGGTTCCATCTGAATTTTTTGAAATCCAGATGAAGCATCCATAAAAGTTAACAACTCATGACCCGCGGTAGCGTCCACCATGGAGTCAATGTGGGGTAATGGGAAAGGATCCTTGGGACATGCCTTGTTTAAATCTGTAAAATCGACACATACCCTCCACTTTCCATTTTTCTTTTGAACAACAACCACATTGGCTAACCATCTTGGATAC